>CM061065.1:32421848-33010457 GCA_030762895.1 Sophora flavescens | reverse complement strand
TTGTTTACCTCTGAGCTGCTTCATCATCTTATCCACGATTCGTACCGACAAAGTCTCAAAAGACATGTTCTCTTTTAATTGTACTTTATCAGGTTTAATAACATGTGATGGATCAGGAATATACTTTCTCAACTGAGAGACATGGAAAACATCATGGATGGTAGAAAGAAAAGGAGGTAAAGATATTTTGTAAGCTATTGGACCTACGCGATGAAGAATTTGGTAGGGTCCAATGAATTTGAGAGTAAGCTTTCTGGATTTTATCACTCTGTCAATCCCACTAGTTGGCGTGACTCTCAAGAACACATGCTCGCCTTCCTCAAACTCAAGAGGTCGTCATCTCTTGTCAGCGTAACTTTTCTGTCGACTTTGGGCCGACCGCATTTTCTCCTGGATCATCTTCACCTTCTCGGTCGTTTGTTGCACGAACTCTGGTCCTAACAGCAGACTCTCACCATCCCGGTACCAACAAAAAGGTGTTCGGCATAGTCGACCATACAAAGCCTCATAAGGTGCCATCTTTATACTTGAACGAAAACTGTTGTTGTAGGTGAATTCTATCAACGGTAGGAACTCGTCCCAGCTCCCGTTTCTTCCATCACACATGCTCTTAGTAAATCTTCGAGTGATTGAATGTCCTCTCTCGATCGTCCGTCGCTTTGTGGATGATACGCAGAACTCAATTTGAGTTTTGTTCCCAAAGAGTTTTGTAGTCCTTTCCAAATTTCCGACGTAAACCTCTCGATCACGATCCGAAATGATACTCGAGGGTATACCGTAACCTCGACAATCTCGTCGATGTACAACTGAGTCAACCTTTTCATCGGGTACTTCATGTTGATAGCTAAAAAGTGATCTGACTTGGTTAGTCGATCCACAATTACCCATATAGTCTCATGTCCTTCCCGAGTCCTTGGTAAGCTGGTCGCAAAGTCCATCGAAATACCGTCCCACTTCCATTCTGGGATGTCCAATGATTTTAACATTCATGCTGGCCTCTGGTGCTCAATCTTAGCTGTAACGCCCTTTGTTACATTAGTAATCCCAAGATAAAATCAATAAAAATCCTTTGAAACATTTAATTAGGACGTATATCTCATAAAGAAAAATTAGGAAAAAGATATTTAAAGTCTGAAAATACCTCATATTGAATAATATAGTAATAAAATATACATGTAATGAATATAAATATAAATAAAAACCAAAATCCTCAAAACCGGGCGTCTAATTACAATCCGAGAAAAATAATACGTAAACCAAAAAAAAAAATGTTGTTAGCACCCTCAACCATACTACATTTCTAACCAACTAGGTGATAAGAAGATGACTCCTCAGGTCTCTGGGTCCTCAACAACGATGTTCTCGATCTCTGAAAACAATACTTATAATGAGATATAAAATCCCAGTGATCAACAATACAATTTTATAAAATATTTTCGAAAATAGTATTGTTCTCAGCCGGCGTGGTAACCGGAAAAACTGTCCATGGCACCCCCTAATTTTCCAAAATACTATATATAAAAGGAAATACTTTTAATATCAACAATAATCTCATCAAGTCAATAGCATATAATGTAACAATAACTTCTCTCAATACATCACATTCCATATACCAAATAAATTCTAGATTAATCCAAGTGGCCCGAAGACCTCCTAATTAAATTGGTCTCTTGCCGGCATGCCATAAATTCACACATCACACGACAATGGCATCCCATTGCCCACCCCTACTCACGAGGAGTGTTTCGATGTCACCCTCCTATCGGGGACATTTCCATTTCGATACCTCCCATGTGCACATGGTGGTATTTCTCCTTTTTCGACACCCCAACCTGTGGCAGTGTTACTTCCGATACTCCTTTTTAGGTAGTATTACTCATTTTTGACATCCCAACCACATGGCGATGTTACTTTCGATACCTCATTAAGGCGGTATTTCTCTTCAATACCCCTATCATAGGTGGTATTACGGCAAACATCATACGACTCATCATAAGGCATGGATTTCATGTCTCATACATGTAGCAATTCATTTACCATAAATTAAATATTTAATCCTATCATGCATACTAAATAGACTCATATCATGTCTCCAAGTAATTTTATAACTACACTATGACAATCACGAGCATCAAGACATAACATATGGCATCAAGCATATCATTCAACTAGTACAAATATCAATCATGCATTTCATGCCATTAACAACAAGAGTAAATACTCAATTTAACAAATTTTTCTTTTAATTGAAAACCCCCGATTTTAAAATGTAGATTGGTGATATCAATCATACATTCAAACCAAATTCCAAAAAAAAAAACTATAAGGTAGACCCTCCCACACACATACAAACAATTATACCATGGAAAGTGTTCGCAAAAAGTATTGTTACTCACCTCTTGAAGACCTCCAAATATATCTAAGCGTTTCCTACTGCGAATCCTAACGTTTGCCAAGAGTTATCATCATCTTCCTCTTCCTGGACTCCCTCTTCCACAACTATCTCTTCTTAATCCTTTAATTTCTTCTCTTCTTAGACTTTTCTGAGTTTCTAGGTGTAATTAGGGTTCAAAAGGGCACCCTAAGAGTGTTAAGATTCTATTTATAGAGCCCCCAATAGCCCAAAACGTGTAAAAACGCGCTAAGCCCGCTCACTCTGCATATGGTGCTGTATTTCGCACATATCTTGAGTTATAGACATTCAAAAATTATAAATTTTATATCATTGGAAAGATAAAAGAAGTGTCTACAACTATTATGAAGACCACAAAATCTGAAACCGACGTTTAGATAGTCAAAACGTGGATAGAATTTAAAACAATGGTTCTGGCGCTGGAACATGAATAATGTGTACGAATTTGGTCATAACATGAGCTACAAGAATCCAATTTGGACAAATTTGGTGTCTGTGGAAAGCTAAGAGATAGGGATATATTTCTTATGCAGATCTCGAATTCAAACAAGTTCTCATTGGTTTTGAAATATCCATCTGAAGTTAGGTATCTAGTCATATTATTTGAAATTGAGCTTAAAACACTTAAACTATCTATTTATAATGGGTAACACAGCATGGGCCTTGATATGCCTATGTTTCTTATCATTCTTGCCGCAATAAATTAGTCCAGGGTAGGTTCTTATACCTATTTTTATTTTGTTTTTTTAAATCAATTTTACATTATTGTGGAACCCACTGGATTTTTATTATAAAGAAAACAATTATAATAAACTCTTATACTACCCCTTTTTTTATTAAAATAATTATATTTAAATTTTTATGATGTTACATTAGCCTTACGCCATATCAGACAAGAAGCGACGTATTCCATTACATCCCTTTTCATTCCATACCACCAGTATAACTTCTTGAGATCTTGATACATCTTCGTGGCTCCTGGGTGTAAACTCAGCTTACTCCTGTGAGCCTCCTCTGAAATCAACTTCCTAAGCTTGGCGTCATCTGGTATACAGATTCTTTCACCGAATTTCAAAATTCCATCCGTTCCTTCTCTGAATTTTGACAGTGCTCCTTGTCGCACTAAGTCTCTTTCTTCCTACAGATACTGATCACTCACTTGTTTTTCTTTTATTTGTTCCATCAATCTGTTCGAAACGGTGATCCTATTCAGACACAGCCTTCCCGGAAATGTCTCAACTGATAAACTTAGATCCTGGAATTGTTCCAACAATCCCTGCTCTTTAACCATCATTACTAACGCGTGTATTGACTTCCTGCTCAGCGCATCCGCCACTACATTCGCCTTCCCAGGGTGGTACTGTAGTTGAAAGTCGTAGTCCTTCAAAAACTCCAACCAACGTCTCTGACGCATGTTCAACTCCTTTTGATCGAAGAGGTACTTTAAACTCTTGTGGTCACTGAAAACTTTAAAAGTAGCTCCATACAAATAATGCCTCCAGATTTTCAAGCCAAAAACTACTGCTGCTAACTCCAAGTCATGTGTCGGGTAATTCCTTTCTTGAATCTTCAACTGCCTTGAAGCATATGCTACGACCTTTCGGTTCTGCATCAGCACACAACCCAACCCCTGATGTGAAGCATCACAATAAACCTCAAAAGGTTCCTTAGGATCTGGTAGGATCAACATGGGTGAGGTTGTCAACCTTCTCTTCAGCTCTTGGAAACTTCCTTCACAAGCCTCCGTCCAGACAAACACTTTGTCTTTCCGAGTTAACTGGGTAAGGGGTCCCACTATCTTGGAAAATCCCTCAATGAATCTCCTATAGTAGCCAGCTAAACCCACAAAGCTACGGATTTCAGTTGCCGTTGTTGGCCTTTTCCATTCTAAAACAGCCTCGACCTTTGATGGATCCAATGCGATTCTTTCACATGATATCACATGACCTAAGAATTGCACTTGGTCCAACCAGAATTCGCACTTTTCCTGCTTCGCATAGAGTTGCTTCTCTTTCAAGGTATGAAGAACAATGCTGAGATGCTCAGCATGCTTTTCCTTGTTTGGAGAATAGATTAGAATATCATCAATGAAGACGACAACAAACTGATCTAAGTAAGGACGAAAAATCCTATTCATGTAATCCATGAATATGGCAGGAGAATTCGTCACTCCGAACGGCATCACCAGGTACTCATAATGCCCATAGCGTGTTCGAAACGCTGTCTTTGGGATATCGTCTGCTTTCACACGAATTTGATGGTAGCCTGACCGTAAATCTATTTTCGACAATACGGTCGTGCCACGTAATTGATCCATGAGATCATCTATCCTTGGGAGCGGATATCTGTTCTTGATCGTAACCTTGTTCAAGTGCCGAAAATCCACACAGAGTTGAGAAATTCCATCCTTCTTCTTCACTAACAGAACTGGAGCTCCCCACGGTGATACACTGGGTTGACTGAATTCCTTTCTCATCAACTCTTCAAGTTGTTCCTTCAGGCTTTCTAACTCCGATGGTGACATACGATACGGTGCCATGGATATCGGTCAAGTGCCTGGAACCAGACCAATCGTAAACTCGATATCTCGAACAGGCGGTAGACCAGGTTCATCCTCAGGAAAAACTTCCGGAAACTCATTGACGATAGGTATGGACTCTAATTCTAACTCACTCTTAACATCTGAGGAAAATAGTAGCATGTAACCTTGAGCTCCCTCTTTCAAAGAAGCTCTTACCTGACTAGTAGATAATAATCCAGAAATATCATCCCTAAAGACTAAGGTTCTTTGAGCACAGTCTATCAGGATATGGTTGGAAGATAACCAATCCATGCCTAAAATTACATCTAGTTGTATTAAAGGCAAACAGATTAAGTCTACAAGAAAGTGCCTATCCTGAACAATGATAGGACAATTTAAGCAAACAAAATTAACGATTCTTCGCCTCAATGGTTGGGGTAGAAACAATCAAGTTATATGGTAAGGAAGAAATAAGTAAGTCTAGAAGTTTCACACGATCCATCGAGATAAAAGAATGAGTTGCACCTGAATTGAAAAGTACAGTTAAAAGATTACCTGCTAAATCGTAATTACCCTGCACCAGATCGGTGGAATTCGATGCTTCAGCTCCACTCATCGTATACATTCACCCTTTAGCAGTCGGCTTGCTCGCTTTGGCATGATTGACGATTGGGTCTTTTTCTGCTCTGCAGTCCCCACGGCCAGTACCCCACACGATCGCAGATTAAAGCACTTCATCTCTTTCCTTAGGCACGTATCGGCTAGATGATTGGGATATCCGCACCGTGCAACGTTCCTCTCTTGGCCTTGATTATTGTTTCTCTGGCCTCCACTTCCCATTCCCGAAGTACTGGAACGATGTTATTGTTGTTGTTTCTGATTGTTGCTGGGTGATTGGTAATATGGCTTCCTCTGGTTCTGCTTCCACTTTTGGTTCTGTCCCTGATATTGACTCTTGGGACGAACAGGTCCTCCAACATTCCCTTTGCTATCTCTCCCCTTGCGCATCAGCTCTACCTTTCAGCTTTTCTCTACCAGTTCTTGGAAATTCTTGATTTCCAAGGGCATCACAGATTCCTTGATCTCGAAGCATAGACCGACTTCGAACTTTTCACACTTCCAATCCTCATAGGGGTTGTTCTGGAAAAAACGGAAATATTTGGCAAGGGACTCAAACCTTGTCGTATATTCCCCCATCGTCATGTCCCGCTGACTCAGCCTCGGGAATTCCAGCTCCTTCTCTGTCCGAGCACTCTGGGGAAAATATTTGTCCAGAAATTTGTTGTGAAATACTCCCCAGGTGATCGCCTGATGCTCAGCTTCTAGCAGTTGTCTGGTGCCCTTCCACCAGTATTCAGCATCTCCAATCAGTTGGAACATTGCATAAGGTACCTTTGCTTCCTCTGGGATGTGCACCAACTCAAAGATCTTCTCCAGCTCTTGGATCCAAAGATCGGCTTTAGTCGGGTCTACGTCCCCATCAAACTGCGATGGATTCTGGCATCGGAAGGCACTCAGATTCTTCCCTTCTGTAGTATGTTCAGCTCTTTTGTCTGCTCCTCGTTGATTCTAGGCAGCCGCGTTAGCAGTCTGGAGAGCTATGGCAGCAGCAACGTCATCCAAAGCTTGGGCAGCGAAGTCCATCCCGCCATTGCCTCTGCCACGACCACCAAGCCCGTGCGCTCCTCCTAGTTCCATACAGACCTGTAAGACACAATCAGTGAGACGGTAACCAGAAAATGAAAGGTAAACCCGTCGGATACACACATTACTTCTTAAAAGTAATTCAAACAAGACTCGATCAGAGAATACACAACGTCGACACAACAGACCTAAACCCAAACATTCCGAAAAGACTCGACCAGCTCTGATACCACTAATGCGACACCCTAAACCCGACATCACATGGTTACCCAATTGCAGAAATAAAACTGATTACAATGCTAGTTACTTTCGGAAAATATAATTTTCTTGATGGATAAGTTCACTAAAAATGGTAGTTTTTTTTTGTTTGAAAGGATAATTGAAATAAAAGTGATGAACACTCAGAACATGAATTGAAGACAATATATATATATATATATATATATATATTCATAACATGTCCCAGTGAGACCCAAGTTCTAGTACATAAGCTAGGGCCTTATCAATGGCCATTGCAACAAAATTAGAAATCTAGCAGATACAACTGAAAAGAGAGTTAGCAAAAACGCGGGGAAAGAGGGTCCGGAACCAGATCACAAAAGTGACTCTAGAAAGTCAGAAGACGGAAGACTGTTCATAAAACGTTCCAAACTCATCATTGACACTGGCTACAAGCATGGTCTCCACAAAAACTCTTATGAGACGAGACATCAGGTAATGGGTCTATGACGTCGCTGTCCTCACCCACAAAATCGTCATCATCTTCATGATCCAGAACGTAATATTCAGGCTCATCCTCCTCTATGATCTCACAGAAGTCGTCTTCGGGATCCTCCTCGGGGTCCTCCTAAGGATCCTCCTCAGGGTTCTCCTCAATAGGTGCTGTCTGCTCGACGTCCAGAGGTGGTATCTCGTGTAGTAGTCCGTTAACTTGTAGTGCGCGAAGGTAGTACCAAGTCGGAGGCAGCGCAACTCTCCTAGTCTCCACGGTTTGGCTCCTACAAATCGGGTCTCCGTAGCATTCCAATCAGTGGTGGTGATTGATCCGTGGTACGTAGCAGACGTCGCCCCCGGATGAATCTGCCATGCCCCGGCGTTCCCCGTATCGTCGAAGACCTCAGTCTTCGACATCATCGGCACAAGAGGGATGTTAGGATCCATCTGAGCTCATATACATACGATGATACCAAAAAGGAAGAGAGAACAACAAGCAGAAATGAAAGAGTGAGATACCGACAACTGATATATCACAGAACAACCATATACATGATACATACAGTACATTGGCATATTAACATTTAAAACATTATTCATAGGTAAACAACAAGTATTATTTCAGTGGGTCTCATACCCGAATCAATCGGTTTTATAAAGATAATGCATGACACTTCAATCATCAGGCTCTAAACTTAATCTCATGAGATATCATCACCATTTTATCATTAAGAAATAAAGAGTTGATCAGGCTCGTATGCCGCATTGGCAAGTTGTCTCCGTCACCTCATGTACCCGAATCAACATCATCATGAATCCCTTATCAACGGTCATCTGGATGTGTACATCATCGAACACCACATCTTAAGCGGGTATTCGGTAACTCAAGCACGTCTGCTAAGGGGAAATGCATATGAATAAAAGACTTTTCATTATCCAGACTTTTCTTTGTGTTCGCTCTTTTCCGTTGTCGAAGCCCAAAGCTAACGACTATTCACAATTTTCATCACTTGAAAATCAATAACACAGGACGCGCAATCCGAGTGCTCAATCACAACACCTTAGACCGATGCCGCAGTCCAAGGTTGTGGTCGTAGAAACAATTATAATTTTATCCATGTTTTATTTCAACATGATAAGGACTCCTAGTCCATAATAACGAAATTAGGACACACAGTCCTCAATTCCAAGATTAGGACTCCTAGCCCATAATATCAGGATTAGGACCCTTGGTCCATAATTCTTGACATGGATCCCAGATCGTGTGCATATAACTGAATGCTAGAGGCGACGTCTCTCGAACTAGATTCTCTTTCACATGTGCTTACTTTTCACTCCGTGAAAATCAAAATCCAAAACAAAACCTCGGTCACTTACCCAAGTAACCGGAACGTTTCTAAATCATTTAGGAGAAAATCTTTTCCTTTACAAACTCTTTAATAAAACAATTAGGAAATTCGTTTGCTTTCGAAATCCTTGATGGAATAAAGTCAAATATTTTCAAAGGGGTTTTTCCTTCATAAAACACATAGTTCGAAAAAGGTTTTATCTCGTACAAACTTTGGATCATAAAAAGGTAGTTTCTATTGACTTAAAAATACTTCAACGTTTCTTTTCAAAACAAGAATCTTATTCTCTTGAAGTAAGCGTTTTAAACATGTAACTTTTATAAATGAAACCAATACTTTCAAAGTTATATTCAAGGCTTATTAAGGCTTTTAATCCTTATAATCATTTAGCACAGACTCAAGTCCGTCTTCTCAAACTTCAATCAATAGTAATATATTCTCAATAATAATATCACAGTGAACGATAGTTCATCACATATATACAACTCACAATAATTTAAGGCAAGTAATAATCAACTTCAAGTAATAATCACAATAGTTCAAGTAAACAAGTCATTCAAGTATTTGCTCCATATCATAATAATATTCAAATCACTCAAGTAAACACATACACACATGCATATAGTCATTGAATATCCCTAGGCAGTCCCCTCTTACCTTCCGTTAAGGTAAGGAGATTAGATGCTTGAAGACATATACCACGAATGTCCTTGTTTTCTTCGCGATGGAAGTCTAAGGTTATGAACACAAAATCATAAGTTAAAATCAACCAAAAACACTAACACACAAGGTATTAGGTTTGGCCAAGACAATAAATTAGGGTTAGAGATCCCCGAAAATTATACAACTTATGGATTTATGATCCTTAAGTGTTAGCAGTTCCTAAACAATGATCATTTAACAAAGTTGAATTAAAATCCCACTAAGTTATAAACTTAGGGTATTCAGCCAAGGCTAGTAAAATAGTCTAGCATTCACTAAACATTCCAATCTCTTAGGATTAGCATTAAAATATCTTATGGAGTTCAAGTCCATGATCATTTTGGAAAACAATGGAAACTAAAACATTCCAATCTCTTAGACTTAGCATCCAAATATCATATGGAGCTCAAGTCCATGATCATTTTGGGAAAAAAAAAGTCAAACATCCTAGCACCTAAACACTAAGTTTCGGCCATCATAAGATGATGAGGAAAATATTATTTGTTTAATAACAACTCTTAGGTTTAGAATCACAAGGTATTAAGAGTTCTAAATCCACGATCATACTTGGAAAGTCGAAACATAGTATCCTAGGTCTACTTATTCATATTTTCGGCCATCATAGGAACAAGCTATCAAACCTTCCAAGATTTATAGATTTAAGATCAAGGGATAGTTAGAAACTCTTTACATGATCATATTCCAAAAGTTGAAACAAAACCCACCTAGACCATATTGCATGGTTTCGGCCTCCTTAGAAAGGAAGGGTTAGGGAGATTTGTCTTACAACCTTTTAGTATGTGAAAATACAAGTAAATACAAGACTATAGGAAGTGGTTTCAACTCAAAAGGAGTTTTCTACCATTTTTAAGAGATTTTAGAAGTTTAAAACTTAATAAGAACACATAACACAAATAATGAAATAAAATGATAAAATTGTAAAGAAATTTATATGAGGGCATTACCCTCAACAAGAGGAAGAACTTTAATGAAGAACACAAGTGCAAAAGACAAATAAAAATGGAAGCTTTAAGTAGTTGAAAAGGAAGAAGATGATGAAGTAATATAAGAGTAATGAAGTAATGAAGAACAAAAGTGGGGAAGTGTAAATGAAAGGGGTATATATAGGGGTAGGGGGGAGAGGGTCACGGCCATGAGGAAGAAGAGAGGAGAATGGAGTGGCTTGTTGAGTAAGTTTGGGAGTTAAGGCTTGATGGGATGGAAGGAGGGGAGAGAAATAACTTTTAGATTAGAATAGTATTATAATTTGAAAAGTGTAATGATTATACTTTTGGAGTGTGTCATAAACTCTTCCATCATGTCACTTCACTCCTTTTGTGTTCCCTAATCTGCTCCATTGCGTATTCGGTTGTACTTCCGATCGTAGTTTTCCGACGGAAAAAAATTAATCAACAAGTGGAATGAAATTAGTATATACTATCTGAATGGAATATACATTGACAGTTCATTAACATGCGTAAAATCGCTATTCGACTAATTATGCAAATCCTTTTTAAAAAGAAAACAAGAAAGATTTATATTATAGGGGAAGACACACCCCGTTACAAGGTCAAGAAAGACCATCAACCTTAGTGAGGAACTAACATGAGAATCAAGCCCAAGCAACATCAAATATGGGAGGAATGCTTGAGCCAATTTATGTTTTGTTTTTTTGGTGCAGAGGGTCTTTTTGACCCCCCGCCCCGATGTCCAGAGTCTTTGACCCTGGCTAATCCGGGGTGCGGCCGGGAGGTAAGTGAAGCCTGTCCAAGAGTTGTTGCTGCCATGGATCGAACTAGTGCAAAGCACGAACCATTCGTCCTTAACAGCAGCACATTAACCACTTGTGCCCAACTGCTTGGTTACCCATTTTATGTTTGGATGTGCTTGTTTAAAAGTAATTTTAAAATAATTTATTTCATCTAGAAAATGGGTCCTGCTAACTAGTGTCCTAAGGGCATTGGTTAAGGAATCCATAACAAGCAAGTTTTTCTTTGAACGCTACATGTTTCCAATGAAAGCTTTCTTCTTTGGTTTCTTAACCAATGATCTAAGGGTATTGATTAGCATTCTCTAAAGAAAATTACTTTCATACATGAAATTACAAAACATGGTATAAAATTATTTGTATAATTTAATAATACTTATTTGATGGTTAATTTTGTAGAAATAAATTGAGAAAAATATTATTGATTTAAAAATAATCTAAAAACTTTTAAAATAAGTTTCAACCTATTAGAGCACTTGCATCGCAGGGTCTTACCCGGTTCTTAAGTGTAGGAATCGGGTGCTTGTTGGATTGTTGGGTTGTAGTTGGTTCTTGTATAAGAACCTGGAGAGAGAAAGTGCTTATACAAGCACATCTCATTATAACAAAAAGTGGGTCCTTTTCATTTTTTTAATAATAAATTAGTTGTAAAATAAAGTAAATAATTGATAATGTAAAGATGTGGTGTTATTGGTGGAGTCCATTTAGGAACTTTTTAGAAGTTACTGGGTTGGAGAGATGAGGTGCTTAAGTTATAAAAATTAAAATAGATGAGTTGTAATGGTGGGACCCATTTAAGAACTCCAAAGTGGGTGCTGGGATAAAGATAAAGATGCTCTTAAATTCTATAAAAAAAATTTCTCATCAAAATAATATATTTTACAATTTAATTCGTTTATCAAAAAACTATAAGATAAAAAAAATGTTTTAATTTTTATTGTGTTTCCCACTTTCGTTAGTACCTAAGGTATTATGGGTCTACTGTTGCCTATAAATATATCTTCATCTTCATTATTCCTCTCTTCTGATTTCATCCATTTTCCTTCTCTCAATTCCCCCAATTATTTTAGATCCATGTGATTCTGATTTTTCTCTTAAACTTTCCATCCAAAATTCTCTTCATTTAGTTTTTGTCTCTTCAAAGCACTGATTGATTCCATCCTTTTAATCAAGGGAATCATAGTTGAGTTGAATTATCGATCCATTTTAGACTGTGTTCCCTTGATTAAATAGATGTATTGGATCATTCATTATCACTCTCTGATTTTTATGAATGATTCCGTATCTATATTACATCCATGTGTTTCTGATTTTTTCTTTCATCAATTTTTGTTTTTTTTCTTTTTCTTTCACGATTTCAATGATACTGGTTCAGGCAGCAAACCTACGTTGTTATCGTTTTTTATTTGATCGTAGATTTCTTCTTTCTTTTTTTCTTGGTAATTTTATGTGGCTTACAACAGAGGTTGGCTGCTTCTGGAGGTTTTTTCTGTCAGCGTGTTGTTGAGTTGTGTGACCCATTTAAATTTTCTTGCTAAACATATTTATATAAATTGGTTCAAACTGTGTTGAGTCATTTTGTAATACCCATAAAAAATTGAAGCTTTATTTGTCTGTGAGGATACTGCAAAGGGATGCTCCTCCTAATGGGCTCTCAACATATTACCCTTAACATATCCGCCCATGATCCCCATCCAAGCTTGGTACCATTATGTATATTGATTAATTACTTTTGATAATACCATTCATTTTAGGTTTAATTATCCTGCAAAAATTTGTAATTGGATACAATATTTGTAATTGTAAACAAAAATATAACTTCATCTTAAATTGACGATTCAAAAGATTAAAGAAACTATCATGATAAATTAGTCAAAAATGCATCTTCATCCTTTTTTTATTTTAATAAAAATAAAAATTAAGAATTAAAAAGTATGCTGATTAATACGCTAGTATCTTTTATATATATATATATATATATATATATATATATATATATATATATATAAAGGAAAAAGGTCTAGGTTTTTCCAGGGTTGTTATAGGGGTAATTTGGTAAATTACTTTAGGGGTAGTTTGGTGAATTTAATAATAATAATTATTATTATTATTATAAATCTTTTTATTTTACATTAAAAAAACTCAAAAAAAAATGCTGAAACGTGTTTTCGCCTATATTAAAAAATTGAAGGATTTTTCTAGTTCATAGATTCTTAAAATTATAGTATTTTTTTTTGTTAATTTATATATTAACTTTTGTTATTATATTAATATTAATATTGGGTTATTATTATGAAAACATGTTTCAGTGTTAAAAAAATGTGCACGAATTTTTGGGTAAAAATTTGAATTGATGATTGATGGAATTTGGCAACGTCACCTTTTGGTTGTTTTTTGGATAGGCTAAAGTTTTTTAATGTTTTTTTTTATTTTAACGGGGAGGGGGATTCGAACCGTGTCACTGGGGATTTTAAAGGTCAACGCTTACCACTGCGCTGACACCTCTTGGACAATAGATTCAATTTCTTTTTAATATAGGCAATAGAACTAATATCATTGAACAAGGCCCGACTGCTACTCCAACGCTGAATTTCGAGGTCTCTTTGTAAGGACTACCAAAGTAATGTGTCTAATATTATCAAAAAAAATATTAAAGTGTCTAAACGATGTTGAATTGTTTCTTGATGGAAAGTGGTAGTGCATGTTTGGATGAGCGTTTGACAAACATGATTTTGGATATAATTGTTTTTGTATAATTGATTTTTGTTAAAAGTGAGTTGAGAGTGATGTGATTTATGTTTGGATGACTTCATGAAAAAAGTGATTTTTATACATACTTGTTGTTTAGATTGTTTGAATCAAAATTGCTTTTGGTTGTGCAATTACTAAAATGGGTTTTATTGTGTCTTTATGTGCATATCTATCAGGGCATATGTTTTATAGAGGAAATGTTAAATGACAAAGAGTAATTAAACAAAAATACTTCAATTTCAGGGTAGTATATCATCTTTCTTAAAGATAAGTTAATCATCATGAGCAAAAAATCAGGTTTCTTAAAAGACAAACAACACAATCCTAGGATTTGATGGTTGGCACGACACTACCATGATCATTTGATTTAGTATATATTTGGCACCACAGTACTATGTTTAGCACAAATGCAAGACTATCAGGGACACAGGTCAGCAACATTATCAGAAATGAAGACAACTCCTCGGGTAAAAACTATGTGCAACAGCAAAAACAGTGCAGCAAAAATAATGCAGCATCCTGGGCAACATAGGACTTGTGCCGCAGAAAAAAGATGACTAAAAACAGTGCAACTTTTTTAACTATGTCACAGTGTTGAAGGTGTTGTCTTAGGTGCACCACCCACCAAAGTGGTGTAGTGGTGCACCATCCAAGTGGCAAAATCTGGGTCATCCAGATTGCTACTTGGGATTTTGACTTTTCAAAGCTCTATAAAAGCTAATGTTAGAATGATGCATCAAGATAGATGGTTTATGGGTGTACAACAATTTTCATCCAAATGACTTGGTATCATAGGTAAAATAATTATTTTTAATATTTATTTTTTATTTTTAAATAACATTCCTACCCTTCTCTTCCACCCCACCTCATCCCTACCTTTCACCCATTTGCCACCACTGGCCGGAGGACTGCCGCTGCCGTTGTCTTAAGCTCTAGAATCCAGATCTAGCGGTGCCTTAACTAGACATCAAATTCCAGTGATTTCATCTCTCCACGTCATGGATTCTGACGAGAGAGTTCGTCATGGCAGATCTACGCATGTTGAGTATGTTATTGAGGATTTGGATGCGACTGAAACTAGTGGGGGAACCGTCTTCATCTTCCTCGTGATTCAAAGATTTTGTAATTTTTGGTTCCATCCTTCCTTCTGGATGGGTCACCATTTTCATGTGTGAGACAAAAAAGATTCTCCCTTAAAGCATGGCTACAATGGGGTACATGAGTGTCAAAAAGCTACACGCAAAATGGGTCTTATGTTTAAACCCGATCTACTATAAGATGGGTCTTGCTGACCCGGCTGGAGGTAGGGGATGATAGAGTGTTGCTTTTTTTTTTAAAACTTCAAATAGAAAAAAAAAGTCAAAAAAACATGTATGTTCGATCAGCAGCCTAGTGGTCGGGCTAGGTGTAGTTTTTATGTGTCACATGGTCACGTCTATGGATGGGAACGGGGTGGGGTGGGGGCGGGTTTTGCCTTCCCCAACCCCGCCTCTCTCCCCTTCGGGTTTGAAAAATAGATCCCCATCCCCGCCCCCAGCAGGGGTCGGGTTTCCCCGCAGGTCCCCGCCCCCATCAATAAGTAACCAAATTTAAATATAATTTTGTTTTAATTGAAATTAACAACTCAAAAATTGTAATGCCAATAAATAAACAAAAAAACATCACACAATCAAAATAATCAACCAAAAATTGAAACTTAGTTTCTTTCACCTACAAATTAAAAAGAAACTAATTCTTTAGAAACACTTCGTTATGCTTCAAATAACACAGTTAGCATCAAAACACCATTGTAAAAGCACAAACAAATGTCCTGTAATTTTTCAAATAAGAAAGTATCCTTTTATACTGAATGAAACATTTCAATCAAAACAAATCTAATACCATACATAGATAATGAGGATACTATTGTAATTAGGTAAACAACATGGCGGGTTCGGGGCGGGTCGGGGCGGGTATCTGTATCCCTATCCCCGTCCCCAGTCATAGTGGGTTTCCCCCGTCAAAGTACGTCCAGGTTCGGGTGGGTACCCGCGGGTTTGTGTCTCATTGCCATGCCTGGTCACGTCTTCGAGCTTGGCTAGCGTAACTTCAATTTTTTTGTTAGGATTTTTCTTTTTAACAGAAGACAATGAAAATACAAAAAAAAAAAAACAAATGCCAGGGTTCGAACCCGTGTCAACCTAGAAGTAGTTAAGCGCCCCAAACCATTAAGCCATGTATCGAACTCTTGTGAATTAGTGACACTTATTTTTCTTTAAAGTTAAAAAAGTGAAGCAACATCCACAGGAATTTCCTTCTTCCTCACCCGGTTACAGAGAAAACGGGTCTTTCGACCCGTGAACACAACCCGGACGAATCTATAAATTCAGACAATGAATGGCTTTAATATTTCAGTATGGTAGTCATATAATAGCGATTAAAGGAAGCCCCAACTCAATTTTGAAAATAATTTACGAATGAGGGATAAATCACTTAACACATTTGCTGTAAACTTCCGTTTCCATTCTGACCCACCTGCATTTCAAGTCTAGATCCCATTCTATTCTCCTAAATCACACTTCAACTGATGAACAAATCCCACATTGCATTCCACTTCTTCCAATTCCATATGCCACCACACCCTCTCCACTTGCTCCACCATCATCCACTTCCCCGCACCTTTCAAGGCCCCTCTTTGCAAATGTTTTATTTTTTTAACAGCTCCCTCTGGGAAAATTAGTCAACTTGGCTTACCTGAAAATCCCCTAAAAATCGCAAGTTATTTTCAATCCCCATCGGTGGACCACTATAGTATTTCATGCTTTCAATACCATTTCACTATCATCATAAAGTCAATTATATTAAAACATCACGTTGAACGTATACCCATATCATCATAATTTCTTTTTATTGCATTAAAAGCAATTAATATTGCTACTGTTACATTTACATTTGTGAAAGGTTTTGCTGCAAAGTTTTCTCATACCAATATAAGATGAATGCATATCAGAAACACATGATCAATAGGCTTGGATGCCTATTGTCATGATGGAGCACATCTAAAATAGAATATGTATCTATTTGGTAAAAACTAGCGGATAGTGGATAAGCTAGCAGATAGCGGATAAGCTAGCTGATAGCGAATAGCGGATAAGCTAAATGATTAGTGTTTTATTTTATTAGCTAAGGATAAGTGAGGAATTTAATTAAGATAGTAGGGATACAAATGGAAGAAAAAATGATAAGCTATACGCTATAAGGTCAAATGCTATACGCTAGTGAAAAAATGATATACGCTAATTTTAAAAATGATTACCAAATGGGGCTACTTTTCCATCCGCTATAAGTCATACACTATACGCTAGCGGATTTGGCAAACCAAACAGACACTATATATATATTTTGTAGATACCACTATGCTCAGGAATAGAATATGGCTAGCAAAGAGATTTCCATGATCTTTGGTCTGCAAGGCTTCACAAATAGAGAAGCCAGATCGTGGGTACTTAAAAGAAGACTTAGTGAGGTGTAATAAGCTACTCATTTTACAATTATTCAATTTAAAATTATTTTATAGTATGCATTATGTTTTTAACTTTATTTCTTCTTTCACAGGTTATTGTTCTATTTTTTAATTGATCTCTAAATCATGAGGGCAACCGGGGAATTTCGAAAAATAAGTATGTGATGATTGATGATCTTTGGAACCTTAGCCTATCTTCCACATTGAAAAATAAGTACATCAGTCATTGTACAAGAAAATTAAAAGATCAGTGTAAAAGTAAAATATTGAATAACATTGTAACATGTAAAAGTAAGTTCAGTCCCCACAAACCAACACGGGTCTTTTTAGCGTGCTTTGTCCTCACTCACATGCTTCCTAGAAAAACATGTGACACCCGAGGTCGACGAGAACGGGGAGTGGTCACCGGTGCTAGAAGGCATGATCAATGAGCGGCTCCTGGCAGGCTTCTAGACGGAGGGACACATGAATGAACCAATTACACACCTGAATGAGAGGGATCCTGAGACTGTGTAGGTATGGGACTATACAGTTGAGGATGGCTTATAATTAATTGATTTGTACTACCAATACCAACAAGATGCATCTTATTTTCGGGAGCCTATCAGCAATTCTGGGATGGGTGACCTCCTGGGATGTTTTGCCAGGAAGCATGTGAGTGAAGACAAAGCATGCTAAAAAGACTCGTGTTGGTTTGTTGGGACAGTTGTCAAACCATAAAGCAGTCAGGGATGTTACAATAAATAAAAAACATTATATTATTAAACTATAATAATAACATGTAATATAAAAGTAAAATAAAACACTAAAGCTCACCATAGTCCGCTTAGACCTCTTATCAACAAACTCGCCAGTGTCTCCGCTTATATGGGTCTGTGTAAAGACTGGACATCAATCGACCGCCTAAGTGCTTCTGCCTGCAAACGACACACGAATAAAATAAATTAATTATAAAATAAATTATTAATAAAAATATAAAGTTTATAAACTTCATTATTTATATATGCATACTACGTTAATGGCATGCTGGATGTGGTTAATCGAACCACCCTTGTGTAGGCTCCCGCCCTTCTCGGAAGCTCGATTCCTCTTCACCTGCTCACAGATCAGCCTGTAAGCTGGAGAGTCCCAGTGTGCATATAGATGGGCCCAGATGAAGGGACCGATGTAATCTGGACATATGCGGCTCTGCCTACGCTCCCGGAGCATGTCCCTCAGTCCAGTGGTAGATCTTGATCAAAATAGTTGGGGGAGCCACTAATTATTAATTAAATTAATATAATTTTCAACATGACATTGATATAATCTCATTCAAGATAAAAACTCTTCAAACTTCCTCTCTTTTATTCAATGGAAATTCCCAAATTTGGAAATAGTTTCTGGGAAAAAATAGTGAAAATAAATATGCTTACTGCCAATACAGAGGCAAATCAAGGAAGGATAAATAAAAAAAAATGAAAGAAAATTTGAAGTCATGGGAAACACAAATTGGAAATTTGTCAACGAAAAGTAATGGGAAAAAAATGAAATTGAAAAGTAAAAAAACAATATTTTATGAGTAAACATCCTATTTGGTCTATGAAATTGTGAAGTAGTATCAACACGATCCCTGAAATTGTAAAACGGTAATCAACTTAGTCCCTCCATTGAAAATCGTATGGACTAAGTTGATTTTAATTTAGTAACGTCAGGGACTTAATTGATATTAAGTGAGTAAAATAAGGGACCAAATTGATACTAACTTTTCATTCAATGACGCTTTTGAAATTTCGATAATTTCAATGATCAGGTTGATACCACTTCACAATTTTAGGGACTAAATTTGGTATTTACCCAATATTTTGTTTTATATTGAAAGTTTGAAACAAAGACATAATTTTATATTTTATAGCCTATAATTAACTAACGGACAATAGCTGGCTCCCACGTATTATTAGTAGTAGTACCACGGCTACTCCTATGCCTATTATAAAAAGGGAAATTTATCATTGGAACTTGATGTATTTTAAATTTTAAAGAGTGATCAACTTGCTTTCCCAATAAGTTTTTACTTTTTTTGGGTTCTGAGACACCCCGATGTGCCCCATCGTATTATTACATTAAAACCTTAATATTTATTTACTTAATCGCTCGCTTATCGTTGAAAATACGTAAAAATTAAAACTTAATTAATAATTATATAACTTATACAGATATAAAACATACCAAAACTATATTACATAAATACACACCTGTTTATTTATTACATTACCAAAACACTGTTGAGGGTATCCTCTCAGTAGGATCCCTCATAGGCATAAACTTCACTACAGACATACTTAGCGGAATTATGAATACTCCTTAGACACACTGGCCATACTGTCTATACTCTAATCGCCATGAATCACAGCTCGACCTCCAGCATCTGGTACATACGGAGTTCCATCTAACTCCTCAGCAATTAGTTCCTCCATCGGGTCTTCTCGCACGCGATCACATCGAAATAAAATACAACACTCATTAAGATATAGTGAATAAGAATCATTTCTATCATCAAAAAGCGGAAAAGATTCATAGTATATCATACAATAAATGTCATAGACAGGCAACACACATAACTAACAAATCATCCTCAAATTATGATATTGTCCTCTACCCTCTGCTCATGTAGTCTAAACACTTATACTATCATAACTGTCTCTATTCCTTTCACATTCGTTAGTAGTCCAAGGTAGTCTGATGCAAAGAACTCAGCATAGTACACTTCTATCTTTTGATAGAATAAGACTCAACATAGTGCCCTTCTATCTTGCGATAGGATAAAACTCATCATAGTGCCCTTCTATCTTTCGATAGGATAAAACTCATCATAGTGCCCTTCTATCTTTCGATAGGATAAAACTCAACATAGTGCGGATAAAACTCATCATAGTGCCCTTCTATCTTTCGATAGGATAAAACTCAGTGTAGTGCCCTTCTATCTTTCGATAGGATAAACTCAGCGTAGTGCCCTTCTATCTTTCGATAGGATAAAACTCATCATAGTGCCCTTCTATCTTTCGATAGGATAAGACTCATCATAGTGCCCTTCTATCTTTCGATAGGATAAGACTCAACATAGTGCCCTTCTATCTTTCGATAGGATAAAACTCATCATAGTGCCCTTCTATCTTTCGATAGGATAAAACTCATCATAGTGCCCTTCTATCTTTCGATAGGATAAAACTCAACATAGTGCCCTTCTATCTTTCGATAGGATAAAACTCATCATAGTGCCCTTCTATCTTTCGATAGGATAAAACTCAACATAGTGCCCTTCTATCTTTCGATAGGATAAATCAGATCTACGCGTCATGGACTAAAAAAATATTTGCATCTAAGCCTCTATATGAATCTCACTATCTCAAATCAATAACAACCTTGTACCTCAAACTCCCATCATAATCTCAACTCGCATTCTATGTCACATCTCATCCATTAGATAACTTAATTAAGCTAGGCACCTCTAAGTCAATTCATTCTCTCACCCAAACAATCATCTCCCGAACAACATATATCCTTACTTAAAATCAACTAGGCATAGTATTAAAAACCAGGCAGATCATGCATAACACAATATCAGAAAATAATTCAAATACCACAAAATATCACATAAGCAATGCAATAATAATAATAAATTCAATCAACCTCAGATAAGATAAAATCATCCTAACGTCGATAAACCTACAATTCCCAAATCACCATTGGTTTTACAGAAAAAGGTTTCCAATATGATTTTGGTCTTGTCGATTACTCAACTACTAGTAGGGTTTAGGTCGCCCTACACAATTATCATATAATATACTACTTATCGATTCCGACGATAGGTTGATTCTTTTCCCCACCTGAGTTTTCACCGGAAACACGTACACGACGATCCTCGTTATCCCGCCACGAGTTAACACAAACACCTTCAACCAAATAACATAACTATAATTAATCAACTAACAACCATCTATGACACTTTAGGGCTAGGTTCGGTCAAGACTTAGAAAATAGGTTTAGGATTATCTTCTTAATGCTATCTTTTGGATCCTAGTTACTAGAGTCTTAACTAACATAGATTACTTATTACAAGACTAAAATTTGAAACAAAATCCTCTAACCTTTAGGGTTAGGGTTTCGGCCCATATTAGGAAAATAGGCTAGGAAATTTAGTTGGATTCAAGCTCTTGGATAATGAAAGTGGAAGACATCACAAGATCATAGAAATTGGTTTCACATTAAAAGGATTTTTCTACAATTTTCTAGAATTATTTGAAGTTCTAGATCTAGGAATGGAAAAATATGATTCATGGCATAAACATGAGAAATACATGAATATGAAAACTTATATGATCAAGGAGATGAGCTTTTACCTCTTGAAGATTGAAGAAATGAAGAAAATGATCAACCTTCACTATGTTGAAAACTGGACAGCTTGAGTGGGTGATGGTATTGTGAGTGTATCTCACAATATACTCATCCAAAAATTACGAACTTTGGCTTGATAGAAAGATAAGAAGAAAAGGAACAACTTTTGTGTTTAAGGTTTCATTTGGTTCGGATCATAACAGGGGTGAAAAGGGACTTCTTTATGCTGTTTCGTGGGTTGCTGGGAATTCTGGGAAGTTTCTGTATTGTGAGAATTTCTCCCAATCCACTTATCCGTTTTTGATGATCTTTAGCTTGTTGGAAATAAGAGAGAAAGAGGAACAACTTTTATGTTGAGTGTTTTCCGAGTTTCAGAAAGGAAGAGGGTCATATGTTTGGTGGGAATTCGGTGTTCTTAGGGTTTTGTAACTTAGTTGGTGAGGAAGATGAAGAGAATGAAGAAGATGAGTGAAATGGTGAGGGAGGCCACGGTTTTGGGGTATTTATAGGAGTGATCTTATGCCTTGTTTGGTTAAAAGGAATTGGTTTAATGGGTTTTGTGATTATTAAATTAATATAAGCTTAACAAAGGTTATAATTAACTTAACTAAGGTTATTTTGGCTAACCATGGTTAATAATATGTGGCTCACATTTAGTGGAGGTGTGGCTGATTTTGGGCCACACAAAATGACTCACCAATGAGTCATCGATCTTATCCATTAGCGGTTCCCGGAAATTCCGTACGCACTCAAGTCGTTTACCCGATTTCGGTTTTTGAGAGGAAAATAATGAAACGAAAGCAAAATGAAATAGGTAAGATTTATTGGAGGTGGATGCACGAAATTGGAGAGATGTGGGAGGTTTTCAACCACGTAAAATGAGTGGTTAAGAGTGTGTAGATGCGTCTTGTTAATACCCGCGAAAGCTTGGGGGTATTTTGGTCTTTTTACCTAAATGTCATGATTACTTGCATTTAATGCTCATAAATACTTGGTGACTCATCCTCCATGAGTCATCATGTATGACTCGTTGTCCCGATCCCTTGACGGGTCTCTGCAGTTCCGTTTTCGACTCCGTTGGCTCCCCGATTAGGGTTTTACGCCCGTATAAAAGCGTAATATTTCGTTTTCGACTGAAAATTTTCAAACTAATCAAACTCGTTGGAAATATGATTTAAATATAAACCATTTCGTTCACGAGTCAAAATTAGGTTTTCTGATCATTAAAATCTTCATCGCATGAAAACACCGATCGTTTTTCCGTCCAGAACTTTTACCAAAATTCGTCCGAATAAACATAATATTTTATTTCTGATCAGAAATTTGGAAAGTAGACTTCCTCACGGACAAAATATAAAAAATCTACAAATTTCATTTTTCGGGTCAAATTAGGGTTTTCTGTCAGTATAAAATTATACTGTCAGTTAAAAAATGCAGACCGGGCTCTGTCTGAATTTTCAACCCAAAATTTCACCGTAACCTTCTACCATAAGAGAGACTATGAATATGATTTTAACTTATTTAAAATCACTTTCTAACTCTCAGATTAAAATATAATTAATTATATTTTAACCGATTAAACATCATAATTAAAAATCAGGCTGTTACAGGTTCCTTAACCAATGTCCTTAGGACACTAGTTATCATAACCCTAATAATAATAGTAACCATATCACATCTTCTTCTTCTCTACTATCGGTCAGTTGAGACTCCATTTTAGAGTCCTCCTGCTTAAAAAAAAACTCTACCCTGTGCCATCTCCGTCAACGTCTATGTCATTAATATTTTTTTCTTAAAAAATTGGTAAAAATTTCTGGGATCCGCCCTAAAGAAGGTCTGCCTCTGCCTCAGTCTACGACCTGCTTTATGCTCAAAGATATCATGTATCTCTGAAGTATGCTCCAGACGGCAGTGCACAACGTCCTGTTAATAAGGAAAACATTAATAAATTTATACAATAAAATATATAAACTGCGTGAAAAATAAATATAAATTACAATAAATAATAAACATCTTACCCTCAATCGTCTGAAGATACGATCTTTATCGTCCTGCGGTATCTTCCCCCGTGATGGCCAGAAGCGGTGATATTGCTGCATGATGGAGTACATAACATCCCTCGGTCCCACTTTCGATGGGATAAACCTGACAAAAGTTTAAAATTTTAAAAGATCAACAATATGACAAACAACAAATTTATTGAATAACAAAAATAGTAATAAAATATTAAATTTAAAAAATACTTACGCTCCACGAACATGCTGGATCCATGGTCGCTCCTCTCGCAATTGTTTATAAGTCCCTCATACAAAAGATGGATATGATATTGATTGAAGCTGGTGTAACTAAATATGCAACTGAACTATGGATAACTAAACTGTTAAGCAAAGGTTGTGCTTTTAGACAATACTTTTTATTTGGCTTTAGCTCCAGTGCTAAGTTCCAAACCCGCTTTATTTATTTCAATTTGATATATTTAGGTTGGATTTACTTCTTGACCTGATTAACTTTCTATTCTTAAAATCTGGTGCTGCTATTGTCGTAGGCTATGTACACTAGTGCAATAAGTGCTTTTTACGGGAACGTTTTACGTTAGTTGACCATATGTTTGACGTTAAAAATGAGGCGGTGACAGTTTTGTAAATAAATCACTATTTGCGTCAGTTGTTTAATGAACTGACGTTAAAAGAATTATTAACACTTTTAATGTCAGTTGTTTATACAAATGACATTAAAAGTGTTATTTTTACTTCAGTTAAATAAATAACTGACGTAAATAATCCTATTCATTCCTATCTTTCTTTAGTTGTCATCTCCCTATTGTCACTCTTAACGCGGATCACTCCATATATAGTGCAGTTTATTTCTAATCTTTTTTTTAAACATGATTAAAAGGTAAAAAATTTCTGCAACATAGCCCTAAAATATAAAAAAGTTTCTGCTTCAACGTCATTTTCTTCTCAATCCTGTCCTCAAAAACTCCAATGGATGCATCCCCTCCCTCACTTGAATTCCTTGATGCTCCATCTGAATCCACAATCACTTGCTGCCAAAGCGGAGTGAAAGGGATAACGGGGATGAAATAAAGTGAGGGAATCGCATAATGTGATTCACTCAACCTTACCATCCATGTAATGTGATTTACTCAACCTCAGAAGTTTTTTGACCATTAAGACAGAAGCCTTTAAGTCTAGGTATAGGAAGAAATAACAAAAGTCTCAAATATGATAGAGCCATATTATGAAGGAATAGAAAACGCACGAAATATAGAGGAAAAGAAGAGGGTGTATTACAGACTAATACAGAAGAATGGTACTTTATATAGAGAAGAGAGACTACCTAATTTTCTTCAAAACTGATCTATAAACTTAATACTCATTAAGAGGATTAAGTTACAAGGTGCATGGGTAAGTAGTACAGTAGTCAAAGGAATGAATGTTTTTGCAGAAACTTATACACTTTTAACGTAAGTTGTCTTCAACAACTGACGTTAAAAGTGTTTTTAAAATAAAAAATATAATTTTTTTACGTCAGTTGTTTAATACAAGTGACGTTAAATAAATGTCTTTTAACATCATTTTTTACAAACAACTAACGTAAAATGTTTTTTTAAAGATGGTTTTTGATTATAACGTTTACACCCGCTCATCTTCTTCACTTCGCTCTGTACGTCTCTGTTCTTCTCTTTTCATCACGCTCACTCTCACTCTCACTCTCACTCTCACTCTGCCCTAATCGCGAGCTCCTCTCCACCGTAACCACCGCGAGGGCTTCTTCGCCACCACCGTGAGGTACACTCTTAACCCTAACTTTGTCTTTCCCGTTCATTCCTTGCAATAAATTGACATCTCTCTTTCCCCTTCTCGCGCACTAACTCTCCTTGTCCCTCTGCTCTCAGTAACCACATCGAACGTTGGCCACCACTCGAGCTCCCCTCCCCACTACCACGCGAGCACCTATTTTTGGTGAGTCTTTAGGGCACAATTTCAAAATGGGAAGAAATTTAGAGTTTCTTGTAGCATGTGACATCAACAATATATTGCTCATTGGAATTCTATTTTGTTAATTTATCTTCATCTGCTTATTTCTTTTGTCTTAAGAAACCTGAAAATGGTGTAAATTTGAAATAAATTTTAAAAGCCTTGCTTGTATATATCATATTGTCTTGATCGATTCATATGGCTGAGTGGTTATAGTACTAGATATAGCAATAGTCCTAATATGTGTTGTTGCCTGCTTGATGAGAAGAATGATGTTAGATTACCGTGGAAATTTTGTTTTAGGCAGTTAGCCAAATAAGATATACATGGTTGACAGGATTTCAAAAACAAGTTTTCAATTAGGATTTCAAAAACTAGGTTTCAATCTCCCGTATTGTCCTTATATTGGATATTTGTTTTGTATATCTACAGAACCTATCTAGTTATGGATCGTAGTTGGATGGTTTGTAAGCGCACTAGTGCTGAGTATTTGAAGGGGGTGGGAGAATTTATAGAATTTTCTCAAAGGAATGTTCCTAATAGTAATGGAATGTTCTGTTGTCCTTGTGTCAAGTGTTTGAATACGAGGAAATGTATGGTGAAGGATATACGTACTCATTTGATTTGTGAAGGGATTTGCTTGTGTTATACAAGATGGATATAGCATGGTGATGTGTTGTTGAGTAGTACGGAAAGTGTCTCCCAAAGTGAGGACGTTGACGTAGTTATGGAGGATGATCGAATAGAGGACATGATCCATGATATTGGACAGGAATCTTTTCATCGAGCTCATGTGTATGATAGGTTGTGCGGTGATGCAGATAAGCCTTTATATCCAGGGTGTACTACTCATACACACTTGTCGGCGATGCTAAAATTGGTTTGTGTGAAGGCATGAAATGGTTGGACCGATAAAAGCTTCACGGAATTGCTTGAAGTGTTGAAAGACTTGCTTCCGGAGGACAACACACTGCCTGATCGTAACTATAAGGCCAAGAAGGTATTGTGTCCGATGGGTATGGAGTATAAGAAGATACACGCATGCCCCAATGATTGCATATTGTACACCGGTGTTCATGAAGACAATCACGATTGTCCCAAATGTGGGTTATCACGATACAAAGTGAAGGGTGGTGATGATGATGATGATCTTGATGATGTGAGAAAAAAGGGTCCTCCTACGAAGGTGTTGTGGTATCTTCCAATAATTCCAAGGTTCAAGCGATTGTTTGCCAATGTGAAAGATGTGGAGAATCTTATATGGCATAATGATGAGAGGAAACGTGATGGAAAGGTTCGTCATCCTGCTGATTCTATGCAATGGAAGAATATTGATACTATGTTTCCGGATTTCGCCGATGAGCCAAGAAACCTAAGGATTGGACTTGCTACGGATGGAATGAATCCTTATGGTAACATGAGTAGTATTCATAGTTCATGGCCTGTTCTGTTGATAATTTACAACCTCCCCCCTTGGTTGTGCATGAAGCGCAAATACATGATATTGTCTATGATGATTTCGGGCCCAAAGCAACCGGGAAATGACTTAGATGTTTATCTAAGTCCCTTGATTGAAGACTTGAAAACACTGTGGGTGGAAGGTGTTGATGTAGTTGATGGGTATTCTCATGAGACTTTCAAGCTTCGTGCCATGTTATTTTGCACCATCAACGACTTTCCAGCATACGGTAACTTGTCCGGGTACAGTGTCAAGGGTCATAAAGCATGCCCTATATGTGAAGAAGGCACATGATACACTCAATTGCATCATGGAAAGAAGACGGTTTACCTTGAGCATCGGAGATTTCTTAGACGTGATCACCCATATCGTAAGATGAAAAAAGCTTTTAATGGATGCCAAGAGATAGAAGAAGCTCCGGTTACCTTAATTGGAGAGCAGGTTTATCAGAGGGTAAAGGGCATCGATGTAATATTCGGCAAGTCCAAAAAGAAAGGTAAAGATGATAAGAAAAACATATGGAAGAAGAGGTTGATATTCTTTGATCTTCCATACTGGCACAAGCTTGATGTCAGACATTGCATTGATGTGATGCATGTGGAGAAAAATGTGTGTGATAGTGTGATCAGGACGCTTCTCAACATTCAGGGCAAGACAAAGGATGGTGTGAATGCTCGTCTCGACCTCGTTGCTATGGGTATACGAGAGCAGTTAGATCCAGTTGTTGAGGATGGTAAGCGGACTTATTTGACGCCAGCATGTCATACTTTGTCAAAAAAAGAGAGACAAAGTTTCTGCGGGTGTCTTCAGGGCATCAAAGTTCCACATGGTTACTCTTCAAATATGAAGAGGCTTGTCTCTAGTGATCTTAAATTGGTTGGATTAAAGTCTCATGATTGTCACATCTTGATGCAACAACTTCTGCCCGTTGCTATTCGTGGTATTGCTCCAAAAAATGTGAGACATGCCATTACTCGGTTGTGCTCATTCTTCAATTCTATATGTACCAAAGTCGTTGACCCCCGTATGTTGGATGACTTGGAAGTTGAGGCTACTACAATCTTGTGCCAATTGGAGATGTATTTTTCTCCTTCCTTTTTCGACATAATGGTTCACTTAATTGTTCATTTGGTGAGGGAGATTAGATTATGTGGGCCAGTTTTTCTGAGATGGATGTACCCAGTTGAGAGCTACATGAAGATCTTGAAAGGGTACGTGAAGAATCCTCATCGTTCAGAAGCATCTATTGTTCAAAGGTATGTTGCAGAAGAAGCTATTGAGTTTTGTTCGGACTACCTTCATAACATGGATCCTATAAGGGTTCCTAATCCTCACAATGATGAGATAAGATGTCAAGATAAGGGTACACATGGCTTAAGAATTAATAGCAAGGGTCGGGAGGAAGTGCTTCAAGCACATTTGTATGTATTGAACAACATCGATTCTGTTCAACCTTTCTTACTTGAACATAAAAGAAAAGTCAATCAAGAAAACCCTCCAATGAGTGAAAGGTGGTTGTTGAACAAGCATAGAAAGACTTTCTTACCATGGTTCAAGGAAGAAATGCTTAAGGATGGTA
The DNA here is from genome assembly GCA_030762895.1 of Sophora flavescens. Lineage (NCBI taxonomy): Eukaryota > Viridiplantae > Streptophyta > Magnoliopsida > Fabales > Fabaceae > Sophora > Sophora flavescens. The sequence continues at coordinate 32,981,704 of CM061065.1, read as the reverse complement.
GTACTGCTTCTGATGACGTAAGATGGCTAGCACGTGGGCCTAGCTTCAACGTCATATGTTGGAGCGGATACGACATCAATAACTTTTCCTTTTATATAAAGGAACAAGATAACAAGAGTACCATGCAAAATAGTGGGGTTATGATCGTTTCCGAAGCAATGCACTTCTCTAGTGCAAAGGACACAAAACTCGTTAAAGCATCGACACCTTACTTTGGATACATTGAAGATATTTGGGTGCTCGATTACACTAAGCTTACGGTGCCGGTTTTTAAATGTAAGTGGGTTGATAGTAACGGTGGTGTACAAACCGACGAATTTGGGTTCACATTGGTAGGCCTCAACAAGTTAGGTCATATAAATGAGCCTTTCATAATGGCTTCCCAAGAAAAACAAGTGTTCTACATCATTGATCCTTCTAACAAAAGGTTATCCGTGGTTCTCCAAGGAAAAAGCATGTATAATGGTAGTGATGAAAATCAAGATTCAAATCTTGATATTCCTGAGACTCCTTCTTTTTCAACAAACATGCCTACTATAATCGAGGAGACACAGGTGGACGATGTACATGCCACTCGTGATGATCATCACGAAGGGATATTGATATAGGTAGTTTAAACTTAGTATACATTTATTTTTATTTATACTTCTGTATTTATTTTTAGTTATAAACTATTTTAATAAATATATATTGTTTCTGAACAGGCATACATATGGATCAGTCGGATAGCCCACATGCACGGGAGGACACTATGGGGCCTACACAGGACCCGATCGCGCTTACGCCTGATTCTAGTGTAAGTTTACATGTTATATAATATCTTTATTCCTTCTTTTTAATGTAAGTTTATAATGTTACAACTCTCTATTTTATCATTTTTTTTGTCCATACAAATATCACAGTGATAAGCCTCTGGCTCATCTAGTTTTATGACTAGTACGACCGTGGTTTTGTGCCGATTATATCTCGTTTTCACCCAAATTAGGCCTGATTGTCCTCAAGCAAGGTTTTGAGTCCCTTAAGTAGTTTTAGGGTTATTCAGTCAATTTTTGAGTCAAATAAAGCACTTATGGCTATTTCTTGTTTTCAGGTTGACTTAGAGTCCAAGGAATGAAGGAAACAATGGAAATTGCAATCTGGAAACACTTGCCACGCGAGAAGATACTCGCCCCGCGAGAGTGAGGACCAGCCAGTGCCAGAAAAGTCATGTTCTCTGCCTCGCCCCGCGAGCTATAGCTCGCCTCGCGAGCCTGAAGTCAGCAAGCATTACGGTCACCCCGTGACACCCATCACGGGCGTGAAGAGAAACCCCTGAAGACAGAGATCATCACGGTCTGGCCGTGATAGGCATCACGGCTGTGACAACCCAGGTTTTGAAGACTCGCCTCGCGAGAATCACGCTCGCCTCGCGAGGATACAAATTCAAGAAGGCGCCATTTTAATATTCGCCTCGCGAGAGGCCACTCGCCTCGCGAGACTGCGCAGTTTCTGAAAGTTATAAATAGTTGTTTAGGGCAGAACTGAAGCATCTTTTTGCTAATCCTTGTTTTCGAAATTCTTTGGTTGTATTGCGTTTTTGATGGAGAACTAATCTCCCTAGATTGATCTGCTGTAATCGGCTTCCACCAACACTTGAGGTCTTGTAATTCCTGATTTAATTCTCGTCTCTCTTTCAATATCTAGTCTATATTCTCTGTTTGCTTACTTCAGTTTGTATCGAATGGGTAGTGATTTGTTTCGATGATTGTATTTTACTAAACTTAATCGCGTTTGCTTAATTCGCGTGCGTTCAATTCGTGTTTGCTTAATTCACGAAGGGCTTCATCCGTTTGCTTAATTCGGAATTAGGAATATATGTCCCGTAGCGTCGGTTTCGCTTGTTAATCGATGCTACAATCGAAAAGGGATTAGACTCTGCTTAGGGCATGGAATTACATGAACCGATGATAGTGGGAAACGAAACAGCAGATTGATCGTCTTAGTCTTATTTGATAATCACGTATTTTGCTGCTTTTTACGCTCTGTTTTCATTCTGTTTTTCCAATCAATTTCAAACCAAACACCCCCCCAAGAAACTTATTTTCTGCGATAATAGCACTACGAGAGTCCTTGCGATACGACACCCGAGTTGTCGCACACTAAACTACATTTTTACTAACCGCTCATCTTTTGACGCGTGCGCAACAGCGCGTTAAATTGGCGCCGTTGCCGGGGACTCTTGTTTGTTGTTCTCGCTTTTTGTTTTTGTTTCTGTTTTTAGACTGGCCACTAGGTCTACTTGTCCTGACTTGTGTGATTTTGACCCTGAAATTGAAAGAACACTGCACACACGCCTTAGGGCAATACGGGCAAGCACTAGTGGTAATTCTGATTTCGAACCTGTTTTTAATAACATGGGTGACCAAAGGACATTGAGGCAGCTTGCTGCCCCTGATGTTAACTACAATGGGTTGTGTATTGAGTATGCTGGTGTGGTTGCTCCTTTTGAACTTAAATCTGGTTTAATACACTTGTTGCCAAGATTTAGTGGTCTTGCAGGTGAGGATCCACATAAGCATTTGAAGGAATTTCAGGTGGTCTGTTCTACACCCTTGAGGCCGGAAGGCATTACTGAAGACCATATCAAATTGCGAGCCTTCCCTTTCTCCCTTGAAGGCGCTGCAAAGGATTGGCTATATTATTTGGAGCCAAATTCTGTCACAACTTGGAATGATCTGAAAAAGGTTTTCTTGGAAAGATACTTCCCTGCCTCCAGAGCTGCTTCCATCAGAAAGGAGATATGTGGCATCAGGCAAAGCAATGAGTCATTGGCTGAGTACTGGGAGAGGTTCAAAAAGTTGGTATCTAGCTGCCCTCAACACCAGATTTCTGAGCAGCTCCTAATTCAGTATTTTTATGAGGGATTGCTCCCAATGGACAGAAATATTTTGGATGCCGCTAGTGGAGGAGCACTCGTCGATAAAACTCCAGCTGCTGCGAAGCAATTGATTGAGAATATGTCATTAAACTCCCAGCAGTTCACAACCAGGAGCAACTCTGTCGAGACAAGGGGTGTAAATGAGATTCAAGGTTCATCTTCCAACAAGGCACTCGAAACCAGAATTGATGAGCTCACTTGTTTGGTGAAGCAACTGGCAATGGATAAGGTGCAGCCGGCAAGGTTGTGTGGCATGTGTAGTTCTCCTGAGCATCTGACCGACACGTGCCCTATTCTGAAGGATGGGTCGATCAACGATATGCCTCAAGCTTATGCAGCTAATCTATACAATCAAGGCAATAATCGGAACCCTGTATGGTACTCCTGACCTCTCTACAAATAGGTACCATCCCAACTGGAGGAATCACCCTAATCTGCGGTATGGGAACTCATCCCAACAACAACCAGTGGCACCACCACCGAATCCTCCTCAAGTGACCACTTCTACACCCTCCGGACCTTCATTAGAAGACTTGGTCAAACAAATGGCTGCACAAAATCTCCAATTTCAGCATCAAGTTGGGCCAGTCTCAAAGAATAATGAGATGCTAGCATTCGAGATTTGAGGACACAGATTGGACAACTTGCCACATCCATAAACAACTTACAGCAAGCTCGGGGATCGAGCCAACTACCTGCACGCAGGCAGTGGTGAATCCCAATGTCCCCAATCCCAATGTGAGTGCCATCTCTTTGAGATCCGGGAAAGTAGTAGAGGGAGCCCCGAGAAAGATGAAGAAACCTGTTGAGGCTATTCCCGAGCCCTCTGTTGTTGTTGAAACCGAGAGAGTGTATGTGCCCCCGATTCCCTTCCCACAAAGAGTGCAGAAAAATAAGAAGGTTGATGGGGAAGACAAGGAGAAGGAGATCTTAGATGTGTTCGAGAAGGTGGCGGTAAACATTCCACTCCTAGATGTGATTAAGCAAGTTCCAAGGTATGCAAAGTTTCAAGGATTTGTGTACCCACAAGAGGAGGATGAAGGGTAATGAGAGAGTTAACTTAGGGCGAAATGTTTCAGCCCTCATTCAGCCCAAACTTGCCCCCCGAGAAGGTTACGGTTTCAGCCCTCACTCGAGCACCTTGCCACGTAAGTGCAAGGATCCTGGCACTTTCACTATTCCATGCACCATTGGGGACAGCAAATTCGACAATTGCATGTTGGATTTGGGAGCCTCCATAAATGTCATGCCCACCTCCATTTTCAACAACCTTGATCTGGGCCCTTTGCAACATACAGGACTTACCATACAGTTGGCCAACAGGACCAATGCTCGCCCCATGGGAGTGGTAGAAGATGTGTTGGTACGAGTTGATGATTTGATTTTCCCTGCCGACTTTTACATCCTGGACATGGCAGGGGAAACCAATTCAAGTAGATCACCAATCATCCTGGGCAGGCCGTTCATGAAGACGGCAAAGACGAAGATAGATGTTGATGATGGAACCATGTCCATGGAGTTCGGTGACATTATTGCAAGGTTCAACATTTTTGATGCTATGAAGCATCCATTGGAAGAGCACTCTGTTTTCCAAATAGAGTTGCTCTCCGAAATTGTTGACGACACCTATGATGACTTGGTTGCTGATTTTCCATCCATTTCTGATTTTAATGATGTTATTTCATGTAATGATTGTACTAACACTAACCCTTGCGTTGTTTGTGCTGAGATTGATTCTACTTTGCAGGGTGATAGTGTAAGTGAAGTCAGTCTTTTTCTGCTGAAATTCTTGACAGCCCGGCTGCTCCAAACATACCATCTGTGGAGCAGCCACCCTCCTTGGAGCTTAAGCCACTTCCCGGCAATCAAGTATGCTTACTTGGAGAGGAATGAAAAACTCCCAGCTTATCATTTCCTCCAACCTTGACTCGACCAGGAAGCTAAACTCTTGGAGGTTCGAAGAAGCACAAGAGAGCAATTGGATGGACCTTGGTCGACATTCCAGGAATTAGCCCCTCTAGATGTATGCATAGGATTTTATTGGAGGATGGGGCTAAACCAGTTAGGCAGCCGCAGAGGCGGCTAAATCCATTGATTCTGGATGTGGTAAAGAAGGAGGTAACAAAACTCCTACATGCGGGTATCATATACCCCATCTCTGATAGCACTTGGGTGAGCCCAATGCAAGTTGTGCCTAAGAAATCTGGCCTCACAGGTGGTAAGAAATGAGAACAATGAGCTTGTCCCCACTAGAGTCCGAGAATAGCCGGAGAGTCTGTATTGACTATAGGAGGTTGAACCAGGCCACTCGAAAGGATCACTTTCCTTTGCCGCTTCATCGATCGGATGCTCGAACGGCTGGCTGCCGGAAATCCCACTACTGTTTTCTTGATGGCTTCTCCTGGATACTTCCGCATCCACATTGCACCGGAGGATCGGGAGAAGACCACTTTCACGTGCCCCTTCGAGCACGTTTCGCCTATAGGAGGATGCCATTTGGCCTTTGCAACGCTCCCGGCACCTTCCGAGAGATGCATGATTAGCATTTTTACTGAATTTATTGAAAATTGCATGGAAGTGTTCATGGATGATTTCACAAGATATGGCTCCTCATTCGATGCATGCTTGCATAGTCCGAATTTGGTTTTAGAAAGATGTATTGAAACTGATCTTGTGTTGAACTATGAAAAGTGTCATTTTATGGTTGAACAGGGGATTGTTTTGGGGCATGTTATTTCTAGAGAGGGTATCTCAAGAGATCCTGCTAAAATTGATGTGATTTCCACACTTGCCTTACCCATCTTGCGTTCGCGAGATTCGTTCTTTTCTTGGTCATGCAGGTTTCTACAGGCGCTTTATTAAGGACTTCAGCAAGATAGCTCTCCCTCTGTCGAACTTGCTTAAGAATGATGCCATATTCAGCTTTGATGATAACTGCAAGAAGGCGTTCGACTTCTTGAAAAAGGCATTGACCTCTACCCCCATCATCCAGCCCCATTTGGACGCTCCTTTTGAGCTCATGTGTGATGCTTCTAACTATCTTGTGGGGCGGTCCTGGCACAAAGGGTAGGCAAGTCTGCACATGTCATTTACTATGCTTCTAGGACTTTAGATGCTGCACAATGTAATTACACCACCACTGAAAAGGAACTTCTAGCTGTTGTTTTTGCTCTCGATAAGTTTAGATCATATTTGCTAGGTTCCAAGGTTGTTGTTTTCACTGACCATGCAGCTCTGAAATATTTGTTAAAGAAACCGGAAGCGAAGCCGAGGTTGATTCGGTGGATGTTGTTGCTCCAAGAGTTCAATGTAGAGATCAAGGACAAGAGTGGAGCAGAAAATTTAGTGGCTGATCACTTGAGTAGGATAGAGAGGGATGAGGATCCGTCCCCCATTCGGATGACTTTCCGATGAGCAGCTTTTATAGATTGCATGGCGTTACTCCTTGGTTTGCCGATCTTGTGAATTACCTAGTTGCTGGTGTCTTTCCGACAGGAGCAACTAGGTCACAAATCCACAAACTAAAGAGCGACGCCAAGTATTATGTTTGGGACGATCCATTTCTTTGGAAGTTTTGTAGTGATCAGGTGATTAGGCGGTGTGTCCCCACTATGAGATTGAGTCTATTTTGCACTTTTCTCATGCCTCTCAAGTAGGGGGACACTTTGGGCCACAGAGGACTGCGAGAAAGGTCCTAGATTCTGGTTTTTATTGGCCCACCATCTTTAGAGATGCTTATGAGGTGTATCGGACTTGTAAGGAGTGTCGAGACAGGGGGTACAGCCATCACTCGCAAGAGTGAAATGCCACAAGCAGCCCATGCTCTTCTCGTGAGGTGTTTGACGTGTGGGGGATCGACTTTATGGGTCCTTTCCCCGCATCTTTTGGCTTTCTTTACATTCTCTTGGCTGTTGACTATGTTTCAAAGTGGGTGGAAGCTATCCCCACTAGGACTAACGATTCTAAAGTTGTTGCAAATTTTGTTAGGTCCAATATTTTTTGCAGGTTCGGATACCTCGTGCCATCATCAGTGACCGGGGCACTCATTTCTCGCAACCGCACCATGGAAGCTCTACTCCGGAAGTATGGGGTTGTGCACAGAGTCTCCACTCGCTTACCATCCTCGGACCAATGGCCAGTCGAGATCTCCAACAGGGAGATAAAACAAATCCTAGAGAAAGTTGTGCAGCCGAATAGGAAAGATTGGAGCCGCCGTCTAGAAGACGCACTTTGGGCTCGGAGGACCGCTTTCAAGACGCCGATAGGGATGTCCCCCTTTAGGCTTGTATTCGGCAAGGCATGCCATCTCCTCGTGGAAGTTGAGCACCGTGCTTATTGGGCGAGTCAAGTGCTGTAATCTGGAAATGCAAAAATCTGGTATTGAAAGGAAACTCCGATTCTGGCGAAATGAAGAGCTTAGGCTAGAAGCCTATGAGAGCTCTCGGTTTATAAGGAGAAAACCAAGCACTTTCATGATAGATTGATTACTAGGAAGGAATTCTCTGTGGGTCAATGGTTTTACTTGTTTAACTCCCCCTTTGAAATTGATGGTCGGGAAACTTCGGTCCAGGTGGATTGGACCATTTGTTGTTACTAATGTTTTTCCTCATGGTGCAGTAGAGATTAAAAGTGCAGGTAGCAACAAGGCATTCAAGGTTAACGGGCAGCGGCTGAAGCTATTTCATGAGAGCTCGGGACCTGTGGATGCTACTGTTGAGGAGCTCTGTTTGGGGGAGCCCACCTACACCGCCACCGATCGGGGAGCACCCTTTCCTTTCCCTCACTGCTTTTTGATATTTGTGTTGTTCATTGAGGACAATGTATGTTTTAAGTGTGGGGGAGGGAACCATTTGTTTTGTTGTGTTGTGTGTTTTGTTGTGTTTTCTTTTCGCTCTTGAATAATTTGAGAAGCTCAAGAGCATGTGTGTGAGTCTTGTGTGTCGGCAAGCTTTGTAGGTTTTGGTTGATTTAGCACAGATTGATGGCATGATTTATGTTGATGATTCCCCCTAGGTTTTTGAATTTGGAAATTGTGATCCCCATTTGAAAAATTGAAAACTGAACTTTGAGATATTTTGTTGTGAGAGCATGATTTATGATAAGTTTGGGGTGATAGGGTGCACACACTAGGGATAGAATCTCGGTCAAACAATTTGCATGAATGTCCGGGTGAGGATTTGAGCCTCCAACATGTTTTTGATTGTGTGAATCACTTTCGAGTTGCACTTTCCCGAATTTGCTTGAATCTCTTCATGGTTTGCATGTCTATGTGTTTGCATCAAATGATCTAGGCAATTTTCTTTGAATTAACTACTTGACCTAAATTGAACCAGTCCCTAATGCATGTTCCCTAGTTAGCCCCTTTGAGCCTAATTAGCCTATTGTTTCATGTTGACCTTATGTTATGAGCCTAAATCTGGAAAAACCATGTTAACCCGATCTTAGGATTAGGAGAGCATGGAAGCTTAGCTAGAGAATGGTTGCAAGAAACTAAGTTTGGGGTGGCTACAGTGATATGAAGTGTTGTTGGGGATTGAGAAAAAGAAAAAAAAAATATAAAGGTTGGAGCCAAAGGGCAAAAATAAATCTCTCTAAAAAAAAAAAAAATAAAAAAAAAAAAAAAGCAAAATGTCAAGAAGGGTATTAGAAGAAAAGGGCTGTAGCCACCCAAGGCAAAAAGAAGAATAAGAATAGGAACTTGAGTAAGGAATTCAATGTGTAAACAGCTTCATGCTCTCTTAGTTCCTAGGGACTTCAGCCAGTACCTTTGTATATCCTTCCCTTAGCCAGGCCCCATTACAACCTTGAAAGACCTTTTGATGTTGCATGCATGTTTTCCGTGGGAACCATTTTGAGATGAAAATCAAATTCATGGGAAGTGCTCTTAAAAGTGAAACTGAGTGAAATGTTGTTAGCCTAGACAAACTGAGAGATTGAGTGACCACTAAACCCCTTTGTGAGGAAGGCGATTGTTTGAATTTGGTGATCTCCCTCTTGTGTGTAACTTAGATCCCCTGTTTAGATTAATGATTGTTTGAATGATGAAATTCTCAGATGTTCAGAATAAATGATTGTGGGGATTACATTGTTGAAAAGGGGGAAACATTGAAGGGAAATTGTTTTGATGAATTGCTTGAAATTTGTGCGGAATTGGTTGAAATCCTTCTAGCTTGCCAAGTCTTGAGTCGTTTTGAGTTTTAGTTTGCTTGGGGACAAGCAAAGTTCAAGTTTGGGGTATTTTGATAAGCCTCTGGCTCATCTAGTTTTATGACTAGTACGACCGTGGTTTTGTGCCGATTATATCTCGTTTTCACCCAAATTAGGCCTGATTGTCCTCAAGCAAGGTTTTGAGTCCCTTAAGTAGTTTTAGGGTTATTCAGTCAATTTTTGAGTCAAATAAAGCACTTATGGCTATTTCTTGTTTTCAGGTTGACTTAGAGTCCAAGGAATGAAGGAAACAATGGAAATTGCAATCTGGAAACACTTGCCACGCGAGAAGATACTCGCCCCGCGAGAGTGAGGACCAGCCAAAGTGCGGAAAAGTCATGTTCTCTGCCTCGCCCCGCGAGCTATAGCTCGCCTCGCGAGCCTGAAGTCAGCAAGCATTACGGTCACCCCGTGACACCCATCACGGGCGTGAAGAGAAACCCCTGAAGACAGAGATCATCACGGTCTGGCCGTGATAGGCATCACGGCTGTGACAACCCAGGTTTTGAAGACTCGCCTCGCGAGAATCACGCTCTCCTCGCGAGGATACAAATTCAAGAAGGCGCCATTTTAATATTCGCCTCGCGAGAGGCCACTCGCCTCGCGAGACTGCGCAGTTTCTGAAAGTTATAAATAGTTGTTTAGGGCAGAACTGAAGCATCTTTTTGCTAATCCTTGTTTTCGAAATTCTTTGGTTGTATTGCGTTTTTGATGGAGAACTAATCTCCCTAGATTGATCTGCTGTAATCGGCTTCCACCAACACTTGAGGTCTTGTAATTCCTGATTTAATTCTCTTCTCTCTTTCAATATCTATTCTATATTCTCTGTTTGCTTAATTCAGTTTGTATCGAATGGGTATTGATTTGTTTCGATGATTGTATGTTCCTAAACTTAATCGCGTTTGCTTAATTCGCGTGCGTTCAATTCGTGTTTGCTTAATTCACGAAGGGCTTCATCCGTTTGCTTAATTCGGAATTAGGAATATATGTCCCGTAGCGTCGGTTTCGCTTGTTAATCGATGCTACAATCGAAAAGGGATTAGACTCTGCTTAGGGCATGGAATTACATGAACCGATGATAGTGGGAAACGAAACAGCAGATTGATCGTCTTAGTCTTATTTGATAATCACGTATTTTGCTCTGTTTTTACGCTCTGTTTTCATTCTGTTTTTCCAATCAATTTCAAACCAAACACCCCCCCCCAAGAAACTTATTTTCTGCGATAATAGCACTACGAGAGTCCTTGCGATACGACACCCGAGTTGTCGCACACTAAACTACATTTTTACTAACCGCTCATCTTTTGACGCGTGCGCGACAGCGCGTCACACAGTCTCAGAGGAAACGGGGTAGAGGAGCCACGACTTTGAAGAAATTAGAGAAGGCCAGGCAAAGCGGACAGAAGCTTGAGGTGTGCTTTGATGCTAATCTAAAGCCCCAGGGACACCGTGCTAAAGAATTTAAAAAGTGGGTGTTTCTACAAGTGAAGAAACACGTTAGCATCAACTACAACCATTGGAATAATGTTCCACAGAACGTTAAGGATCAGATTTGGGAGGCTATCACAGTATTTTACCTTTACATTCTTTTGATTTACATTACTAGATAATTATCCGAGTTATAATCCATCCAGTTGTTATGAATTTAATGTGTACGTAGCTTGGACTGTGCCAAATGACGAGGATCATCGTACGAAATGTATGAAAATGACATCAAAGCGTTGGAATGGGTTCAAGCATGATCTTACCAGGTACTATGTATCTGGGAAGAAGCGGCTTGATAAGATGTTCTCGGATTATCCCTGAATTGATAAGGATACTTGGGATATGTTTGCTAGGAGTCGACATGATAAAGAATTTCAGGTTGGTTGATTAAGTTAATTTTGTATGCTTCTTATAGATCATTTAACTGTTTTTAATTGTGTTTTTGTTTGAATAGGCTAAGGAAGAGAAGGGTAGGCAGAATCAAGCGAAGAACGTCCACCGCCACACTATGTCTCAGGGTGGGTACGAGACTCGGATCGAGGAGATGATGGCGGATAGGCTGAGGGTGAAGCAGGAAGAGCACGCTGCTAGGATAGAAAAAGGAGAGGTTCCTGAGGGCACACCATTAAGTCCTCCGTCAGACATCGACCGCGAGGATGTCTGGCTAGACGACCGCATGACAAAGACAAGATCTTTTAAAGTTGATGCCACTCGCGAAGTGGTAGATAAGATTGTAAGTAAATAATTAACTTCATTTCAATTGATATTTGTATAGATATTTTTAACACTTTTCACTTGCACGTTTTTTCATTTCTTCATTATAGATGGATCTTAAAGCACAATGTTCCCGGGGCTCATTCGTCCCTTCCTGACGGCGGGACGTCTTGATGATTGCTTTAGGCAAGAAAGACCATCCTGGTCAGGTTATCGGTGTTCCTGGGAGCGTGACCATCAGAGAATATTATGGCAAGTCTGCTTCACGAAAGTGGGTCATCGATGAGGCATCAATTTTGGAATCCATGACTCAGCAACTCATCTCCAACCCTGCTGTTACAATGCATCTGATGAAAAGCTTACTATTCAACCCAGAATTCAAGCAGGCGCTTGCTAGAGAGCTTTCCTCCGTTAGTTCATCCCAGGACACCGCAGGACATGCCAACCCTTCACGTGAGCACAAAAGAGATTTATAGTACGACACATGTGGAGGACGATGAGTTGGAAGCTAGGGAGCGGGAGTTGGAAGTCCAACACCGTGAGCTTGAGTTGGAAATGCAAAGGCATGAGCTTGAGTTGGACTTCAAACGCCGTGAGCTCGAAATGGTAACAAAGGTATGTATTCATTATTAATGTCCAAATTAGTCAAATAATTACTTGTGTTTTTTTAATTATCAACAACTTATCTATTTTATTTTTCCTAAATTGAAGGCCAAGTCGACATCGGTGTCGCTGTCACCTGTCACTCGTTTGTTCTCACTTGGTGAGGATTATGCCTTTGAGATTTTTGAATGTCCATTGGAGCACGATGGATGGGTGGCACGCCCAAATCAACAGAGGGTATTTTCATTCTGTGGTGAAGATCTCGGGCACGCCAGCAGAGATAACGTGTGGATGGCCAGCACGATTTTGAGTTTGTGGTGCACGTAAGTTAATTTTAATTTTATAACTTATTTATTTTTGGTATTTTTCCATTTAATAATTTATTTTAATTTCAATATATATGTTATGTAATTAACATACACACCTTTTCATATCTTAGGTATCTCCATCGTCTTCAGCTTGATAAGGGCGTTGCATCAGTTTACGGCTTCTTAGATCCGTCAATCCTTATGCCTCAATTCTTTGCTGGCGATGCATTTAGTAAATACATAGGAAACTTGATGGGAGACAATCGGAAAGAATATTATATGGCTCCCTACTGTATGAATAACCATTGGCAGTTGTTCGTACTTCACCCGTTTAGGCATACTATCATATTCTTACTCTCTCTCCCACCAAAACCTCACAGGGAGGTGGTGGAAGTCAGAATACGTAAGTAACTAATCGTCAATTTAATTTAAGTTTTAATATCAGTTGTTTTTAGTTTATTACACACATGATATATGAATTTGTTAATTGACATGATTATTTGTTTATGATAGCAGGCTGAAGGCGAGTAGCATAAGTTGCGCCAACGGGAGAAGTAGGACTTCTAAGGCTAAAGGAAATCCTGAATGGATCATCCTCAAGGTTTGGTAGTTTATTTATCAAATAATTAATATTATAATTACTAATTTATATGTATATTTAACTGACATTGAAATTAATTTTGTTTGTAGTCTCGATTTCAACTTTGACGGGTGGTCGTGTGGCTATTATGTGATGCTTCATATGTCGAACATGGTCTCCGCATCTATTACGAATGGATGGAAGAAGGTAATATTTAAACAACTTGTTAAATTATATATTATAGTTTTGGTGATGACTTGCGTTAATGTTATTGTTATTATTTGAATGTGTGTAGGCATTTAACAACTAATTGCCTCTTCAAAAAGATGAGTTTAGAGACTTGAGGATGCGCTTGGCAGAATTCTTCTTCAAGTATGCGGCTGAAAAAGAAATTGACAAGATACCTCCGCAATACTTAGATGAATAGTTTTTTTGTTAGACTTTAGAAACTAATTAATAACATATATATATATATATATATATATATATATATATATTATATTATATAAATAGCATGCTAGAGCATCACAATGAAGAAGGTCATCCCAACTAGGTTGGCACCACCCAAATCAACAATCATTTGTGTCATGCTACGCTATTATTGATGAATCAAAAAAAAACCAAAGCACAAAAGAAACATGGGGGAACATAAAGCCAAAACCCATGAGAGAAAGAAGAAACTAAGAAAACTTGTAGCTAGGCAGACCTAGCCTATTCCTACAAAATTCATTCTTGATAAAATGGGGGACTGTGTCCCACCAACTAAAACCAGGGTTATGAATTCCAAAGTTTGCTAGTTTATCTGCACACACATTGCCTTCCCTATATGTGTGAGTGACTTGGAAGGAGAAGTCTTTGACTATATGCAAGCAGTTTTTCCATCTTGCCAGCAGTCTCCATGGCACAATGTTCAGGTTCTTGAAGGCAGAGACCACAAGCATTGAGTCTGTCTCTAACCAAAGGTTCCTCCAGCCTCTAGAGTTGGCAATTTCTATGGCAAGAATGGCACCAGAAAGTTCAGTAAACAAGGCAGAAGCATATCCTAGGCTGCGAGAGAAGCAACCAAGAGCAGCTGAGTTGTGGCCTCTAAAGATACCTCCACAGGCTGAAGCTCCCGGGTAGCCATGAGCAGCCCCATCAATATTGCACTTAGTCCAATTGCAGGGAGGAGACAACCAGACCACTTCTTTAATTCTAGGAGCCCTGCGAGCATGGCCATCAATCCTGAAGTTTTTAAGGATGACAAACTCTTCCATTGAGTTGAACATTGTACCAGTGGACAATTTGCCCGATAGGGAGATAGCAGAGATAACCATTGTTTTAGCATAGGCTAGACTGATCTTTTTGTGCATGAATCTGCACTGATTCCTAGCAAACCAGATCACCCATATGGCATTGATGATGGCAGCCATGATCACATCATTCAGTTGAGGGCTATAGCATTGGTGAGGGAAAGTAAATAGAGACTCAAAAGAGGAGGTATCTATAGTCAAGATAATGCGGACCCCCAACCAATGCCACATTGACTGGGCATAGCAGCAGGACAGAAAAAGATGGGAAGCTGACTCTTCCTCTAGACCACATAGGCTACACATGGAAGCCATTGGAATGCCTCTTCTTCTAATATTGTCATCAGTTGGCATTTTGTGATGAAAAATTCTCCAAACCAAGAAAGATCTAGCAGGAGGAATAAACTTGGACCAAATCTGTTTGAACTCAGGAACCAAATTTCTAGCAGGATTCAGGAACAGGAAAGCATCTTTGAGGGTGAGCATTCCATTTGTTGAACTGTTCCATACCAGCCTGTCTTCACAAGGCTCCACCGGGATCTGAATTTGAAGAATACTGTCCACCACATCTGGGAAGTGATACTGCAGACAATCAGGAATGCTCCAAGCACCATCCACCAGGAAGTCTTTAACCAAGGCAAGCAGGGAAGGGTGCCAAAGATCCGGAATATCCATCATAGTGACCAAGGGATCATCCAGCCATTTCTCTATCCAGAAGTGAATAGAGTTCCCATTACCAATTAACCAAGAGGAGTTCTCTAATGCAACAGAATACCGCTTCCTTATAGCCACCAAATAGAAGAGCTGACATGATGACCAATTGGCTTAAAGTTATTGAGAAACCTGGCTCTAAGAAGTCTGGCCCACTGATCAGCTGAGTTGATCATGTCCCAACTCAATTTCAGCATAGAAGCTTCATTGATTGCTCTGAAAGACCTGATGCCCAGGACACCCTCAGAAACAGGCGTGCAAACAGAATTCAAAGCCACAGTAACATGCTTCCTCTTGTGAATGTCCCTTGACCAAACAAAGTTTCTGATCCAACAGTCCAATTTCTTTAGCAGAGAAATAGGCCACATGTATATGTGAAAACTGTAAACTAGCATACCTTGAATAACAGACTTAACTAGTTGCACTCTGCCCATGATTGAGAGAAGCGAGCCTTTCCAAGATGAGAGCTTGCATTTGATTATGTCTAGAATGGGTTGTAGGTGGGAATCTTTTGGTTTGCCTTAGAACAGAGTCACCCCAAGGTAGTTGAAGGGTAGGGAGCCTGCTGAAAAACCAAGGAGAGAGCTCATCTCGGCTATCCTTCTAGGAGACATTGACCCTGCAAATAATTTGCACTTATCCATACTCAGAATCTGCCCTGAAGCCTGACCATAATCCTTAAGCAACTGCATTATGGTTATAATATTAGTTTTTGTACCCTTGAAGAAGACCATAATGTCATCTGCATAGAGAATGTGGCTAGGAGTAACAAAACCTCTTGGGCTATACATGGGGAGCAATCTGCCAGACTCAACAAGCTTAGTGATTCCCCTACTAAGGACTTCTTCTGCAAGGCAAAACAGGAGGGGGGAGAGGGGGTCACCTTGCCTCACCCCTCTTTTGCAAGTGAAAAAACCAATAGAGTTACCATTAACTGAGATAGACGGATGATCTGAATGTAGGATGGCATTAATCCAAGAGCTGAACTTGTGATCAAAGCCAAAAGCATAAAGAACCTTCAAGAGGAAGCCCCAATATAGGGTGTCAAAAGCCTTTTTAATGTCTAGTTTCAAAGACATGTTCCCTCCAAAACTTTTGTTGCTTAGCATGTCGACAGCTTCAGAGGCTATGCAAACACAATCAGCAATGTGTCTTCCCTTAATGAATCCGCGCTGTTCAGTAGAAACTACTTTTGGCATGATTATTGCAAGTTTGTCAGCCAGAACCTTTGTTATAACTTTGAACTAAAAGTTGGCAAGGGCAATTGGCCTGTAGTTTTCTATTCTGTCAGCACCTTCAAATTTTGGAATCATTACTAATCGATTGGAGTTGAGATTTGGGTAAATTCATCCCTCCTTGAAAAACTGAACTACAGAATTGTGAACATCATGATCAATGTTGTCCTAATAAGCATGGAAGAAGCTCCCCTCAAAGCCATCTGGACCAGGAGAATTGTGTCTATCAAGAGAAAAAACAGCATCCTTGACCTCCTCCATAGTGGGAATGTTTGTTAGCATGATATTGTCTTGGAAAGATACTAAAGAGGGGATGACTGATTCAATTAGGCCATTGTCTGCACAAGAGTTGCTGGAGGCATATAGCTTTGTGTAAAATTCTAGAACATGACTTTCTATGTCAGATTGCCTATCCAGAACATAATTTCCCACCTTGAGAATAGACGTTTGCTTTGTAGAGTTTCTGATCCTGGTGACCTTATGAAAGAAGGCTGTGTTTCTGTCACCTTCTGCATACCAGCTCATTCTGGCTTTTTCCTTCTAAAAGGCTTCTTGATAAGAAAGAGCTTGGTTAAGATCAATTTGGGCAGCCACTTCCTGATTGTGCAAAAAGTCTGAATACCCTTGGGAATCAATCTTAGCTTGAATAGACTCTAAATTTGACATGGCCTCTTCCACTTTGATATGAACATTGCCAAAGGTCTGCTTGTTCCACACTTTCAGCTCAGCTTTGAGACATCTAAGCTTCTGAGTCAGGACATACATGGGACAGCCCCAAAAACGTCTTTTCCAAACCTCAGCTATCAGTCTTCTACAATCAGCATGACCTGTCCACATATTGTGAAACTTGAAGGGAGACTGCTGGGGAACAAAACCTTTTTTCAGAATCAGGAGGATAGGATGATGATCAGACTGCACTCTAGCCAGGGTACAGCAAGCAACATTATCCCAAGCAGCTAGCCAACTATCATTGCAGATAGCCCTGTCTAATCTATGTTGTGTGATCCCTGGAGTCTCTCATATTGGACCATGTGAAGGCAGCCCCTCGGGTAACAATATGAGTTAGATTACATGAGTCAGACCATGCTTTGAATTCCTCACAGGAAGCAGTGGAAGGAGGTATGCCTCCCCTCTTCTCATGTTCCCCAAGGACAGCATTAAAGTCCCCTAAAAAACACTAAGGACCCTGAAAATCTTGTTGAAGGGAGGCCAACTCCAACCAAAGGTGCCTTCTATCAGATTGAGATGTTGAATCATATACTGCAGAAACAAAAATCTTCTGAGTGTTATAATTCAAAGACACAGATATATGTTGATAGGAAGTAGCAAGAACTGTTGGAGCCAGGTTAGAGGCACAAATCCCCCACAAGTTTGGAGTCAGATGTTCTCTATTATTGACTGCAAAAACCTTGAGATTTAGTCTTTTCCAGAAGCTCACTGGGAAGTTATCTAAAACAATCTTTGGATCTGACAAAAATATCATATCTGGCTTATGCTCTATACAGAATTTAGACAGAACCAGCCTGGTACTGGGGTTGCCAATTCCCCTAGCATTCCAATAGAACACCTTCATTGAAATTCCAGTGAGACAGAATCTGTCCCATAATGGGCTTGATACTGAGGCTGTGACACCCTAACCCAGGTCATCACATGGTTACCCGTTTGTGGAAACAAAACTTAATTTGCTGGTTACTTTCAGAAAATAATGTTTTCTCAACGTTCATCTTTTCAAAATATGGTGATAAATTTTTTTCTTTCTTTCTTTTAACCTCACAACCACAACAACATAATCAAATCACACTTAAATACATAATGTATATAAGTCATACAACTATACCGCCTCATATGTCTTCACACCTAGATCATTATCAGATTTATTCTCCTAAACACCATATATCAAAATAGGACCTAAGCTGGTCGTAACTAATGTATACACTACCGCTAACCGGAGCAAGACAAAGCATGCCTTGAACTAGACAAACCTTCTCCTTCTTGTAGAAATCCTACCCCTTGTACGTCTCTGATATGTGTTGTAAGGGTGAGACACCAATATATGGATTTAACAAAATAACTAAATGCTCGCACAAAAGAAGACACATACACATATACATAAACATCTCAATTATAGCATACAGTTTATCAGTGGGTTTCACACCCCAAACATCAACATTTGAAAACTATGCATGAATACAGGCCCACAGCCAGAATATAGGCCCGCAACCAGAATACAGGCCCACAGCCAGAATACAGGCCCACAACTAGAACACAGGCCCACAGCCAGAACACAGGCCCACAGCCAGAACACAGGCCCATAGCCAGAATACAGGCCCACAGCTAGAACACAGGCCCACAACCAGAATACAGGCCCACAGCCAGAATACA
Organism: Sophora flavescens; assembly: GCA_030762895.1. Classification (NCBI taxonomy): domain Eukaryota; kingdom Viridiplantae; phylum Streptophyta; class Magnoliopsida; order Fabales; family Fabaceae; genus Sophora; species Sophora flavescens. The sequence continues at coordinate 32,963,273 of CM061065.1, read as the reverse complement.
GGCCCACAGCCAGAATACAGAATACAGGCCCGCAGCCAGAATACAGGCACGTCTGCCAAATGCATGCAAAAACACTCACAAATAACATTCAACAACAATTATCAAGATTATATCCCCAAGCAGATCATGCATCATAGCAATATAATATAGAACTGCAGATAATTAAATAAATTAAAAGCAGATCAAACACCGATACACAGATAAACAACACAACGTAAACAACATAAACAAATAACCACAACCACATATAAATCATATAAACCACACTACAAACAAATAGTTATTGAGAAAAATCCCTCAGGTAAGCTCCCCTTACCTCTTGAAGACTCGAACTAACGGTTTCAAATAATCTCCCGATTTGATCCGGCTTCCTCCGTCGGCTTTAGGTCAAACCAACCTGATCGATTCCTTCATAACGAATTGCAACCAAAATAAATCAAATCAAACAAAAACATACTTGACTCATGGAGGTTAAGGTTCGGCCTCAACAACTTTTCTAGGTTAGGAAAGTTAAAATTTTGTTAACTTAGAGATTTATGATCCATAAGTAACTTAAACATGATTAAGCACTTAAACCAAGATTATGAACCAAGAACATGAACTAAAACTCATCTACTTCAAGAACTAGGGTTTCGGCCAAGGACTGAGTTTGGGGTTAGAAATCTCTAAAATTTCTAAACTCTTGGATTTAATCAACATACAAAACCTAGAGTTGGATTCAAGTGTCACAAACAACTTTTGAATCACAAAACCATTAAGTATTTATACCTAGGGTTTCGGTTTTTATGAGATCAAATAGGCTTAAGTTTGATTTTTGATCTTCTATATACTTGAATACAAGAACTATCAAGATATAATCATGAATCAAGACATGAAAATGAAACAAAATCTAAGAACACAACTTTACCCTAGGTTCGGCCATGACCAGAAATCAAGGAAAGAAAATTCTCATGATCTTTATGCTTCTAGATGATGAAAATAGAGATTATTATAAGATCATAGCAATTGGTTTCATGTCAAAAGGATTTTTCTAGAATTAGTTATGAATTTTTGAATCTAGTTCCATGAACTTTGAATCTTATGAAGAACATGATGATCAAAGGCATAAACTCAAGAATCTTGTGAAGAGAAAAGATTAGAATAGCAAGATTAAGAGAGACTACCTCTTGATGATCAAATAAAATGATGATTTGGATGATGTTCTTCACAAATTTCTCATGGTGTTCTTGAGAAACTTAGAGAGAAAGATGAACATGATGAGGATTTAGAACAGTTTTAGTAATTTGGGCATATCTCTCAACATACTTGTCCGTTTTGGATGATCTTTATGTAGTTGGAAAGAAGAGAGAAATATGAACAACTTTAATGTTGAAAGTTTTACGAGATTCAGAATAGAAAATGGTCATAATTTCTAGGCAAAATATGACGAATTATGAACACTTTGGAGTTCTTATGGTGAAGCTTATGTTTTCAAGAAGAAAAACATGGAAATGAAAGATGAAGAGATACTTAGTGAAGAAGGAAATATACTTAATGAAGAAGGCAAGAGTGAGCCGTAGGTTTTGGATAGGTTTGGTCAAATTTTCCAATGGCATTTACTTGTAATTGTCATAAAAAGACAAGGGCAAAATGGTCATTTCATAGCAAAAATTCACTTTGTCATAAATGTGCCATTATGGCCATTATGACTCGGATAAGCTCATCATAAATGCTCGTCAAGTCGGTCAAATCCATCATCTCTGCTATGTTGCCGACTCCTTAGTTCATCTGGCGCAAGCTCTTCCTAGAGATATCTCGACGTATACGCCCGCAACAAATATAATATTTTAATTTTTTTACCAAAATTTTCAAAACTTCCAGAATCGTATTAAATACGATAAAAACATTTTTCATCTCGTTCATGAATTAAAATTAGGTCTTCTGAGCAGCAAACTTTTACTGTCAGTGAAAACACAGAAAACGCAGACCGGTTTCCGTCTGAATTTTCAACCAAAAACTTTCCCGTAACCTTATGAAAATAAGTATAACAAGGAAATGACCTTGGTTTATCCCAAAATCATTTTCTAAGTCTCGTATAAATATATATAGTTATATATTTATTACCGATATTACGAAGCAGCGAAAATCGGGGTGTTACAGAGACATTCTTTGAGCCTGCCTTATAGCTCTTCTTTTATTCGTTTTCTGAGACTTGGATTGAACCTGTGTGAAGTTTGCATCTGAGTTATCAGCTGGGGCAGGGCAAGCATCCTCATCATCAACTTCATCCCCCCAAAGCCTCCCAACCACTTTCAAATCCTGAGCAACCACAACATTGATCTCAGCCTGCTGTCCTTTCTTGACAGAAGAAGAATTAGGAACGAAGTTCAAATTCTCTGCAGGGTGTCTAAACATGGCTGGAGTATGGCAAAAAGGGGAAGAGGAGCCATAATTGCCCAAGTTACTGCCAGAGGATAAAGAATTTGGAACCAATGATGGAGAAACAGCATCAACAGGAAGAGCATTTCCTGACACCACTTTGTCTGAGCTTTCTATTTCAGTCTCGGAGGCAGTCTCAGCAGAATAAACCTTTTCAATAGTAGCTGTGTGATCCAAGTTAGAAACTTCCTGTAACACATAGGGAACATTTCTAGGCAGAAAGTCTATGGTCTCTGTCAATGGGTACATCTTCCACCATAACCCCATCATTAGTGATAAACAAATCCTGACCTCCTTTACTGCATCCACCCTTGTCAAGGAGCAAATCATCAGGACCTGTGACATCAGTTACAATCCCTTTTCCTTTGTTCATAGCAACAATGATGTTGTCTCACTGTTGTGCCTCTGAATGAGAGAGTGCCTGATTTGTAACATGAAGATCATTGGTCTCAGCAACCAAATCTGTCCCCACCATAGCCTTTGGTTTAGGAGCATAAACCTTCCTTGGGTTAGGTCTTGGTACCTGAACTACTTTCTTTGCAGAACTCCCTGCAGCCTTGTTGCATGTTCCCAAAGAATGTCCTATGGATTGGCATGATGTACAAAACTCTGGCAATTTCTCATATTCTATATAAGAGAAGAAAGCAAAATCCTCCCTTTCAACCAGAATTTTCTCTCTAAGCTTGTCATTCAAATCAATATCAACCAGGACCCTAGCAAAGTGACCAAAAGACTTCATACTAGTGGCCTCATCCAGATAAATTGGGATCCCCAATCCCCCGATGATGGTAAAAAGAATTTTCGGCCTCCAATACTCTTGGGGCACCCCGTAAAATCTAATCCAGATCTGTGCATGAGACTGCTTTAGGGAGTAAGGGTTGGAATCCTTAGTCCACGAAAACACTCTCAAGCTTCCTGGACCAAGACTCCAATGCCCAACAGCAAGAACACTGTGCATGTCTTCTAAAGAAGAAAAAGAAAATTCATAGAACCCCTTGCCAAGGGAAATCAGATGCCAGGGGTTAATATCCTTCCATAGGGATGATAACTTCTGTCGCAAGTCAGCCAGCTTCAAAGGAGAACAACCTTTCGACAATAGCAGGCGACCATGTAAATGGTTTTTACATCCCTCTAAACCTGCAAGGTATTCATTCTCCGGGATTTTGATTGTCAATTCATCAGCCTTAACACAGGGTTTTGGCAACTGACTCAAGGGTACCGCACAAGAGTTTGTTAGGACTTGGGCAAAAGACTGGGTTTGTGTGGGAGGGGGAGAAGGACGAGTTGAAGGCGATATAGGAGGAGGCTTGGAAATAGCAACCGACTCGGGGAAGAGGAGATCCCATGGGCAGTTTGAGAAAACTGCCATGGGTAAGGCAGCCTTGTGTCGCAAGGAATCGCAAAACCCTAGCAGAGCCAATTCGTCATCAACTAGGATTCTATCGTTCTTAACCAATAACACACACACACACACACACACACACACACACACACACACACACACACACACACACACACACACACACACACACACAAACATATATATATATATATATATATATATATATATATATATATATACTTGGATTGGTAGTTTTGCTTTTAGACATTAGAGACTAAAATTTATATATATATATATATATATATATATATATATATATATATATATATATATATATATATATATATATATATATATCTTGTAGATAGTTATGTTTTTCCTATACATGGGTTTTGGTTTTAAGTCCCCCCATTGTTCCTTTGTATATTTCTTTTCTTTTTGTTAATATTGAAATTTAAGGGTAGTGTTTGCAATTCTGTAATGTGTGTGATATTCTGTGTTACTGGGATATTTACTGAATGCATGGATAGCTGAGGGGAGTGATATTTTAAAACTGAATTTTAAAAAAAAAAATCTATTAACGTCAGTTGTATCAAACAACTGACGTTAATAGTATTTTATAAAATATACAGTACACTATTAACGTCAGTTGTATTAGGAAACTGACGTTAAAAATAAAACCTATAACGTCAGTTCTTTAACATAACTGATGTTAGTTTGAACAACATAAACATCAGTTGTGTTAAAGAACTGATGTTAATAGTTTTATATTTAACGTCAGTTGTGTTAAAGAATTGACTGTATTTACGTCAGACAATATTCTGACGTATAAAATCAATTTTAAATGATATAAAAAGCACTTATTACACTAGTGGTAAGTCAATTTTCTTGATGATAATTATAAGTTTCCAATCTTTATGAATATTTATTTTTTACTTTCTATTGTGATCTAAATTCATACTTATTGGGGAAATATTTCTTCATTATTATTTCTAATGCAGTTGATATCATAGGTTTTCGTAAACATATATTTAGGGCTGCAGATGAAGTTGAATTGATGTTTATCAATAGGTAATTGCATGTGCAGTGCAGATATGGTGAGCTGATCTTCAATTTTCTTCCATTTTTGCTTTTGTAATTTTTCTATTCATTCCTCCAACATAAATGAATTCAGGGTAATAATCCCCTCCCAAAGCTTTTCTCCCTCATTCTTAAACTTCCCTTCCCTCCCCTCTCCTTTTTTTTTTCCTTTTCAATTTATGTATATTTGTTGAAAATACCAGCTTCAATAATGTTGTATATAATATATTATTTATCTAAAGATTCCTTTATTTGAGTTCCTTTCTTCCTCATTGATATTTGTTTGAGTTACTTTCTTTCTAATAAGTAAAGGATCTTTTACTTTAGTAGCTAACGTACAACTATTTGGAAACAATTTTTATTTATTTTCATTGTTTCCTGTCTTTGGAAATAGGAAATAGAATGAAAACAATATGACATTTTTATAACTATTTTTGTTGTGATTATTTCTAAATTTAGGGAATGAAAACAGGAAATGAAAATGCAAACCAAATAGGCCCTAATATTTGATATTAATTGGATAATGAGTTAATTACTTTCTATTGATATTTTCATTGTAAAAGCTACTGATTTTTAATTAATTTCATATTATTTCCTAGAAACATAGCAAGTATAGGCACCATGAACTCAGTTTACTTCATAAATACAAATAATTTTTCATGTTACATCAACTATATGCTAAGGTGATGTGTTTGTTTTAGTAGTCAAGGGGGGATGGGGCTACCTGGAGCTTATTTATGGACTGGCTGGTCAGAGAATGCTTTTTAAGGTTGAGACCAAGTCTGTTTCAATTTCCCACTTTGAGGGCTTTGATCGTGTAAGGAGGGTGTGTGAAGGAGCTAATAACACCTGCGACACCCTAAAACCCGGCATCACATGGTTACCCGTTTGCGGAAAAGAAACTTATTTAAAACGCTGGTCGCCTTCGGAAAGATAACCTTTTATATAAGGTTACTGAAAAAGGGTACTCTTTTTTTTATAATAGTAAGAGGTAGTTAAGAAAAGGTGATGAATACTCAGAACATGACAATAAACATCATACATATAGATATAACTGTCCAACTTGGGATCTTAGGTTTGATTACAATACAGGCATTGTCGAACTGGACAACATACACTGAAACAACTAATGAAGAAATAGGTAAAAAGATAACATCAAACTGGGAATAGGGAATTGGGTACAAGACTCAAAACATGGCTCTAAAAGCCTAGGGACTATCGGGACAACTCCAAAAGCCAACAAACGATCTACTCATGCCTCCTGCATGTAGAGTGACCACAGACGCTACCCTCGTGTATAGTCCAATTCTCTGTCGACCAAGCGTGATCAAATACCTCGCTCCTCGAGCTCGTCAGTGCCAAGGGAACGTTTGGATCCATCTAAGAGCACGCGCATTCCCGATACAAGAAGACAAGAACAGAACATACAGTTGTGCAAGAGTGAGATACCGTCATAAGATATATCCCACAACAACCATATACATGATACATACATCACAGAATCATTTAAGTCACAGCAACGTCACATGTACCTCTGAACTCGGTTTACAGGGACAGACTCCCAGATACCACCTTGTATATGATATATAAGAAAGCACGTCTGCTTGGGGAAATGCACATGAGAAAATATTTTATTTAAAAGGTTTTCTTTGTGTTCATTCTTTTTCACCGTCGCAGCTCAAAGCTAACGACTTAATCATCATTTCCCCATCACTTGAAAACTTAGAAGCATAGGACACACAGTCTGAATCCTCAATCACAATGCCAAAGACCGATGTCGCAGTCAAGGGTTGCGGTCGTAGAAAACAACATTCACCTTTAACAATGTTCATCACAACGTGGTTAGGACACACAGTCCACAACAACGTGATTAGGACACACAGTCCACAACAACGTGATTAGGACACACAGTCCACCACAAAGAAATCAGAACGCACTGTCCTCAATTTCGAGAATTGGACCCTCAGTCCAGAAACATCATGAATAGGACTCATAGCCTCGAATTGACACTGGTCCAAGATCACGTGCGTGTAACTGAATACTAGAGGCGACGTCTCGCGTACTAGATTCTCTTTCTTAAGTAATTATTTTTCGTTCAGTGGAAAACAAATTCAAAACCGAATCCTCGATAACCTATCCAGGCTATCGGAAAGTTTCTAAAACATTTAGGAGAAAACATTTTCCTTGAAAATCTTTTGTAAAGCATCTTTGAAATACTTTTATCTTTGAAAATCCCCAATAGGATATTGCCAAATAATCTTGAAAGTTTTCACTTGAAGACACATAGTTCGAAAAGGATTTTTCTCTTGCATAACAATAATTCACCTAAAACCATTTCAATATTTATAATAAGTACTTTAAGTTAATGAGATTTTGGAAAAGAACACCAATCCCTTCATCTTCAAATCTTATTAAGGTTTTTAATCCTTATAACAGTTGAGCACAGACACAAGTCTGGCTTAATAAACTTTCAATCAACAACAGTATATATTATCAGTTCAATGCTAATATCACAGTTGGAAGCAGTTCATCACAGATATGCATTATAACATTTAGAGCAAGTACAGTTCAACATCAGATAATAGCATAACAGTTCAAATTCATTAGATAACCAAGTAAGCTCAATCAACATTTAAATATCCAGTTAAACACCTACACACATGCATACAGTTATTGAATATCTTTAGGAAATCCCCTCTTACCTCAAGAAGGTAAGAGAATGCGAGAAAATAGACGGTTTCACGAATGTTCTTCAAAGTCGGTTAGGATGCAAGTCTAGGTTTTAAGACACAAGGTTCAAAGGATTAGAACTCAACCAAGAACTTGGGCTAGAAGTTTCCTAAACACATGAAACTTAGGGATTTATGATCCTTAAGTGCTAGGAGTTTAAAACAAGATTACTTTAAACAAAGTTGAACAAAAATCCCACCAAGTTACACTTGATGGAGATTCGGCCTTGACCAATAAGATAGGCTAGGAACATTTAAACTTTCCAATCTCTTTGGTTTAGCATCCATTAATAGTAAGGAGCTCAAAACCATGATCACTTTGGAAAATGAAAAACGAAACACCCTAGGTCCATAACCTTTAAGATTCGGTCATCCTTGGGTTTTCATGATAGAAATCTTTAAATTTTTCCAATCTCTTAGACCTTTTAGCATCCAATAACTTATGGAGCTCAAGTCTATGATCATCTTGAAAGCAACATAGGACATTAAATAACAAAGCTCATAAGCACATAAAGTAAGAACAACATAAGCCTATAAGTAATTAAAGCATAATGACATAAGTAAATGAATCATAAATGACATAAACATAAATGACATAAAAGTAAATGACATAATGTAAATGACATAAAGTAAATGGCATAAATATAAATGACATGACATAAAAGTAAATGACATAATGTAAATGACATAAAGTAAATGACATAAATATAAATGACATAGAATAAAAGACATGAATATAAAGAACATGGAAGTAAATGACATGAACATAATGACATAAAAATAAATAAGCACAAGTAAGGAAAGCCATAAAGAAAGCACAATGAATAAATCACTAGTGCAATAAGTGCTTTTTACGTCAGTTAAAATTGATTTTTTATGTCAGAATACTGACTGACGTAAATACAGCTGACGTTAATAGTTACTATTTTAACGTCAGTTGAGAACTGACGTTAAATATAACACTATTAACGTCGGTTCCTTAACAAAACCGACGTTAAAATAAAACTATTAACGTCAGTTCTTTAATACAACGGACGTTGATTTTGTTAAAACTAACGTCAGTTGTTATAAAGAACTGACGTTAAAGGTTTAATTTTAACGTCAGTTGTAATAAACAACTGACGTTAATATAGTACTGTATATTTTATAAAATACTATTAACGTCAGTTGTTTGATACAACTGACGTTAATAAGTTTTTTTTTAAAATTCAGTTTTAAAATATCACTCCCCTCAGCTATCCCTGCATTCAGTCCCAGTAACACAATATCACACACATTACAGAATTGCAAAGGAAAATTGAACAATGGGGGACTTAAAACCAAAACCCATGTATATATATAAATAAATTTTAGTTCCAATGTCTAAAAAACAAAACTATCTAAGGATATATATATATACATGTTATTAATTAGTTTCTAAAGTCTAACAAAAAAACTATTTATCTAAGTAGTGCGGAGGTATGTTGGCAATTCCTTTTTCAGCCGCATACTTGAAGAAGAATTCGGCGAAGTGCATCCTCAAGTCTCTTAACTCATCTTGTTCAATAGGTGATTGGTCGATAAATGCCTAGACACGTTCAAATAATAACAATAACATCAATGCAAGTCATCTTCAAAACTATAATATATAATTTAACAAGTTGTTTAAATATTACCTTCTTCCATCCTTCCGTAATAGATGCGGAGACTATGTTCAGCATATGAAGCATCACATAATAGCCGCATCGACCAACCAGTCAAAGTTGAAATCGAGACTACCAACAAAATTAATTTCAACGTCAGTTGAATATACACATAAATTAGTAATTATAATAATAATTATTTGATAAATAAACTACCAATCCTTGAGGATGTTCCATGCAGGATTTGCTTTAGCCTTAGAAGTCCTACTTCTCCCATTGGCGCAACTTATGCTACTCGCCTTCAGCGCGCTATCATAAACAAATAATCATGTCGATCAATTAACAAACTCATTTATCATGTGCGTAATAAACTAAAAACAACTGATATTAAAACTTAAATTTAATTTTAGATTAGTTACTTACATATTTACAACTTCCACCACCTTCGGTGGCGGATCATGGTGGAGAGAGCAGAAGAATATGACAGTATGCCTAGACGGGTGAAGTACCAACAACTGCCAATGGTCATTCATACAGTAGGGAGCCAGATATAATTCTTTCGGATTGTCTCCCAACACCTTCCCTATGTATTTACTCAATGCATCGCCAGCAAAGAAGGAGGACAGAAGGATTGACGGATCTAAGAAACCGTAAACTGATGCAACGCCCTTATCAAGCTGAAGACGATGGAGATACCTAAGATATGAAAAGGGTGTGGATGTTAATTACATAATATATATATTGAAATTAAAATAAATTATTAAATGGAAAAATACCAAAAATAAATAAGTTATAAAATTAAAATTAACTTACGTGCACCAGAGACTGATGACATTGCTGTTCATCCAGACGTTATTTCTGCAGGCGTTCCCGAGATCGTCACCAACGAAGGAAAATATCCTCTCTTGATTTGGGCTTGCCACCCATCCATCGTGCTCCAATGGACATTCAAAAATCTCATACGAATAATCCTCACCAAGTGAGAACAAACGAGTGATAGGTGACAAGCACCGACGCCGACTTGGCCTTCAGCTTTTAGGAAAATAAAATATATAAGTTTTTGATAATTAAAAAAACACAAGTAATTATTTGACTATTTTGGACATTAATAATGAATAAATACCTTTGCTAACATTTCGAGCTCACGTCGTTTGGAGTCCAACTCAAGCTCACGCCTTTTCATTTCCAACTCATGCTCATGGCGCTGGACTTCCAACTCCCGCCTCCCTAGCCGGCAACTCATCGTCCTCCACATGTGCCATACTAAAACTCTCTTTTGTGCTCACATGTGAAGCGTTGGCAAGCCTTGCGGTGTCCTGGGATGTACCGACGGAGGAAAGCTCTCTGGCAAGCGCCTGCTTGAATTCTGGGTTGGCTATTAAGCCTTGCATCAGATGTGATGTAATATCTGGGTTGGTCATGAGGTGTCGAGTAATGTCAGCCAAAATTGATGCTTCATTGACCACCCGCTTTCGTGAAGCAGACTTGCCATAATATTGTTTGATGGTCACGTTCCCAGGAACACTGAGAACCCGACCAGGATGGTCTTTCTTGCCTAGAGCAGTCATCAAGACGTCCTGCCGTCCAGAAGGGACGAATGCGCCCAGGGAGGATTTTGCTTTAAGATCCATCTACAATGAAAAAAAAAAATGAAAAAACGTGCAAGTGAAAAGTGTTGCAAGTATCTATACAAATATCAATTGAAATCAAGTTAATTATTTACTTACAATCTTATCTGCCACTTCGCGAGTGGCATCGACTTTAAAAGATCCCGCCTTTGTCATGCGGCCGGCTAACCGTGACATCCTCGCGGTCGATGTCCGACGGAGGACTTGATGGTGTGCCCTCAGGAACCTCTCCTCTTTCAATCCTAGCAGAGTGCTCTTCCTGCTTCGCCCTCAGCCTATCCGCCATCATCTGCTGGATCCGAGTATGGTACCCACCCTGAGACATGGTGTGGCGGTGGACGTTCTTCGCCTGATTCTGCCGACCCTTATTTGCCTTAGCCTATTCAAACAAAAACACATAATTAAATACAGTTAAATGATCTATAATAAGCATACAAAATTAACTTAATCAACCAACCTGAAATTCTTCATCCTGTCGACTCCTGGCAAACATATCCCAAGTATCCTGATCAATCCAGGGATAATCCGAGAACATTTTATCAAGCTGCTTCTTCCCAGATAGATAGTACCTGGTAAGATCACGCTTGAACCCATTCCAACGCTTTGATGCCATTTTCATACATTTATGACGATGATCCTATGAGCCTGTGATGTCTGTATGGACAAAAAAAAATGATAAAATAGAGGGTTGTAACATTATAAACTTACATTAACAAGAAGGACTAAAGACAGTATATAACATGCATGTAAACTTACACTAGAATCAGCAGGCGTAGGCGTGATCGGGTCCTGCGAAACCCCAACAGTGTCCTCCCGTGCATGTGGGCTATCCGACTGATCCATATGTATGCCTGTTCAAAAACAATATATATGTATTAACATAGGTTATAACTCAAAATAAATACAGAAGTATAAATAAAAATAACTAGATAGGTCCTGTAGATATACAAAACATCTATATATCCAATATAAGGACAATACGGGAGATTGAAAACTATAGATTTTGAACATTGCCAAGCACTGGTCACGGCCTAGCCGTGATGTCCATCACGGCCGTAACGTGCCAACTGAATCAGACCCTCATAGGCAGAACTAATCACGGCCTAGCCGTGATGAGCATCACGGCCGTGACAGATCAACCAGCAGAGCAACATGCACTCAAAACCAAAAATAGAGACATTCCAAACAACTCAAACTCACGGTTTAAAGTTACAACTACTGAGACTACAGTTTCAACATACACTCAAAACCAAAAATAGAGACATTCCAAACAACTCAAACTCACAGTTTCAAGTTTCAACTACTGAGACTACAGTTTCAAACCAGCAGAGCAACATGCATGCACTCAAAATCGTGAATAAAAAAATGTGCCCTAATTAAAGACTCACCAGAAATAGGCGCTCGTGTGGTGGTGGGGGGAAGCTCGAGTGGTGGCCAACGTTCGATGTGGTTACTGAGAGCAGAGGGACAAGGAGAGTTAGTGCGCGGGAAGGCCAGGGGAAAGAGAGATGTCAAGTTATTGCAAAGAAGGAGCGGGAAAGACAGAGTTAGGGGTTAAGAGTGTACCTCACGGTGGTGGCGAAGAAGCCCTCGCGGTGGTTGCGGTGGAGATGAGCGCGTGATTAGGGCAGAGTGAGAGGGAGAGTGAGGGTTGAGCGTGATGAAAAGAGAAAAGACGTAGAGAAGTGGAGAAGGCGCGCGGGGGTAAACGTTGTAATTAAAATAAAACAACATTTTACTTCAGTTTTTGGTAAAACCTGACGTTGAAGATCATATATTTAACGTCAGTTGTCTTAATAAACTGACGTTAAAAACTCTCACACTTCCTACGTCAGTTGTTAGTAATAACTGACGTTAAATGTCATATATTTAACGTAAGTTGTATTAAGAAACTGACGTTAAAAACACTCACAACTTCTTACGTCAGTTGTATTACACAACGGACGTTAAAGGTTTATTAGTTTCTGCAGAAACATTCATTCCCTTGACTACTGTGCTACTTACCCATTCACCTTTGTACCTAATCCTCTTAATGAGCATTAAGTTTATAGATAAGTTTTCAAGAAAATCAGAATAACTAAGTAACTTCATCCACTGCTCCTATAAATAGCTTCCTAGCTTCCATCTCCTTTTAATTAATTTTCTGCTTCACAATATGGCTCTGCAGTGGAGATTAACTTCATCACTCTTTCTTCCTATTCCTAGACTCAAAGGTCTTTGTCTTAATGGTCAAACAACTTCTGAGTTTGAGTAAATTACATTGCATGGATATTAAGGTTGGGTGAATCACGTAATGTGATTCTCTCACTTTATTTCATCCCCGTCATCCCTTTCACTTTGCTTTGGAAGCAAGTGATTGTGGATTCAAGATGATGCATCAAGGAACTCCACTAAAGAAGAAAGATGCAAAGATCCATTTCACTTTGCTTTCGCTGCTAGTGACTGAGGATTTACTTTGCATCTTGGAATTCAAGTGAGGGAGGTGACGCATCCATTGGAGTTTCTGATGACAGGACTGAGAAGAAAATGATGTTGATGCAGAAACTTTTTTATATTTTAGGGCTATGTTGCAGAAATTTTTTATCTTTTAATCATGTAATTTAACTTATGAATCGCTTCAATTAATGTCATACGATTTGATTATACATATAACTTGTTTTATGTTAAGTGTTTATTTATTTTAATTTGCACAATAATTTGTTTACTAATTCAAGCTAATTAATAAAAATTAAAAATAAACTTGTATAAAAAAAAGGTTTAGAAATAAACTGCAGTACTATATGGAGTGGTCTGCGTTAAGAGGGACAACAGGGACATGACAACCAATGAATAATTATTTACGTCAGTTATTTATAGAACTGACGCAAATAGTTTACCCACCACCTCATTTTTAACGTCAACTTATTTGATGACTGCCAAGTTCCCGTATATTAATTACATTATTTCCAATATTCATTCTGCACGTGTATAATATATAGGATTATTTACGTCAGCTATTTATTTAACTGAAGTAAAAATCAAACTTTTAACGTCAGTTGTATAAAAACCTGACGTTAACAATTAATATTTTTTATTAAAAACACTTTTAACGTCAGTTTTTTTAAAAAACTGACGTTAAAAGTGTATAGATATCTGCAAAAACATTCATTCCTTTGACTGTACTGTGCTACTTACCCATGCACCTTGTAACTCAATCCTCTTAATGAGCATTAAGTTTATAGGTATGTTTTCAACAAAATCAGAATAGCTTAGTAACTTCATCCCCTGCTCCTATAAATAGCTTCCTTCCATCCTTTTAATTTTCTGCTTCACAATATGGCTCTGCCTTGGAGATTAACTTCATCACTCTTTCTTCCTATACCTAGACTCAAAGGTCTTTGTCTTAATGGTCAAACAACTTCTGAGTTTGAGTAAATTACATTATATGGGTGATAAGTCTGAGTAAATTACATTATGTGAGTTGCTCACCTTATCACCTTCTGGAGAATCAGCTGCTGGAGGGCTAATCAGGTGCTCGGGGGTCACAGTTCCAAAACCTCAGCTTTGGCAGGCAAGTGACCGTCTTGGAAGTCTCTGGAACCACTGCCTTTGCTTGAAACGGATCTGGTGCACCTGTTTTTGCCTCTCTCTTGAGCTCTCTCATGCCCCCCAGTTTTCTGAGGTCTTCGGAGTATATATAGTTTTCCCTTTGGCATATTTCATAAAACTCTCTGATGGGATGTAGCTTTAATGTTTAGGATTTTAAACCCTTTCAATGTAACTTTTTATAGGATTTTAAACCCTTTCAATGTAACTTTTTATAGGATTTTAAACCCTTTCAATCTTCTGTAATGATCAGTCTGTATTACACTTCATGAATGAGATCCGGTTTGGATTATTGATTCAACTTATACTTCGCACATATATTTTAGTTTTCAAAACAGAAACACAAAACATCAAAGCAATTCATGTGAAACTGAAACTTTGAGGAAGGCAATGCGGAAGGAATCGTATACTAGATAAAAAAAATTATTAAAATAACTTTTATCGTCTGTTCATGTAGGGACTGACGTTAAAAGTGAAGAGATTTACTTATAACGTCAGGTCTTTATCGAACTGACGTTAAAATGTTCACTTTTAACGTCAGTTCTTTATTGAACTGACGTTATAAGTAAGTCTCTTCACTTTTAACGTCAGTCCTTAAAACAACTGACGTTAAAATTGAATTAATGAAGCCTGATATTTACAAAACTGCCACTGCCTCCTTTTTAACGTCTAGCTTTTGGTTAACTGACGTAAACCTTTACCGTCTAATGTATATTTTCCACTAGTGAATGAAGCAAGAATAAAGTAAAGCATCACAATGTATTAGGGTTCTAAGTTCATGATCACACTTGAATAAGTTGAAACATAGTATCCTAGGCCACTAATACATAGTTTTGGCCATCATGGGAAAACAATCTATCAAAACCTTTCAAGATTTACGGATTCAATGATCAAGGAACACTTGAAAAAACTAACACATGATCATGTAAAAGAAGTTGAAACAAAACACTCCCTAGGCCATCATGAGTAGATTCGGCCTCCTATAGAAATAGAGGATGGAGATTTTTGATTTATAAAAACTCTTAGTATGTTAAACTACAAGTAAATACAAGACCATAGAATTTGGTTTCAACTTAAAAGGAGTTTTCTACCATTTTTGAGAGGTTTTTGAAGATTAAAGCTCATATATCACATAAAGAAGAAACTTTAGAAAAAGATGAAGTTTTTAAAGAAAATAATACATGAAAGCATTACCCTAAGCAAGAGGAACAACTTTGGTGAAGAACACTTAGTGAAAAGAAGAAGAAAAACTAGAGCTTTGGAAGCTTGAAGTTAAGAAAAATATGAAAGCTTAAGAGTTTTAATGGAGTATAAGGAAGGAAAGTGATGAAGTGAGGATGAAGAGTGGTATTTATAGAGGAAGGGGGAGGGGTGCACGGCCTAGAGGATAGGGAGCAAGTCTTGGAGAGGAAGTTTCGGTTTAAGGCATTGTTTGGATCATTTAAGGAAGGTTTAATGGGTTTTTGGAATAAAATAGATTATAATTTGAAAAAGTAATCATGATTACTTTAAAGTGTGTCATAAGCAATGAAAGTGTGTCATAAGCATTTAATTAGGCATCCCATCAAGCATTCTCTCATCCTTTAGGGTTCCTTTAACTGCTTAAATATGTAACCGGTTGCACATCCGATCGTATTTTCTGAAGGTTCCGTCTGGATAAAATATTATATTTTATTCCCGGACAACAAAATTCGAAAAATTACCAAACCCACACAAAACCTCATGAAAAGATCCATCATCTCGTTCACGGATTAAAATTAGGTTTCTGGCTCAGTAAACTAGTACTGACAAAGAAAATGCAGACTGGTTTTCGTCTGATTTTTCAACCAAAAATTTTACCGTGACTTCATACAATAAAACAACACAAGGAAATGATTTTATTTTAATTAAAATCATCATATAGGTTTTATCAAAAATAAATACATTAAAGCATGTATTTACTGATAAAGAAGCATACGAAAAACAGGGTGTTACAACTCTACCCCTCTAAAAAGAATTTCGTCCTCGAAATTACGTACCTTGAAATAACTCAGGGTACTGCAACTTCATCTTGTCCTCAGCTTCCCACGTTGCTTCTCCGGTTGTCTCATTCCAGATGACTTTGACCAAAGGAATTTGCTTACCTCGAGCTGCTTTGTCATCCTATCCTCGATTCGTGCCGGCGAAGTCACAAAGGACATGTTCTCTTTTAACTGTACTTTATCAGGCTTTATGATATGGGATGGATCAGGAATGTATTTTCTCAACTGAGAGACATGAAAAACATCATGGATATTGGAAAGAAAGGGTGGCAACGATATTTCATAAGCTACTGGACCTACACGATGAAAAATTTGGTAGTGTCCAATGAACTTGGGTGTAAGCTTTATGGACTTTAGTACTCTGCCAATCCCAGTCATTGGTGTGACTCTCAAGAATACATGTTCGCCTTCCTCAAACTCTAGAGGTCGTCGTCTCTTGTCCGCGTAGCTTTTCTGTCGGCTCTGAGTAGTCCTCATTTTCTCCTGGATCATCTTCACCTTTTATGTTGTTTGTTGCACGAAGTCTAGACCCAACAGCAAACTCTCACCATCTTGGTACCAACACAAAGGCGTCTGACATCATCGACCTTACAGGGCTTCATAAGGTGCCATTCCAATGCTTGAATGAAAGCTATTATTGTAGGTGAATTCTATCAACGATAGGGACTCGTCCCAACCCCCGACATCCTCCAACACACAAGCTCTCAGCAAGTCCTCTAGTGACTGGATTGTCCTTTCCGTTTGTCCATTTGTCTGCGGATGATATGCGGAACTCAATCTGAGTTTTGTTCCAAGTGATTTTTGCAAACTCTGCCAAAACCTCGATGTAAATCGCGGGTCTCGGTCTGAAACAATGCTTGAAGGCACACCATGCAGTCTAACAATCTCTCCGATGTACAGTTGGGTTAACTGATCCATAGAGTATCTCATATTGATTAGCAAAAAGTGAGCTGACTTAGTCAGTCGGTCCACTATTACCCATATAGCCTCATACCCCTTCTTAGTCCTTGGTAAACTAGTCACGAAATCCATTGAGATTCCATCCCATTTCCATTCTGGAATATCTAAAGACTGTAACATTCCTGCTGGTCTCTAGTGTTCCACTTTGGCTTTCTGGCATACCAAACAAGAAGCGACGTATTCCATTACATCTCTCTTCATCCCATACCACCAATACAACATCTTAAGATCTTGATACATCTTCGTGGCCCCTGGGTGCATACTCAACCTGCTCTTATGAGCCTCTTCTAAAATCAGCTTCCTCAGCTCAACATCATTAGGTACACAGATTCTCTCGCCAAACCTCAAGATTCCATCTATTCCTTCTCTAAATTCTGACAGAGCTCCTTGACGTACTAAGTATCTTTCTGTCTGTAGATACTGATCAGTCTCTTGCTTCTCCTTTATCTGCTCCATTAATCCATTTGACACGGTGGTCCTGTTCAGACACAGTTTTCTTGATGTACTTTCCACTAACAAACTTAGATCTCGGAATTGTTCCAGCAATCCTACTCTTTAACCATCATCACTGATGCGTGAATTGTCTTCCTGCTCAAGGCATCAGCCACTACATTCGTCTTTCCAGGGTGATACTGTAGTTGAAAGTCATAATCCTTCAGGAATTCTAACCAACGTCTTTGACGCATATTCAACTCCTTCTGATTAAACATGTACTTCAAGCTCTTATGGTCAATGAAAACATTAAAAGTAGCCCCGTACAAGTAATGTCTCCAGATTTTTAAAGCAAAGACCACTACAACCAGTTCTAAATCGTGCGTCGGATAGTTCCTCTCATGAATCTTCAACTGCCTCGAAGCATAAGCTACAACTTTCCGATTTTACATCAGCACACAACCCAAACCTTGATGCGAAGCATCACAGTAAACCTCAAAAGATTCCTTGGGATCAGGTAGGATCAATACCGGTGAGGTTGTCATCCTCCTTTTCAGCTCTTAGAAGCTTCTCTCACAGGCTTCTGTCCACACGAATGCTTGGTCCTTACGCATCAACTGGGTGAGAGGTCCTACAATCTTGGAAAATCCTTCAATGAAACTCCAGTAGTAGCCAGCCAAACCCACAAAACTACGGATTTCTGTTGCCGTTGTTGGCCTTTCCCATTCCAAAACAGCCTCGAACTTCGTCGGATCCACAACGATTCATTCGCGGGATATTACGTGCCCCAAGAATTGAACTTGATCCAACCAAAACTCACACTTCTCTAGTTTCGCATAGAGTTGTTTCGCTTTCAGGATCTGAAGAACAATGCTAAGATGTTCAGCACGAGTCTCCTTGTCTGGAGAATATATCAGAATGTCATCAATGAAGACGACTACGAACTGATCCAAAAAGGACGAAAGATCCTATTCATATAGTCCATGAATATAGCAGGTGCATTCGTCACTCCAAACGGCATCACCAAATACTCATAATGCCCATAGCATGTTCCAAACGCTGTCTTAGGAACATCTTCTGCTTTTACTCGTATCTGGTGGTATCCTGACCACAGATCTATCTTTGAAAACACTGTCGCGCCACGTAACTAATCCATAAGATCATCTATCCTTGGAAGAGGATATCTGTTTTTAATCTTGACTTTGTTTAACTGACGAAAGTCCACACACAGCCTAGCAGTTCCATCTTTCTTCTTTACTAGCAGGACTGGAGCTCCCCATGGTGACACACTAGATCGTATAAACTCTTTTCTCATCAGCTCCTCAAGTTGGTCCTTCAAGGTTTCTAACTCTGATGGCGACATGCGACATGGTGCCATGGATATTGGTCCAGTGACTGGAGTCAGATCAATCGTGAACTGGATCTCCCGAACAGGTGGCAATCCAGGTACATCCTCAGGGAAAACCTCCGGAAACTCTCAAACGACAGGTACGGATTCCAAGTCAAACTCGCTCTCGATGTCCAAGGAAAATAGCAGCATGTAACCTTGAGCTCCTTCTTTCAAAGAAGCTCTTACCTGGCTAGCAGATAAAAATCCAGAAATCTCCTCCCTAAAGATTAAGGATTTTGAGAACAATCTATTAGGATATGGTTGAAAAATAACCAATCCATGCCTAAGATTACATCTAACTGTACTAAAGGCAAACAGATCAAGTCTACTAGGAAATGTCTATTTTGAACGATGATAGGACAATTTAAGCAAACAAAATTAACAGTCACAGGTTCAACAGTTGGGGTAGAAACAATCAGATTATATGGCAAGGAAGAAACGGGCAAGTCTAGAATTTTCACACGATCCATCGAAATAAAAGAATGAGTTGCACCTGAATCGAAAAGTACAGACAAAAGATTACCAGCAATGTCGCACTTACCTTGCACAATATCATCGGAGTTCGATGCCTCAGCACCACTCATGGTATACACTCTTCCCTTAACGGTTGTCTTATTTACTCTGGCATGATTGACAGAATGCTCCCTCTTCGGTGCACGGCACTCCTTTGCCAAGTGTCCCACGCGGTCACAGTTGTTACACTTGTAATCCTTCTTCGGGCAAGCATTTTCCAGGTGGCTCGGATCTCCACACCTGAAACATCTTCTTTCTTGGCCTTGATCGTTGTTTCTCTGGCCTCCACTTCCTATCCCCGAAACACTGGGACGAGCTTGTTGTTTCTGGTTGTAACTGGTTGTAACTGGATGCCTGGTGATACGGCTTCCTCTGGTTCTGCTTCCATTTTGAATTCTGGCCATGGTTCTGGCTCTTAGGACGAACAGGTCCTCCTGCGCTTCTCTTGTTATCCCTTCCTCTGCGCATCATCTCAATTTTCCGGCACTTCTCCACTAGTGCTTGGAAGTTCCTGATTTCCAACGGCAATACCGAATCCTTAATGTCGAAGCGTAGACCGGCTTCAAATTGCTCACACTTCCATTCCTCACTGGGATTGTCCTGAAAGAAACATAAATACTTGGAAAGGGATTCAAACCTCGCCGCATACTCCCCTACGGTCAGGTCCCGCTGACTCAGCCTCATGAAGTCTTGTTCCTTCTCTTTCCAGGCACTCTGAGGAAAGTATTTGTCTAGAAACTTGCCACAAAATACTCCCCAGGTGATCACCTGGTGCTCAGCCTCCAACAATTGCCTGGTTCCCTTCCACCAGTACTCAGCATCGCCCACTAGCTGGAACATGGAATAGGGTACCTTAGATTCCTCTGGAGTGTGTACCAGATCAAAGATCTTCTCCAGCTCTTGAATCCAAAGATCAGCCTTTATTGGATCTACGTCTCCATCAAAATGCGATAGATTCTGACGTTGGAAAGCGTCCAGATGCCTTCCCTCTGCAGCTTGTTCTGCCCTCTGTTGCCCCTGTTGGTTCTGGGCTGCGGCATTAGCTGTCTGAAGAGCTATGGCAGCAGCCACATCATCCAGCGCTTGGGCAGCGAAATCCATTCCTCCGTAGCCTCGTCCACATCCACGAGCACCTCTCTGGTTCATACTAACCTATACCACAATCAGTCAGATAACAGCCAGAAAAGGGATGTGAACCACGGGTTATCACACATTACCTCAAGGAAGTAATTCAAACAACATCCAGACAGAGAAAACACAACTTCAACACAACAGACCTAAACCCAAACATTCCCGAAAGACTCGACTAGCTCTGATACCAACTAATACGACACCCTAAAACCCGACATCACATGGTTACCCGTTTGCGGAAAAGAAACTAATTTAAAGCGCTGGTCACCTTCGAAAAGATAACCTTTTATATAAGGTTACTGAAAAAGGGTACTCATTTTTTTATAATAGTAAGAGGTAGTTAAGAAAAGGTGATGAATACTCAGAACATGAAAATAAACATCATACATATAGATATAACTGTCCAACTTGGGATCTTAGGTTTGATTACAATACAGGCGTTGTCGAACTAGACAACATACACTGAAACAGCTACTGAAGAAATAGGTAAAAAGATAACATCAAACCGGGAATAGGGAATTGGGTACAAGACTCAAAAGATGGTTCTAAAAGCCTAGGGACTATCGGGACAACTCCAAAAGCCAACAAACAATCTACCCATGCCTCCTGCATGCGGAGTGACCACAGACGCTACCCTTGTGTATAGTCCAATTCCCCGCCGACCCAGCATGATCAAATACCTCGCTACTCAAGCTCGTCAGTTCCAAGTAAAAGTCGGGATCCATCTAAGAGCACGCGTATTCCCGATACAAGAAGAAAAGAACAGAACATACAGTTGTGCAAGAGTGAGATACCGTCATAAGATATATCCCACAACAACCATATACATGATACATACATCACATAATCATATAAGCAATTAAATCATGCATATACATAGCATAACAGTGTTATATCAAAGGGTCTCAAACCCGCGCAGTCAACCTTTGAAAATATGCATGACACTTCAATATCAGGCTCTAACTTAATCTCATGAGATATCAACACCGTTTTCCACTAGAGAAGAATTAGAGTTGGTCAATCTCTAGCCCACCGGGCATTTGCCTCCATACCCTCATGCATTTAAGGTCTTATGACGAGCAATGTCACATGTGCCTCTGAACTCGGTTTACATGGACAGACTCCCAAATACCACCTTGTATATGATATATAAGAAAGCATGTCTTCTTGGGGAAATGCACATGAGAAAATATTTTATTTAAAAGGTTTTCTTTGTGTTCATTCTTTTTCACTGTCGCAGCTCAAAGCTAACGACTTAGTCATCATTTCCCCATCACTTGAAAACTTAGAAGCATAGGACACACAGTCCGAATGCTCAATCACAACGCCCAAGACCGATGCCGCAGTCAAGGGTTGTGGTCGTAGAAAACAACATTCACCTTTAACAATGTTCATCACAACAAGGTTAGGACAAACAGTCCACAACAACATGATTAGGACACACAGTCAACAACAACGTGATTAGGACACACAGTCCACCACAACGAAATCAGAACGCACTGTCCTCAATTTCGAGAATTGGACCCTCAGTCCAGAAACATCATGAATAGGAGTCATAGCCCCGAATTAACACTGATCCAAGATCACGTGCGTGTAACTGAATACTAGAGGCAACGTCTCGCATACTAGATTCTCTTTCTTAAGTACTTATTTTTTATTCAGTGAAAAACAAATTCAAAACCGAATCTTCGATAACCTATCCAGGCTATCGGAAAGTTTCTAAAACATTTAGGAGGAAACATTTTCCTTGAAAATCTTTTGTAAAGCATCTTTGAAAATCCCCAATAGGATATTGCCAAATAATCTTGAAAGTTTTCACTTGAAGACACATAGTTCGAAAAGGATTTTTCTCTTGCATAACAATAGTTCACCCAAAACCATTTCAACATTTAAAACAAGTACTTTAAGTTAATGATATTTTGGAAAAGAACACCAATCCCTTCATCTTCAAAGCTTATTAAGATTTTTAATCCTTATAACAGTTGAGCACAGACACAAGTTCTGCTTAGCAAACTTTCAATCAACAATAGTATATATTATCAGTTCAATGCTAATATCACAGTTGAAAGCAGTTCATCACAGATATGCATTATAACATTTAGAGCAAGTACAGTTCAACATCAGATAATCGCATAACAGTTCAAGTACATTAGATAACCAAGTAAGCTCATTCAACATTTAAATATCCAGTTAAACACCTACACACATGCATACAGTTATTGAATATCTTTAGGAAATCTCCTCTTACCTCAAGAAGGTAAGAGAATACGAGAAAATAGACGGTTTCACGAACGTTCTTCAAAGTCGGTTAGGATGCAAGTCTAGGTTTTAAGACACAAGGTTCAAAGGATTAGAACTCAACCAAGAACTTGGGATAGAAGTTTCCAAAACACATGCAACTTAGGGATTTATGATCCTTAAGTGCTAGGAGTTTAATACAAGATTACTTTAAACAAAGTTGAACAAAAATCCCACCAAGTTACACTTGATGGAGATTCGGCCTTTGACCAATAAGATAGGCTAGGAACATTTAAACTTTCCAATCTCTTTGGTTTAGCATCCATTAATAGTAAGGAGCTCAAAACCATGATCACTTTAGAAAATGAAAAAAGAAACACACTATGTCCATAACCTTTAAGATTCAGCTATCCTTGGGTTTTCATGATAGAAATCTTTAAATTTTTCCAATCTCTTAGACCTTTTAGCATCCAATAACTTATGGAGCTCAAGTCTATGATCATCTTGAAAACAACATAGGACTTTAAATAACAAAGCTCATAAGCACATAAAGTAAGAACAACATAAGCCTATAAGTAATTAAAGCATAATGACATAAGTAAATGAATCATAAATGACATAAACATAAATGACATAAAAGTAAATGACATAATGTAAATGACATAAAGTAAATGGCATAAATATAAATGACATGACATAAAAGTAAATGACATAATGTAAACGACATAAAGTAAATGGCATAAATATAAATGACATAGAATAAAAGACATGAATATAAAGAACATGGAAGTAAATGACATCAACATAATGACATAAAAATAAATAAACACAAGTAAGGAAAGCCATAAAGAAAGCACAATAAATAAATGAAGCAAGAATAAAGTAAAGCATCACAATGTATTAGGGTTCTAAGTTCATGATCACACTTGAATAAGTTGAAACATAGTATCCTAGGGCACTAATACATAGTTTTGGCCATCATGAGAAAACAAGCTATCAAAACCTTTCAAGATTTACGGATTCAATGATCAAGGAACACTTAAAAAAACTAACACATGATCATGTAAAAGAAGTTGAAACAAAACACTCCCTAGGCCATCATGAGTAGATTCGGCCTCCTCAAGAAATAGAGGATGGAGATTTTTGATTTATACAACCTCTTATTATGTTAAACTACAAGTTAATACAAGACCATAGAAATTGGTTTCAACTCAAAAAGAGTTTTCTACCATTTTTGAGAGGTTTTTGAAGATAAAAGCTCAATAATGACATAAAGAAGAAACTTTAGAAAAAGATGAAGTTTCTAAAGAAAATAATACATGAGAGTATTACCCTAAGCAAGAGGAACAACTTTGATGAAGAACACTTAATGAAAAGAAGAAGAAAAACTCTGGCTTTGGAAGCTTGAAGTTAAGAAAAATATGAAAGCTTAAGAGTTTTAATGGAGTAGAAGAAAGGAAAGTGATGAAGTGAAGATGAAGAGTGGTATTTATAGAGGAAAGGGGGAGGGGTGCACTGCCTAGAGGAGAGGGAGCAAGGCTTGGAGAGGAAGTTTTGGTTCATTTAAGGAAGGTTTAATGGGTTTTTGGAATAACATAAATTATAATTTGAAAAAGTAATCATGATTACTTTAAAGTGTGTCATAAGCAATGAAAGTGTGTCATAAGAATTTAATTAGGCATCCCATCAAGTCTTCTCTCATCCTTTAGGGTTCCTTTAACTGCTTAAATACGTAACCGGTTGCACATCCGATCGTATTTTCTAAAGGTTTCGTCCGGATAAAATATTATATTTTATTCCCAGACAACAAAATTCGAAAAATTACCAAACCGACACAAAACCTCATGAAAATATCCATCACCTCGTTCACAGATTAAAATTAGGTTTCTGGCTCAGTAAACTAGTACTGACAGAGAAAACGCAGACCGGTTTTCGTCTGAATTTTCAACCGAAAATTTTACCGTGACTTCATACAATAAAACAACACAAGAAAATGATTTTATTTTAATTAAAATAATCATATAAGTTTTATAAAAAATAAATACATTAAATCATGTATTTACTGATAAAGAAGCATACGAAAAACAAGGTGTTACAACACCCATACCAAGATTTATAGCTCAAGTGTTTATTTACATTATATCGATTTATTTGGTTTTGGTCATTTTTGTCTTTTAATTTTCTATTTTACTTTGTCGTGTTGCGTTCAAAACCTTTTTATCATCCTCATGGGTTTCCAGGTGGTGCCTCAAACACATTTTGGATCACCTTCATTCCGTTGATAAGTTTTGGCACTCCTCTTAAGACCAAGCCATCTATTAATAGTCTTTTTTTTAATTTCTACCAAAAATTTTCAAGTCATTTGTAGCCACTTAACTGATATTTTTTACTAACTATATGATTAGTTTCTACTTTCTATTGCTTTCTCCTATCTACGTGTTTGTTACTTCATTAAGCTCTTGTGCTTCCTATCCATTACTCAACAAATGATATAAATTGTCTTTCCCTATCAACAGTATATGGAAAAAGTTAGAGAATTGGAAGCAAGTTTCAACATTAGTGGTCTCATGCATTGATGTCTCCATTGAGAATAGGCTCTCTCTTTGCTCAACTCCTCTGATTCTTTTGTTGGCACTATAGAGTTTTGAAGTTTACTATAATATCTTGACTGGGTAGTTTATCATTTCTGGTATAATTTTCCTATCTATTCTAATTGTTCAAACCTTACATTGTAGATAAAATAGTTTGAAGCATTAATTATAGGACTAAGCAAAGAAAGAAAAAAATCATTTATTGAGAGGTGCAGAAAAAAAGAGAGCAATTAATTCATTGTACTTATGTACATAGAGAAAATGGGGAAAGCTAACTATTAATGAAATGGATGACAAATATTAGAGATGGCAATGTTAAAATATATAAGAACCCTAACTATTAGTGAACATTCTACAATATCCCTCTAAGTTTGTGTTAAAGACCTTCATTAGAGTATAAGTTAGAGCTACAAATTGCACCTGATGACAATTTGTTTTTCTTGCCATGAAACATTGCAGACCTTGAATGTGAACCTGACCTTTTTCTATCAAATGAAGATTGTAAGTACCCATAGCCCCTAATTTGCTATATTCTGTCAATTCTGATCCATATGCATATGTTTCGAATTCCTTTTTATTTTCCTCTTTGAGACAAAAATTTATTTACTTATCTACGAATTTGTTCCTCCTAATATATATAGAGCTGGTCAATCTCTGCCTCTGGTTAGAGTTCACCAAATGGTTCAATTCATTCAATAAATTGTGCTTTTCTCAAATATGTAGTTTGATGTTATTTTCTCACCAGGGACATGATATATATGTTATTTGTCTTTAACTTAGATTAATATTTCTTTGAACCATATATTGCTTAATACATATTTATTCTTTCCTCGATCATACATTACATTAGAAGTGAATTTTTTGTGATTCAGGCAAACTTTCAGAGCATCCACATACTTCACCCCCACAAAAGAATCTGATTCATTTGTAGACAAGGAACAATGTTCTTGATGACCATTACTAGAAGACATAGGTTTGTAACTTGTTGTCTCCAAGAAATTTTTTCTTTTTTATCAAGTATAGCACACCCCAGAGGAGGTTAATTTCAATAAAAGTTTTTGCAGATAAAAGTTTTTGGATCTCACCTGTATTAATGTTATATATTACAGATAAAAGTTTTTGCAGATAAAAAAATAGAGAAGACTTAATTTCAATATGATGTGTATACATATCAGCATATTAGTATCTAATAGTTCGGGTTTGGACAGACCCTTGGCTATGTGAAGGTTCATCTCTTCAACCTTTTACTCCTCAAAATCTTCAACTGCATGACATGGAAGTTTGGGACCTATTCTTACCAGGTACTAGAAGCTGGAATAGGCAACTCCTGTCAGAACTCATGAGCCTAGATGGCGTGGAGGCAGTTTGCAAGGTTCCTGTGATTGAAACGGTCAAGGAGGACAATTGAGAAGAAAGGTTCATATTTAGTGAAACCTTTATGTGGCAGCTTTGTAGAGGAGTTATCCCAGTGAGACCGAAGCTTCAAGTTCGGGGATGTAGAGAGTGTTAGAAAATGGGGTCTGGTCTGCAACAAAGAAGAGAAGAAGAAGTTACATGCGTACCCTCCAAGGCGTGTAAGAACACTAGGCTTTAGGTTCGATTCGCCACCACCAATCTCTCCTCGTAGATTGAATGCAACAGGTGTAACCGGCGAATCCCCTTCATGATACAATGGAGAACCTTGGTTTGGTTTGCACACCCTAAACCAAGCATACCTTCAATGGCATTTTACAGAATAATAGTTTTCTTAATTCTCTCTGCACGTTAAGGGAAGAAAGGAAGTGATTTGGAATGAAAAAGCCTAATCCAAATTCGGATACCTTTCCTGTATACAGAGTGGTTCTATTTATAGACTAACTCATGCCCCTTGGTGAAGGAAAACAACTCTATACGAGATTTAATGAGGCAATGTGACTGAACATGATATTTAAATATCAAACAGTAACATTATAAACATCTTATGTGGTAGCCTGGTGGTTAGTGCTCATGCTTCCCACCTCCTGGTCTGGGGTTCGAAACCCATTGGGCGTCAGTCTCCTTTTATTCCCATTTTTAATAAAACGGTCATAAAATGTTTAAAACTCATCATTTTATACAAGTAAACAACCGTTAAATGTATATAATGTTAACTTCTATGGAACCTTCCAACTTGTATTTTGGAAATCCCTCACAATCCCCCACCATTTTCAAAATAAACCCAAATCCCATTATTCCGAAAATCGCATGCTTTCAGACAAAGGTGTCTTGGAGATTTGAACCTTTGCTTAGTAAGCCATGGGTTTCACTCATCCCCGAATAAAGTGGTAGACAAGCTTTGAACCAAATATTCATTAGAACAAGCGTGCATGACTTACGCATGAAATCTCGGTACCATTGAACGGCATGTTATTGTGATACATTTGTTAAGGCCTTGTGTCATGTATCCTTTTCATGAGAGCTTACAAAGTCAAGCCCAACTCTAAGAAGCGGCCCCACTTCACTCTCATATAGGTGGACTTTACCAAAAGCACCCCCATAAGTTGGGCACCTCAGCACATATATGCTATAGGTCTATTAAGAGCAAAAGCTCACCCTTTTCCTTTATGTCCTTATGGTATCCAAGTACTTTTAAACCTTGGGATGTATCTATTCGTCAAGTAATTACAATCACTCTCATACTGTACTTTGGCCCATCGAACTCAAGACTTGATGCCACTCAAGTGTGAGTCGGGTTTCCACCATTGATGATCATGTAGATATGGGCTCGAGTCTCATCTCTAATGATGTTTTTCAACATCATATCACTTGTCAGTCCTTTCGTCAAAGGATGCAAGATTTCTTTCTGTCTTATAAAGACCCTGGATATTACTCCATTTGCAATTAGTTCCTCGACATAATTATGTCTTAGCCCAATGTTCCTGGACTTTTCATTATAAACCTAGCTATATGCCCTTGATAGTATTGACTTACTATCACATTGTATGGATA
Source organism: Sophora flavescens (assembly GCA_030762895.1). Classification (NCBI taxonomy): domain Eukaryota; kingdom Viridiplantae; phylum Streptophyta; class Magnoliopsida; order Fabales; family Fabaceae; genus Sophora; species Sophora flavescens. The sequence goes on along the minus strand of CM061065.1, from coordinate 32,934,626 downwards.
CTGGCGTCATTAAAATTGGTATCCCATACAACAGATTTGTAAGCCATTCGATCTCTTTATTACTGCTGCCAATGCTATGAATTCTGCAGTCATGGTGGAACCGGCAATGCCGTCTTATTTCTTGAAACCCCAAGAAATAACACCACCACCATTTGTGAAGACTCAACTACTTGTTGAAGCACGATCTTCTTGTATAAGTCACCCAATTGGCATCCGTGTAACCTTCTAATAGCAAAGGACACCCATTATAGTTTAGACTATAGTTCTTGCCCGCCATAAGTATTTCAATACTCTTGGACAACATGCCAATGGTCTTTTCTTGGATTACTTGTATACCTATTTAGTATCTTATAACATATGCAATGTTTGGCTGGGTACATGTCATGGCATACATTAAATATCCAACTATTTTTGAGTATTCAAGTTGTGCTACTACACTATCTTTATTTGGTACTAGATTTGTATTATGATCCAAGGGAGTAGTGATAGGTTGACAATCAAAGTGATTAAACTTCTTTAATACTTTTCCTATATAGTGAGATTGGGGTAATCCTATATTCTCACCATCTCTTATTATTCTAACTTCTAGAATCACATCAGCTACCCCTAAGCCTTTCATGTCAAAATTTATAGATAAGAAACTCTCAGTTTCTTCTACCTCATCTAGATCCAAATATTAATATATCATCAACATATAAAAAAATCATGACCCCTTTTCCACCATGGAATTTATTACAAATACACTTGTCAAATTTATTTATTTTATATCCATTAACTAGCACAACTTGATCAAACTTTTGATATCATTTCTTAGGAGTTTGTTCTAGTCCATACAATGACTTTTTCAATTTACACTCTTTCTTTTCCAGACCATTAACCACAAAACCTTAAGGTTGTGTCATATACACCTCATCATCTAATTCCCCATTTAGGAATACCACATCCATTTGATAGATGACAAACTTATAGATGGATCCAAGTGCCAATAGCACTCTAATTGAGGCAATTCTTCCACAAGTGTATATGTATCAAAATAGCCAATCCCGTTTGTGTAAATACCTTAGCAACTAAACTTGTCTTAAACTTATCAATAGTTCCGTCTACCTTCATTTTCCTTTTGAAAATCCATTCACAACCTATAGGTTTAGAACCAGGTGGGATGTCTACCAATTTGCACATTTTATTCCCCATTTATTGAGTCCATTTATTCTAGTATAGCTCCCTTCTATAAAGCGTCTTCTTGAGACTTATTACCTCTTCAAATGTTTCTGGATGACTTTATGAATTCTAACACATTGGCCCATAACTGTCTATAGACTCCCTTGTTCTTTCAACAAGGAATATGAAAAGCTTGGTCTGTACATTTTCTCTTTTCTATCTCTCTGACTTCTCCTAAGTTCTGAACCTTCCAAAGTATCTTTATTAGATACATTGCTTTACGGATTATGTGCATTCCTATGAACATTATCGTTGTGACATGGAATTGAGTTAAACCTATCTTCTTGAAATATTACATTCCCAGACTCAATCATTGTAGTAACAGAATGAGTCACTAGATTCTATAACCATAAATCTATTGTGCCCCAGTGTTTTATTAGCTTAAAACCTTATTAATTAATTCTTTAATCGTGCACTTAGCATGAAAAGTACGTAAAAATTAAAACTTTATTTAAACAATCATATAACTTCTATAAATTAAACACACCAAGGTTGTAATATATATAAATACACACCTGCTTATTTATTACATTACCAAAATACTGTTGAGGGAATCCTCTCAGCAGGATCCCTCACAGGCGTAAAATTAAAATAAAAGTCATACTTAGAGGAAACATATAAAAATACTCCTTCTTAGACACACTGGCCATACTATCTATACTTTACTCGCCATGGATCACAGCTCGACCTCCAGCGTCTGGTTCGTAAGGAGTTCCATCCAATTCCTCAGCAACCTCCGTTTCATATAGAGCTCCGTCCAGCTCCTTAGCAACATAATCCTCCATCGGGTCTCTAATGTAAGTAAAGTAACCCACAAGAATGCAGAAACATAAGGGATAAGAAAACAATTCTATCATCAAAAAGCGAAAAAGAGTCATAGTAAATCATACAATAATTGTCACAGACAAACAACACACATAACTAACAGATCACCCTCAAGTTAATATATCATCCTCTACCACCAATCTCATGCTACTCAAAGACACCATAGTGGCACATCTATTTCCTAAGGTGGAAATGGTCTCGCGAGAACTCTTGATTTTACGTGTAGTATATTACCAATACATGGTGTATTATATTACCAATACACAGAAGTGGTTTTACATGTATTATATTACCAATACACGGCGTATTATATTACTAATACACAGATGTCCTTGTGTATTATAATACCAATACACTTTTGTCCTTGTGTATTATATTACCAATACACTTTTGTCCTTGTGTATTATATTACCAATACACTTTTGTCCTTGTGTATTATTTTACCAATAAACGGTTGTGGACAACAACACCTATACTTGAATCTCACCAATCCATTTTAGCAACATCCTAGTGCCTTTACCTTCCATTAGAACTTGACACATATTCTATGCCATAACACCTCTTTAACATACATCATCTAGGTTAGGCACTTCTAAATCATCATTATCCTCACACCCAAAACAATCATCTCTTAGACAACATATCTATCTTTGCTTAAAAACCACTAAGCATAATAATACAAACCAGGCAGATCATGCATAACATAATATCAATCCAAATATTCCCATATCACCAATATAGCACAAAATCAATTCAATAAAGTTAATAAAATCAAATCAACCATCAGCAATCTAAAATCAACCTAATATCGATAAACCTACAATCCCCGAATCGCCATTGGTTTTTCAGAAAAAGGTTTCCAATGTGATTTTGGTTTTATCGATTACTCGATTACTAGTAGGGTTTAGGTCGCCCTACACAATTATTATATAATCTACTACTTATCCATTCCGACGATAGGTTAGTTATTTCTCCCACATGGGTTATCACCGGACTCCCGAACTCGAAGCTCCTCATTGTCACAAACAAAGTACTAACTCCACCTTCTGTGAAGGTAAGGAGATTAGATGCTCGAAGAGGTATACCATGAACATCCTCGTTTCCTCCGCGATGGAAGTCTAAGGTTATGAACACAAAATCACAAGTTAAAATCAAACAAGAACACTAAACCACAAGGTATAGGTTCGGCCAAGACTAGTTCTAAGGGTTAGAGATTCACGAAAATTATACAACTCATGGATTTATGGTCCTTAAGTGTTAGAAGTTCATAAACAATGATCACTTAACAAAGTTGAATCAAAATCCCACTAAGATATAAACTTAGGGTATTCGACCAAGGCTATTAAAATAGGCTAGCATTCACTAAACTTTCCAATCTCTTAGATTTAGCGTCCATATGTATTAAGGAGCTCAAAACCATGATCATTTTGGAAAAATAAGAACGAAGTATCCTAGGTCCATAACCTTATAGGTTCGGCCTTCATAGGATTTATAGGTTAGAAATCTTTAAACTTTCCAATCTCTTAGACTTAGCATCCAAATATCTTTTGGATCTCAAGTCCATGATCATTTTGGAAAACAATGGAAATTTAAACATTCCAATCTCTTAGACTTAGTATCCAAATATCTTACGGAGCTCAAGTCCATAATCATCTTGGGAAAATGAAAGTAATACATCCTAGATTTAATAACATAGAATAAAAAAGTGAGAAATCCTTAAACTTTCCAATCTCTTAGACTTAGCATCCAAATATCTTATGGAGCTCAAGTATTGATCATTTTGGAAAACAATGGAAACTTAAACATTCCAATCTCTTAGACTTAGCAACAAAATATCTTATGGAGCTCAAGTCCATGATCATCTTGGAAAAATGAAAGTAATACATCCTAGCTTTAATAACATAGAATAAACAAGTTATAAATCCTTAAAAATTTCCAATCTCTTAGACTTAGCATCCAAATATCTTATGGAGCTTAAGTCCATGATCATTTTGGAAAAATAAAAACTCAAACATCCTAATACCTAAACACTAAGTTTCGGCCATCATAGGATGACGAGGAAAAATATTCTTTGTTTAACAATAACTCTTAGGTTTAGAATCACAAGGTATTAAGAGTTCTAAATCCATGATCATACTTGGAAAGTTGAAACATGATATCCTAGGCTTACTTATTCATATTTTCAGCCATCATAGGAACAAGCTATCAAAACTTCCAAGATTTATAGATTTAAGATCAATGGATAGTTAGAAACTCAATCACATGATCATATTCCAAAAGTTGAAACAAAAACTTCCTAGGTCACAAATGCAAGCATTTGGCCTTCATTGGAAGAGATAGGTAGAGATTTTTGTTTTACATAACCTCTTAGTATGTGAAAATATAAGTTAATACAAGACTATAGAAAGTGGTTTCAACTCACAAGGAGTTTTATACCATTTTAGAGGGATTTTAGAAGTTTAAAATATATAAAGAACACATAAAGTAAACTAAGAAATAAAAGATGAAACTTGAAAAAATATTCATATGAGAGCATTACCCTTAGTATAAGGAAGAACTTTAATGAAGAAATTATGTAGAAAAGATGAATAAAAACTAAAGCTTTAAGAGCTTGAACTTTTAGAAGAAAGAAGAAGATGAAAGTTTAATGGAGGTTGAAGGAGGAAGATGATGAAGTGAAAATGAAAGGGGTATATATAGAGAGGGAAGAGAGTGGCACGAAATTGAGGAGAGAGGAATGAGCTTGGAGAGCAAGTTTTGACCTTGTGCCTTGTTTGGTTGAAGAGGAAAGAGAAAAATAGGTTTTTAGAATATAATATGATATATTTCAAATAGTCAATCATGACCACTTTTTAGGAGGTAGCTTAGGCCATACCTCTAGTGAGTCACCTCACTCCCTCATATCACCTCAAGCCTTTTATGTCTCCTGTTCTTCTCCATTTCGTACCCGGTTGCATTTCCGATCGTAATTCTTCCGATGTTTTCGCCTGAATAAAATATTATATTTTATTTTTGAACGAAAATTTTCAAAATAACCAAAGTTGAAGGAAACCTAATAAAAATGCTAACTATCTCGTTCACGGGTCAAAATTAGGTTTACTGCACAGTAAACTTGTACCGGCAGTGAAAACACAGACCGACTTTCGTCTGAATGTTCAACCAAAAATTTTACTGTAACCCTCTACATAAAGTAGACTATGAATATGATTTTATTTTAATCAAAAACACTTTCTAACTCTCAAATTTAAAATATAATTTAATTATATTTTAACTGGTTGAACAGCATAATTAAAATCCGGCTGTTACATTACTACCCCTCTTAAAAGAAAATTTCGTCCTCAGAATTTATGTACCTTAGAAAAGATGTGGATATTGTTGTTGCATATCCTCATCGCGTTCCCAAGTAGCATCTCCAGTAGTTTCATCCCATACGACCTTAACCAAAGGAATTTGTTTACCGCGAAGCTCCTTAATCCGTCTATCTGCGATTGATCAGCCTCTGGCTCGACTAGTCTTTAACTAGTAAGACCATAGGTTTTATTCGAGTTTAATCTCGTTTTCGCCCAAACTTGGATGTAATTGTCCTCAAGCAACAGTTTGAGTCTCTTAAGTATTTTTAGGATATTTTAGTTGATTTTGAGTCGAATAAAGCACTTACTGCTAATTCTTGTTTTCAGGTTGATAAAGAGAAGCAATTCTGGAATTATTCACCCCGCGAGAGGCTACTCGCCTCGCGAGCCTGAAGCCTTACTGTGCCAGAAATATCATCCTCTCTGTCTCGCCTTGCGAATCACCACCTCGCCTCGCGAGAAATCCAAACCCTGAAGGACAGAGACCATCACGGCCTAGCTGTGATAAAGGTCACGGTCGTGACAGATTGGAATTTGAAGTCTCGCCCCGCGAATCACTGTCTCGCCTTGCGAGAACTCAATTTTGAACTCTCTCCACTCATAATAATCGCCTCGCGAGCGGGCGCATAACTAAAGGATATAAATTGCTGTTTTAGGGCAGAAACGTGATGATCTTCTTTTCCTTTTAGTTTAGACGGCTACGAATTAGGTTTTTGTCATATTTGTAATGGAGAACTAACTCCCTTGGATTGATCTGCTGTAATCGGGTTCCATTGACGCTTGAGGTTATGTAATTCCCTTTTGAATTGCTATTCTCTTTCAATATTGTTCTATATGTTCTGTTTGCTTAATTCAGGATTGTATAGAATAGGTATTGATTTATTTCGATGATTGTGTGTTCCTATACATAATCGCGTTTGCTTAATTCGCGTGTGTTCAATCGTGTTTGCTTAATTCACGAGTGCTTCACCCCGTTTGCTTAATTCGGGAATTAGGAACATACATCTCGTAGTGCCGGTTTCGCTTGTTAATTGTCGCTACAATCGAAAGGGGATTAGAATCCGCTCAGGGCGCTTGGAATTTATATGAACCAATGATAGTGGGAAACCGAGAGCAGTAGATTAGTCGTTTCAATTATTGACAAACACCTATTTGCATTGTTTTCTTAACGGTTTTTTTAATTGAATTCCAATTCCAACCCCCCCCCCCCCCCCCCCAAAAAAAACTGACTTTTCTGCGAATAACAATCGAAGAGTCCTTGTGAGATGATACTCGAGTTGTCGCTCCCTGACTACATTTTTACAAACTTGCTCGCTTTTTGACTCGCGTGCGAAAGCGTGTCAAAAATTGGCGCCGTTACCGGGGACTCTTGTTGTTATTAACAGAAAATAAAAAGAATAAAAAAATTGCATTGCTGAATTAGTTATGGCTGCTTTGTCTGGTTATGAATCTTAGTACTGCCATGGATAATTACATGCAAGGTTATATGCCTTATGTTGATTATGAGCCACGCATATATTATCCTAACTTTGCTGGAGGTTATGAATTTAGCAGTGATTCTGGCATGAACGGAGTGAACCAGTATTCTGGCCAACATGGTGGAGGACAGGGCATCTTGGATGAGATAGCTTCTTTGGTGAATCAAATGACAATAAGCCAGCACCAATATCATCCTGACCCCACACTACGCCAACTCGGTCTGGAAGAATTGGTGCAACGGATGGCAGAACACAATCTTCAATCCCAACAAAGGATAGAAGAAGGTTTTCAGAAGTTGGCCACTCAGATTGGTCACATTCCCTCCACCTCGGCTACACTGCAGACTCAACATCTCCTTGAAGAACATACAGATTCACAAATAGTTGTTCTTGACAATACTTATTTTGAACATGATTTTGATAATGATGTCAAGAACACTATTATTGATGAACCGTGTGTTGAATTTCCAGACATTCAAGTCTTTTCTGATTCTGCTTATTGTACTATATGTACTGACTGTACTAAACTAACCTTTGTGTGGTGTGTGCTGAGATTACTGCATGTATAGCAGGTGATGGATTGGACAATGCAGTGAATGAAAATCGTGCAGAAGTTGAAGCAGCACCAGAGATCCTCTCTACATGTTTGCCACCTCCCACTTTGGAACAACCAGCGATGGAGTTCAAGCCTCTTCCTGAGAGACTGGATTTTGCATCCGTGAATATGAAGACACCGTGGCCAGTCCAAGAGGTTGAATCCCATTTTTATTGGGAGGAATTTGTTGACCGAGAGGTCAACTTTGACCCAAGGGGGAGTGAGAAGTCCGCCGCACTTGACGAGGTCACCATGATTGTCAAGCACTCACTCTCACGCTTACGCTGCATACCATGGGATCCAGGAGGATCATATTGCATTTTGGGCATTCCTTGGTCGCTGTATCACAGACAGTGGGATCCCGGTGGAACCGCCTCCATGAGTTTCTCTAAACTTTCCCCTTTTTAATTATCCTTGCTTTGTTTTTGTTTTGTTTTCTTTTAGCTCTTGAATAATTTGAGAAGATCAAGAGTTTGTGTGTGAGTCTTGTGTCGGCAAGCGTGCTGGAATTTGATTGAATTTTGCATAGATGGATTGCATGATATGTGTTGAGTGTGATGTTTTTCCCCTAGGTTTTGAAAATTGAAAAACTGATCCCCATGTGAAAAATTGAAAATTGAACTTTGAGATATTCTGTTGTGACTGCATGATTTATGATAAGTTTGGGGTGAAGGGATGCACACACTAGGGATAGAATCTCGGTCAAACAATTTGCGAAAAATGTCCAGGTGAGGATTTGAGCCTCCAAAATGTTTTAAATCGTGTGAATCACTTTTAAGTTGCACTTTCCCGAATTTGCTTGAATCTCTTCATGGTTTGCATGTCTATGTGTTTGCATCAAATGATTTAGGAAATTTTCTTTGAATTAACTACTTGGCCTAAAATAACCATCCCTAATACATGCTCCCTAGATAGCCCCTTTGAGCCTAATTAGCTTATTGTTTCTTAATGACCCTATGTCATAAGCCAAAATCTGGAAAAACCATGTTAACCCAATCTTAGGATTAGGAGAGCATGGATCCTTAGCAAAACAAGGGTTGCAAGAAACTAAGTTTGGGGTGGCTACAAGGTTTGATATGTCATTCTGGGTTGAGAAAAAGAAAAATAAAGGTTGGAGCCAAAGGCAAAAATAAAAAACAAGAGAAAAAGAAGAAAAAGAACAAAATGTCAAAAAGGGTATTGAAAGAAAAAGGATGTAGTCACCCAAGGCGAAAAGAAAATTGGAAAAAGGAACTTGAGTGGGAATTCAATATGTCAAAATGCTTATGCTCTCTTAGTTCCTAGGGACTTAAGCCTAGTACCTTTGAATATCCTACCTTTAGCCAGGCCCCATTACAACCTTTAAAAGACCTTTTGATGTTGCATGCATGTTTTCGTGGGAACTTTGATTGAGATGAAAATCAAATTCATGGGAAATGCTCTTAAAATGTGAAATTGAGTGAAATGTTGATAGCCTAGACATATTGAGTGAAATTGAGTGAAACACTAAATGCCCTTGTGAGGAAGGCGATTGTTTGAATTTTGTGATCTCCCTTTTGTGTGTAACTTGGATCATCAACCTAGATTACTGATTGCATGAATGACGGAACTCTCAATGGTTTAAGGTAAATGAATGTGGGGGTCACATTGTTGCAGGGGGAACATCGAAGAAAAAAAAATGTTTTGTTGAAATTGCATGAAATTTGTGCGAAATTGATTGAATCTCTTAAGCTTGCCAAGTCTGAGTCTTTTTGAGTTTTAGTTTGCTTGGGTACAAGCAAAGTTTAAGTTTGGGGTATTTTGATCTGCCTCTGGCTCGACTAGTTTTTAACTAGTAAGACCATAGGTTTTATTCGAGTTTAATCTCGTTTTCGTCCAAATTTGGATGTAATTGTCCTCAAGCAACAGTTTGAGTCTCTTAAGTATTTTTAGGGTATTTTATTTGATTTTGAGTCGAATAAAGCACTTACTGCTGATTCTTGTTTTCAGGTTAATAAAGAGAAGCAATTCTGGAATTATTCACCCCGCGAGAGGCTACTCGCCTCGCGAGCCTGAAGCCTTACTGTGCCAGAAATGTCATCCTCTCTGTCTCGCCTTACGAATCACCGCCTCGCCTCGCGAGAAATCCAAACCCTGAAGGACAGAGACCATCACGGCCTAGCCGTGATAAAGGTCACGGCCGTGACAGATTGGAATTTGAAGTCTCGCCCCACGAATCACTGTCTCGCCTCGCGAGAACTCAATTTTAAACTCGCGCCACTCATAAGATTCACCTCGCGAGCGGGCACAGAACTGAAGGATATAAATTGATGTTTTAGGGAAAAAACGTGATGATCTTCTTTTCCTTTTAGTTTAGACGGATGCGAATTAGGTTTTTGTCATATTTGTAATGGAGAACTAACTCCCTTGGATTGATCTGCTGTAATCGGGTTCCATTGACGCTTGAGGTTCTGTAATTCCCATTTGAATTGCTATTCTCTTTCAATATTGTTCTATATGTTCTGTTTGCTTAATTCAGGATTGTATAAAATAGGTATTGATTTATTTCGATGATTGTGTGTTCCTATACATAATCGCGTTTGCTTAATTTGCGTGTGTTCAATCGTGTTTGCTTAATTCACAAGTGCTTCACCCCGTTTGCTTAATTTGGGAATTATGAACATACGTCTCGTAGTGCCGGTTTCACTTGTTAATTGTCGCTACAATCGAAAGGGGATTAGAATCCGCTTAGGGCGCTTGGAATTTATATGAACCAATGATAGTGGGAAACCGAGAGCAGTAGATTAGTCATTTCAATTATTGAGAAACACCTATTTGCATTGTTTTCTTAACGGTTTTCTTAATTGAATTTCAATCCCCCCCCCCCCCACCAAAAAAACAAAAACTGACTTTTCTGCGAATAACAATCCAAGAGTCCTTGTGAGATGATACTCGAGTTGTTGCTCCCTGACTACATTTTTACAAACTCGCTCGCTTTTTGACGCGCGTGCGACAGCGTGTCAGCGATCCTTAAAGGTAAAGCCTCATGCTCTAGATTCTCTCGCAGTTGTATAGACTCAAACTCAATGACATGTGAAGGATTTGGATAATACTTTCTCAACTGAGAAACATGAAAGACATCATGAAGGTTGGAAAGATTAGGTGGTAAGGCAATTTGGTAAGCTACTGGACCAATTCGTCGAAGAATCTGAAAGGGTCCAATGAATCGAGGAGTAAGTTTTTTGGATTTGATAGCTCTGCCAATTCTAGTTTTCCGAGTAACTCTCAAAAACATGTGATCGTCTTCCTGGAATTCTAATGGTCTCCTCCTATTGTCATCGTAGCTCATTTGCCTATCCTGTGCTTCCTTCATCTTTTCCCATATCTTCCAAACTTGCTCCATAGTTTGTTGCACCACATCTGGACCCAAAACTTGGTACTCACCAGTCTCATACCAACACAGCGGGGTCCTACACTTTCTGCCATACAAAGCCTCATATGGTGTCATTCCGTTACTACTATGGAAACTATTGTTATAAGTAAATTCAATCAATGGTAAGAAATCATCCTAACCGCTAGTGTGCTCCAACACACAAGCTCTCAATAGATCCTCCAATGATTGAATTGTCCTTTCTGACTGTCCATCAGTTTGGGGATGATAAGCAGAACTCATCATCAACTTTGTTCCCATGGCATTTTGTAATTGTCTCCAAAATCTAGATGTGAATCTAGGATCTCAGTCTGAGACACTGCTCGATGGCACACCATGCAATCTAACAATTTCTTTGATGTAAATCTGAGTTAACCTTTCCAAATTATAACTTTCACCAATAGATAAGAAGTGAGCACACTTCGTCAACCTATCGATGATAACCCAAATCGCATCATGATTCGTACGAGTTCGTGGTAATCCGACCACAAAATCCATAGCTATACTATCCCATTTCCACTCTGGGATATCTAAAGATTGTAGTAATCCTGCTGGCTTCTGATGTTCAATCTTAGATTTTTGACACACCAGACAAGATAAAACATACTCCGCTACTTCTTTCTTCATCCTTGTCCACCAAAACATTTTCTTCAAATCCTGATACATTTTTGTGGATCCAGGATGGAAACTCAACTTACTCTTATGTGCTTCCTCTAAAATCATCTTCCTATGTTATGCATCCTCTGGCACACATATTCTATCTCTAAACCATAACACACCATCCGTTCCTCTATTAAACTCAAATTTTACCTTTATCGATTCCTCTACTTACTTCCTGGAGGTATAGATCCAGAACTTGTTTATATTTAAGATCTTTCATAAAATCACTACAAATAGTGATCATACTTAAGAAAATCTTATTCTCAACCAATTCCATTCCTAAGTTCAAATCCCTGGACTGTTCAAGCAATTCTAACTCCTTAACCATCACCGCAGACACGTGCAAGGATTTCATGCTTAAAGCATCCGCTACCACATTGGCCTTCCCAGGATGGTACCGTAATTCAAAATCATAATCTTTGATAAACTCCATCCATCTTCGCTGTCTCATATTCAATTCTTTTTGATCGAACAGATACTTCAGGCTCTTGTGGTCACTGAAGACATTAAACTTTGCTCCATACAAAAAGTGTCGCCATATCTTTAATGCGAACACTATTGCTGCTAACTCCAAATCATGAGTTGGATAATTTCTCTCATGAATTCTCAACTGTCGGGAAGTATAAGCCACGACTCTTCCCTCTTGCATCAGGACACAGCCTAAACCTTGGTATGACGCATCACAATATATGTCAAATTGTCCTAGTGGATCTGGTAAGATCAACACAGGTGATGTAGTCAACCTGTCATTCAACTTTTGAAAACTTTGTTCACACTTGTCCATCCATACAAAAGCTATATTTTTCCTCGTTAACTGCATCATAGGCAACGCAATCTTCGAGAATCCCTCTATGAACCTCCGGTAATATCCAGCTAGTCCTAGGAAACTCCATACTTCACTTACTGACTTAGGTCGTTCCCACTTAAGAACGGACTCACCTTAGCTGGATCTATGCCATTCCTTCTTTATTAATCACATGACCTAGGAATTGTACTTCTTGTAGCCAAAACTCACACTTGGAAAGTTTGGCATAAAGCTGCCTATCCTTCAAAACTCGCAACACCAATCTCAAATGTTCCTCATGCTCTTCCCGCATACGAGAATAAATAAGAATATTGTCGATGAACATAACAACAAACTTATGGAAGAACGGTCTGAAAATTCTATTCATATAATCCATGAACACAGCTGGCGTATTAATTACACCGAAAGGCATAACTAAATACTCATAGTGCCCGTATCTCGTCCTAAAAGCCGTCTTGGGTATATCTTCCTTTCTTACTCTGATCTGATGGTACCCAGATCTTAAATCAATCTTAGAGAACACTACTGCTCCTTTCAAATGATCCATCAAATCATCTATCCTAGGCAACAGATACTTATTCTTAATCGTCACCTTATTCAACTACCTGTAATCCGTGCACAATCTCGTACTTCCATCATTCTTCTTAACAAATAACACTGGTGCTCCCCACAGTGAAACACTCAGTCTGATAAACTCTTTTCCTAACATGTCATCCAATTGTTCCTTCAACTCTGCCAACTCAACCGGTGACATCCGATAAGGAGCTATAGATATATGCCCTGTCCCTGGTACGAGATCTATAGTGAATTCCACTTCTCTTTCCGGTGGCAAACCTGGAACGTCTGGAGGGAAAACTTCAGGAAACTCTCTCACAATAGGCATGGAATCTATGCTGGGAGTCTCATTAGCCTCCACTGCGAAAAACACCACAAACTGTTGAGAGTTGTCACTCCTCGTAGAAACTCCTTCATTGGCAGATGCTACACTAAAAGTTTCAAGAATTGATAAAGTCTTGCTAGAACAATCTAGCACTACATGGTTAGATGAAAGCCAATCCATGACAAGAATAATATCTATCTGTTGCATAGGCAAACAGATAAGATCTACAATAAATGTCCTATTCTCAACAACGGTAGGACACTGTAAACAAACATAGTAGTCAAAGGATTACTGGTTGGAGTAGACACTGTGAGGGTATAAGGTAATTTAGAAATAGTTAAGTTCAAATGATCCACACACTCATGCAAAATTAAAGAATGTGTAGCGCCTGAGTCAAACAACACATACGAGAGTCTACCGGCTATCAAACACATACCTTGTATAAGATCAGCATATTGAGAGGATTCAGCTCCCCTCACGGTAAACACTCTTCCAGTGGCTTGAGGTTTGGCCACTTGTGGTCTTGCTGCTGGGACTCCTCTTCCATCTCCACCTCTATTGTCTCCAGTTCCTCTTCCGGCAGCTGTCGGTTGTTGCATAACCCTTTGTCTGCAATCTCGTGCCACATGACCTGGTTTCCCACAGTTGAAACTGCTAGGCCTATTTGTACAGTCTCTAGCATAATGAGATCCTCCACATCTGAAGCAAACTAAGCCTTGTGGTTGCTGACCCGTTGTAGGCACCGGTGCTGGTGCCAGTGTTTGCCCGGGTCGAGCATATGGTCTCTATCTCCACTGAGAACCACTTTCTCCGTGCCTCTAGAAAGTTGATCGGTTAGGACCTCCACTCCTCAGTTGTTTCTGTTCATTGGCCATCCTTAGGTCTATACTTTCAATGGCACTGCATCTCTCGACTAGTTCTGGGAAATACTGTATGTCAAGAGACACTACAGCCCTCTGCAGCTCATCTTTGAGTCCTTCCTCAAATCTTTTACATTGCCAGTCCTCAATTGGAAACCTCTGATAGAATTCCGAAAACTTGATCAAAGCTTCAAAACGTGATGCATACTCACCAACAGACATGTTGCCTTGTTTGAGGTTTGTGAATTCCTTTTCCTTCTCGTATCGAACTAGACGCGGAAAATATGTTTTGAAAAAGTAATCAGTGAATAACTTCCAGTTAGTGTTCCTATCCTCAGCTTCCAACAATCTTTTCTTTCCCTTCCACCATAATTCTGCTCCTTCGATTAACATGAAGGAAGCATAGGTCACTTTCTTCTCCTCGCTGCAGCGCATAGTAGCAAATATCTTTTTGATCTCTTGTATGCACCATTCTTCTTTATATGGGTCGTACTCTCCTCGGAATTGAGGTGGTTTTCAGTTCCTAAAATTAGTCAATCCGGCATCTTCAGCTGCTATCGCCCTTCTCTGATTCTTAATTTCTAGCTGTTCTTTGTACATCTGCAGCATCTCAGCATTCTGCTGGGTTTGAAGTAGCATAGCAGCAACTAGGGTTTCCATTGCACTTGGAGTCGAAGATGATCCTCCTCCATTCTCAGTATTGTCGGTATTACCATTGACAGCTCCAATAATCCTTTATGGAGTTTTGTCACTACTGTTAGTTGGACGTCCTCTTCCGCGAGCCATGATTCTGTTAAAAGAAATCATCCGCTCTTATTAGTATGACATATAATACTACATAGGCAAGTATATAAATACCATATTCCAAACTAATATTAACCTCTCACATCAGATTCTGACACACTACCCAACTTCTAAGCATAGTCAACATCCGATGTGGATTCGACTAGACACGGCTAGTAACAACATCCTAAACCTCGCAGTCCTTGATTCTGATCGGACATAACCCACAATCCGTTTGAGAACCAAATTGCTGTGCTACCAAAATGAGATACCCCATTTATGCCCCGGTGTTTTATTAGCTTAAAACCTTATTAATTAATTCCTTAATCGCGCGCTTTGCATGAAAAGTACGTAAAAATTAAAACATTTTTAAACAATCATATAACTTATGTAAATTAAACACACCAAGGTTGTAATATATATAAATACACACAGGCGTAAACTTAAAATAAAAGCCATACTTAGCATAAACATATAAAAATAATCCTTCTTAGACACACTGGCCATACTATCAATACTCTACTCGCCATGGATCACAGCTCGACCTCCAGCGTCTGGTTCGTAAGGAGTTCCATCCAATTCCTCAGCAACCTCTGTTTCATACAGAGCTTCGTCCAGCACCTCAGCAAGATAACCTCCATCGGGTCTTCTAATGTAAGTAAAGTAACCCACAAGAATACAGAAACATAGGGGATAAGAAAACAGTTCTATCATCAAAAAGCGGAAAAGATTCATATTAAATCATACAGTAATTGTCACAGACAAACAACAAACATAACTAACAGATCACCCTCAAGTTAATATATCATCCTCTACCCCCAATCTCATGCTCCTCAAAGACACCATAGTGGCACACCTATTTCCTATGGTGGAAGTGGTCTCGCGAGAACTCTTGATTTATGTGTAGTATATTACCAATACACGGTGTATTATATTACCTATACACAGAAGTGTTTTACGTGTATTATATTACCAATACACGGTGTATTATATTACCAATACACAGAAGTGGTTTTACGTGTATTATATTACCAATACACAGATGTCCTTGTGTATTATATTACCAATACACTTTCGTCTTTGTGTATTATATTACCAATACAATTTTTTCCTTGTGTATTATATTACCAATACACCTTTGTCCTTGTGTATTATATTACCAATACAAGGTTGTGGACAACAACACCTATACTTGAATCTCACCAACCCGTTTTAGCAACATCCTAGTGCCTTAACCTTCCATTAGAATTTGATACATATTCTATGCAATAACACCTCTTTAACATACATCATCTAGGTTAGGAAATTCTAAATCATCATTATCCTCACACCCAAAACAATCATCTCTTAGACAACATATATATCTTTGCTTAAAAACCACTAAGCATAATAATACAAACCAGGCAGATCATGCATAACACAATATCAATCCAAATATTCCCATATCACCAATATAGCACAAAATCAAATCAATAAAGGTAATAAAATCAAATCAACCATCAACAATCTAAAATCAACCTAATATCGATAAACCTACAATCCCCGAATCACCATTGGTTTTTCAGAAAAGGGTTTCCAATGTGATTTTGGTTTTGTCGATTACTCGACTACTAGTAGGGTTTAGATCGCCATACATAAGTATTATATAATCTACTACTTACCCATTCCAACGATAGGTTGGTTCCTTCCCCCACTTGGGTTATCATCGGAGTCCCGAACTCGAAGCTCCTCGTTGTCACACCACAAAGTAAAAACTCCACCTTCTGTGAAGGTAAGGAGATTAGATGCTCGAAGAGGTATACCACGGACATCCTCGTTTCATCCGCGATGGAAGTCTAAGGTTATGAACACCAAATCACAAGTTAAAATCAAACAAGAACACTAAACCACAAGGTATAGGTTCGGTCAAGACTATTTCTTAGGGTTAGAGATTCCCAAAAATTATACAACTCATGGATATATGATCCTTAAGTGTTAGGAGTTCATAAACAATGATCACTTAACAAAGTTGAATTAAAATCCCACTAAGTTATAAACTTAGGGTATTCGGCCAAGGCTAGTAAAATAGGCTGGCATTCACTAAACTTTCCAATCTCTTAGATTTAGTATCCATATGTATTAAGGAGCTCAAAACCATGATCATTATGGAAAACAATGGAAATTTAAACATTCTGGTCGCGCTATCGCGCCAAAAAGAACGAGCGGTTTTTAAAACTGTAGTTTAGGGCGACAACTCGGATGTCGTTTCACAAGAACTTTTGAAGTGTTATTTGTCACAAAAATCAGTTTTTTTGGGGGGGGGGGGGGGGGGGGGGGGTGGATTGGAATGCAAATAAGACACAAAGCAAAACAAAGCAATGAAAACAAAGAAGTTGAAAAGATTATCAAATAGCTAAAGACGATTAATCTATTGTTCTCGATTTCCCAACTATCATAGGTTCATGCAATTTCCAAGCCCTAAGAAGATTCTAATCCCCTCCCGGTTGTAGCAACAATTTACAAGCGAAACCACTACTACAGATATATGTCCCTATTCCCGAATTAAGCAAACGGGGTTAAGCCCTTCGTGAACTAAGCGAACACGAAACGAACACACGCGAATTAAGCAAACGCGATTAATTATAGGAACATAATATCACCGAAAATAAATCAACACAACACAATATACTCCTGAATTAAGCAAACAGAAATATATAGCATGGCATTGAAAAGGGAAAAGCATACAAAACAGGAAATACAAGAACCTCAAGTGTAGTGGAAATCGATTACAATAGATTAATCCTAGAAAGTTAGTTCTCCATGGAAAAATGAAAACACACAAAAAGGTAAAAACAATGGAGAAGCAAAAAGTTCTTCCTAATCTGCCCAGACAGCTATTTATAACATTCAAGAACTGTGCCAATTCGCGAGGCGAACCTTCTCTCGCGAGGCGAATGTTATGAAGAGTCAGCAACCTTTGGCATTCTCTCGAGGCGAAGAACGGCTCGCGGGGCGAAGAATTGAAGAGTCTTCTTATTACGCCCGTTATGAACATCAGGGGCCAACCGTGATGCTTTCTGACTTCCATGATCGCGAGGCGAAGAAGTTATTCGCGAGGCGACCCCGAGAGAATGCATATTTCTCGAACAGTCATCCTTCAGGGTCACGAGGCGAGGTGTTGTTCGCGGGGCGAGCCAGAGAAGATGATAATTCTGCATAGGCTGGACTTCAGGTTCGCGGGGCGAAGAAAACTTTCGCGACACGAATACCTCCAGGATGAAATTCCCCTTTATTTCTTCATTCCCTTGACTTCTAACTTAACCAGAAAACAATGAAATAGCCATAAGTGCTTTATTTAACTCTAAATCAACTAAATTAACTTAAAAATAATTTGCAGACTCAAGATGCTGCTTAAGGACAATCTAGTCTAATTTGGGTGAAAATAGGATATAAATTGCACAAAACCCTGGTCATACTAGCCATAAAACTAAATGAGCCAGAGGCTTATCAAAATACCCCAAACTTAAACTTTTCTTGTCCCCAAGCAAACTAAAACTTAAAAACTTAAAAAGACTCAAAACATGGCAAGCTTAAAAGATTCAATCAACCTTGCACAAATTTCAAGCAATTTCATCAAAACAGTTTTCTTCAATGTTCCCCCTTTTCAAACAAAGCAATCCCCACATTCATTTATTCTAAACAGTTGAGAATTTCATCATTCAAACAATCATTAATCTAAGCAGGGGATCCAAGTTACACACAAGAGGGAGATCACCAAATTCAAACAACTGCCTTCCTCACAAGGGAAATTTGTGTTTCGCTCAATCGCTCAGTTTGTGGCAGGCAATCAACATTTCACTCAATTTCACTTTTAAGAACACTTCCCATAAATTTGATTTTCATCTCAAAATGATTCCCACAGAAAACATGCATGCAACATCAAAAGGTCTTTTATGGGTTGTAATGGGGCGTGGCTAAGGGTAGGATATACAAAGGTATTAGCCGAAGACCCTAGGAACTAAGAGAGCATGAGCTTTTTACACTTTGAATTTAACTCATGTTCCTTTTTTCATTTTTCATTTGCCTTGGGTGACTACACCTTTTTTTTTTTTGAAATTTTTGTACTTTTTTTTTCTTTTCTTTTTTTCTTTTTTTTTCCTGCTTTTCTTTTCTTTTTCTATTTTTTTTTTTTTTGGCCTTTGGCTCCAACCTTTTTATTATATTTTTTTTTCTTTTTCTCAATCCAGAATGACATGTAACATCCTTGTAGCCACCCCAAACTTAGTTTCTTACAAACCTTCTCTTTCATAAGATTCCATGCTTTCCTAATCCTAAGATCGGGTTAACATGGTTTTTCCAGAATTTAGGCTTAAACATCAGGTTGTCAAGAACTAACAGGCTAATCAGGCTCAATGGGGCTAACTAGGGAACATGCATTAGGAATTGGTTCTTTTAGGCTAAGTAGTATTTACAAAGAAAATGCCTAAATCATTTGCTACACACACATAAACATGCAAACCATAAAGAGATTCAAGCAAATTCGGGGAAGTGCAACTTTAAAAGTGATTCACACAGTCAAAAACATGTTGGAGGCTCAAAACCTCACCTGGACATTTTTGCAAATTGTTTGACAGAGATTCTATCCCAAGTGTGTGCTTCCTATCACCCCAAACTTATCATAAATCATGCCATCACAACAAAATATCTCAAAGTTCAGTTTTCAATCACATGGGGATCACTTTTTCAAAAACAAAAAGCCTAGGGGGAATCATCACATCAATCATGCAATCAATCTGTGCAAATTCAATCAAAATCCAATAAACTTGCCAACATAAGACTTAACACAATTTATTCAGGAGCTAAAAGAAAAAAAACAAAACAAAACAAAACTACAACTAGTTCCCTCCCCCACACTTAAAACATGCATTGTCCCCAATGAAACAATATAACTATAAAATCGGAGTGAGGGAAAGGAAAGGGTACTCCCTGATCAGGTGGTAGTGTAGATGGGAGCTTCCGCCTGGATCCCATTGCTTGTAGCATAAAGCCAAGGAGAGGGAGTTCATTCCATGGTCCCATAACTTGCAGCCTTGAGATAGGAGTGATCACTTGACAATTATGGTGACCTTTCCCAATGCGGCGGACCCATCACTTCCTCTTTGTGCAAATATGACCGCTTTCTCAACAAAGTCCTCCCAATAAAATTGGGGTTCAACCCCTTGAACTGGCCATGGTGCAAAATCCAGTCCCTTTGGTGGTTTCGCAGGGGGAGGTGGCAGATAGGTAGGGAGGGTCTCCGGCGCTGCTTCATCTTCTGCATGTTCCTCATTCACTGCACTGACAAATCTATCACCTGCTAAACATACAGCAATCTCAGCACACACCACACAATGGTTAGTGTTAGTACAATCAGGACATGAAGAAATATCATCAAAGCTATAAATAAATGGAAAATCAAGAACAAGGTCCTCATGGGTGTCATCAATAATCCCAGAAAGCAGCTCTATGTGGAAAACAGAGTGCTCTTCCAATGGATGTTTCCCAGCATCAAAGATGTTAAACTTTGCCACAATATCACCAAACTCCATAGACATAGTCCCATCATCAACATCAATCTTAGTCTTAGCTGTCTTCACGAATGGTCTGCCCAGGATGATTGGTGATTTACTGGAATGTGTCTCTCCTGCCATGTCTAGGATGTAGAAGTCAGCAGGGAAAATCAGCTCATCAACTTGTACCAGCACATCTTCTACCATTCCCATGGGTCGGGCACTGGTCCTGTTGGCCAACTGGATAGTGATACCTGTATACTGCAAAGGACCAAGATCAAGGTTATTGAAAATAGAGGTAGGCATGACATTTATGGAGGCTCCCAAATCCAGCATGCAATTTTCAAATTTTCTATCCCCAATAGTGCATGGAATAGTAAAAGTGCCCGGATCCTTGCACTTCTGTGGTAGTGCCTGAGTAGGGGCTGAGACAATGACTCTTTCTGGTGCAGGCTTAGACTGGATCAGAGCTGAAACATTTCTTCCCAGATTAACTCTCTCATTACTCTTCAACTTCCTCTTGTTGGTGCATAGATCCTTTAGAAATTTTGCATACTTGGGCACCTGCTTGATCACATCTAGAAGGGGAATATTCACAGCTACCTTTCTGAACACATCTAAAATCTCCCTCTCCTTGTCTTCCCCACCAATCTTCTTATTTTTCTGCAATCTCTGTGGGAAGGGGATTGGTGGTCTGTATACCTTCTCAGCTTCAACATTGACTGAAGGCTCAGGAGTTACCTCAATGGTTTCTTCATCTTTTTCAGAGGCTGCTTCAACAACTCTTCCAGATCTCAGAGCACTCACATTAGGATTGGAGACATTGGGATTTATCACTGTTTGTGCCGGCAGTTGACTTGATCCTTGAGCTTGCTGTATGTTGTTTATGGATGTGGCAAGCTGCCCAATCTGTGTCCTCAAATCTTGAATGCTAGCATTTGTTCGCTGCTGAAACTGTGCCTGTGAGGCCTGGAACTGTCCGACTTGCTGCTCGAAAGGTGTAGTCATTTGTGCAGTCATTTGTGAAGTCAATTGTGAAGTCATTTGTTTGAGCATGTCCTCCAGTGAAGGTCCAGAAGGTGCAGCAGTGGTCACTTGAGGAGGATTCTGAGGTGCCATCGGTTGTTGTTGGAATGAGTCCCCATACCGAAGATTAGGATGATTCCTCCAATTGGGATGGTACCTATTTGTGGAGAGGTCTGGAGTGCTGTGCCGGTTCTGATTATTGCCTTGATTATAGGGATGGACTGCATAAGCCTGAGACAAATCAGTCACGAACTCTTCCTTCGGAATAGGACATGCACCATACGGGTGCTCTGGAGAGTTGCACATGCTACACAACCTTGCAGGCTGAACCCTATCTATTGCCAATTGCCTTACAAAAGACGTGAGCTTATCCAGTCTATTCTCAAGGGCCTGGTTAGATGAAGAGCTATGGACCTCATGCATACCCCTTATCTCAACAGAATTTCTTCTGGTTGTAAACTGCTGGGAATTCAGTGACATATTTTCAATTAGTTGCTTGGCAGCAGCTGGGGTTTTATCAATAAGTGCTCCCCCACTAGCAGCATCCAAAATATTCCTATCCATCGGCAGTAACCCCTCATAAAAGTACTGGATAAGAAGCTGTTCAGAAATCTGATGCTGAGGGCAGCTGGATACCAAATGCTTGAATCTCTCCCAATATTCAGCCAATGACTCATTTCCTTTCCTGATGCTACATATTTCCTTCCTTATTGACGCAGCTCTGGAAGCAGGAAAATATCTTTCTAAGAAAACCCTCTTCAAATCATTCCAAGCGGTGATAGAGTTTGGCTCAAGATATAACAGCCAATCCTTTGCAGCTCCCTGGAGTGAGAACGGAAAAGCTTTCAGCTTGATGCTATCCTCAGTTACTCCCTCTGATCTCGAGGTTGTGGAGCAGACAACCTGGAATTCCTTCAAGTGCTTGTGTGGATCCTCACCTGCAAGACCACTAAACTTTGGCAACAAGTGAATGAAACCAGATTTTAATTCAAAAGGAGTATCAGCACCAGGATATGCAATACACAATCCATTATAATTTACATCAGGGGCAGCAAGCTGTCTTAATGTCCTTTGGTCACCCATATTGTCAAAAACAGTTTTAGAATTAGAATCACTACTAGTACTAGCCCGAAATTCTCTATGGCGTGTGTGCAGCGTTCTTTCAATTTCAGGATCGAAATCATACAGTTCAGGGCAAGTAGACCTAGTAGCCAGACCAATTCAAAACAAAAACATAAAATAAAAGAAAGAAAGGAAAAAAAAAATGTGAAAAATAACAACCAAGAGTCCCCGGCAACGGTGCCAATTTTTGGTCGCGCTATCGCGCACGCGCCAAAAAGAACGAGCGGTTTTTAAAACTGTAGTTTAGGGCGACAACTCGGATGTCGTCTCAGAAGGACTCTTGAAGTGTTATTTGTCACAAGAATCAGTTTTGGGGGGGGGGGGGGGGTTGGATTGGAATGAAAATAAGAAACAAAGCAAAACAAAGCAATGAAAACAGAGAAGTTGAAAAGATTATCAAATAGCTAAAGACGATTAATCTATTGTTCTCGATTTCCCAACTATCATATGTTCATGCAATTTCCAAGCCCTAAGCAGATTCTAATCCCCTCCCGGTTGTAGCAACAATTTACAAGCGAAACCACTACTACATATATATGTCCCTATTCCCGAATTAAGCAAACGGGGTTAAGCCCTTCATGAACTAAACGAACACGAAACGAACACACGCGACAAATCTATGAATTTATGATTTTTTTTTTGCCTCTTGATCTTCTCAAATTATTCAAGAGATAAATTCAAAAACAAAAGGAAAAGGGAAAGAAAACTTGGGTTGCCTCACAAGAAGCGCTTATTTATGGTTTTAAGCTTGACCATACTTCCTTCAATCAACCGGGGTCGGCTGGGCGTAGAAGTGCAGGAACACTTCTCTTCCAAGGAACTCGTTCAAAAAGTCGTTTCTGCTCATACGGCCAATAATGCTTCCGCTTCGCTCTTTTTTCTCGGAGCTTCCTAGCCTTCCTTCCTCCCGGCGGAAGTTTTGTTTCCACATGGTAAGCAACTCCAATTCCATCACTGCTGGGTGCATCATTAGCCATGCATATCTTTGGAGTGGCTTCCATGCTAAGTTCTTTCTTTACCACTGGAGACGTTACGTCAATTCTACACACATGGCTCTCAAAAGGAGGGTTATTATAAGAGTTAGTCAATTGAAAATCTACCCTACCTTCCTCTACAGTTAGAGAGAGTTTACCATTCCTTACGTCTATTACTGCTCCAGCGGTTGCCAAGAATGGCCTTCATAAAATGATGGGGAATTCAGAATTCCCTTTCATGTCCAATACCAGGAAGTCGGTAGGGATGAAGAATTTCCCTACCTTTACAGGAACATTCTCTAGTATGCCTTGAGGAGTCTTAGTTGAGCCATCCGCAAATTGTAAGGAGAATTTGAATGGTCTCAACTCTTTGCTTCCCAACCTTTCCATGATAGTGAGGGGCATGAAGCTCCCCCTAGCCCCTAGGTCACATAAGGCTTGGTCAATTTGCACCTGTTCAATCGAGCAAGAGATAGAGAAACTGCCCGGGTCTTTCAGTTTCGGAGGCATTTTAGTCTCTACATCTACTTGCTTTTTCCTGACCAACCTTTGTGGGAAAGGTATCAGGGGTTGGTACGGTGGTGGAGGGACGTACTTTGGTTCTGGCTCTTCATCTTCGCTCATGTCCTCCTCTGGTTCCACGTCCTTTTCCCCCACCCCAAGCTTATCATCCCTGAAGTGTATGGCATTACAATGCTCAATGGGATTAGCTTCGGGTTGACCCGGGAACGTACCCTTAGGTCTAGTGTATGTGCTGGCTTGTTGGGCAATTTGTGTTTCTAGCATCTTGCTATGAGTGGCTAAGTTGTCTACCTTAGACGCTAGCTCTTTTATTGCCTCGTTTACTGCCCTGCCTTGTTGTCTAAACTCCTCATTTTGTTTTGTCTGAGTTTCGACAAAACTTTCCAATAAAGACTCGAGTTTAGACTGCTGCACTTGAGGATACCCCTGAGCGGGTTTCCTATTACCTTGGCCCTCTTGGTACTCATGGTTCATCGTGTTGCTGTAGTTGCCGTAGGAGAGGTAAGGGTTGTTCTTTCTTTGGTTGTAGGGATTTGGGGGAGCATAATTGGGCAGCTTCGGGTTCGTGTCGTAGAAGTTGTGACAAGAGTTCACTTGTTCACCCGAAGCACCGGATCCATGAGCGATACCACGTGGGCATTCCATCATGTCATGTCCCTGCATTCCACAAATCTCACAAACAGTGTTAGTAGCACCTAATGCACTCACATTAGCTCTTTTAAGCCGATCAAAACGTTTAATAAGTGAGTCTATTTTTGACATGATAAGATCGGTGCTGTTTACTTCAAACTTACCCCCCGAAATCTTGTTCGGGTGAACGCGCTGTCGCGCACGCGTCAAAAGATGAGCGGTTTACAAAAATATGTAGTTAGGGAAAGTGCGACAACTCGAGTATCGTCTCACAAGGACTCTTGGGTTGTTGTTAACAGAAAAAGTCTGAACGGGGGGTTTGGAAGTCAAGTTAAACAAGGAAAACAAAGCAGAAAACTAATGTAAACTAAACAATTACCAATTAAGCTAAGCGATCAACCTACTGCTTTCGTTTCCCACTATCATCGGTTCATGTAATTCCATGCCCTAAGCAGAGTCTAATCCCTTTTCGATTGTAGCATCAATTAACAAGCGAAACCGACGCTACGGGACATATATTCCTAAGTCCGAATTAAGCAAACGGATGAAGCCCTTCGTGAATTAAGCAAACACGAATTGAACGCACGCGAATTAAGCAAACGCGATTAAGTTTAGGAACACACAATCATCGAAACAAATCAATACCCATTCGATACAAACTGAATTAAGCAAACAGAGAATATAGAATAGATATTGAAAGAGAGTAGCAATTAAATCAGGAATTACATAACCTCAAGCGGCAGTGCGAACCGATTCAGAGAGATTGATCAAGGAGACTAGTTCTCCATCAAAACGTAAAACAAACAGAGAAAATTCGAAAACAAGGATTAGCAAAAGATCCTTCTGTTCTGCCCTAAACAGCTATTTATAACTTTCAGAAACTGCGCAGACTCGCGAGGCGAGTGTCCTCTCGCGAGGCGAATATTAAAATGGCGCCTTCTTGAATTTGTATTCTCGCGAGGCGAGCGTGATTCTCGCGAGGCGAGTCTTCAAAACCTGGGTTGTCACAGCCGTGATGCCTATCACGGCCAGACCGTGATCTTCTCTGTCTTCAGGTGCTTATCTGTCATGGCCGTGACCTTCATCACGGCCAGGCCGTGATGGTCTCTGTCTTCAGCGGTTTCTCTTCACGCCCGTGATGGGTGTCACGGGATGACCGTAATGCTTGCTGACTTCAGGCTCGCGAGGCGAGCAGTAGCTCGCGGGGCGAGGCAGAGAACATGACTTTTCTGGCACTGGCTGGTCCTCACTCTCGCGGGGCGAGTATCTGCTCGTGTGGCGAGTGTTTCCAGATTGCAATTTCCATTGTTTCCTTCATTCCTTGGACTCTAAGTCAACCTGAAAACATGAAATAGCCATAAGTGCTTTATTTGACTCAAAAACTGGCTAAATAACCCTAAAACTACTTAAGGGACTCAAAACCTTGCTTGAGGACAATCAGGCCTAATTTGGGTGAAAACGAGATATAATCGGCACAAAACCACGGTCATACTAGTCATAAAACTAGATGAGCCAGAGGCTTATCAAAATACCCCAAACTTGAACTTTGCTTGTCCCCAAGCAAACTAAAACTCAAAACGACTCAAGACTTGGCAAGCTAGAAGGATTTCAACCAATTTCGCACAAATTTCAAGCAATTCATCAAAACAATTTCCCTTCAATGTTTCCCCCTTTTCAACAATGTAATCCCCACAATCATTTATTCTGAACATCTGAGAATTTCATCATTCAAACAATCATTAATCTAAACAGGGGGTCTAAGTTACACACAAGAGGGAGATCACCAAATTCAAACAATCGCCTTCCTCACAAAGGGGTTTAGTGGTCACTCAATCTCTCAGTTTGTCTAGGCTAACAACATTTCACTCAGTTTCACTTTTAAGAGCACTTCCCATGAATTTGATTTTCATCTCAAAATGATTCCCACGGAAAACATGCATGCAACATCAAAAGGTCTTTCAAGGTTGTAATGGGGCCTGGCTAAGGGAAGGATATACAAAGGTACTGGGCTGAAATCCCTAGGAACTAAGAGAGCATGAAGCTATTTACACAATGAATTTCCTACTCAAGTTCCTATTCTTATTCTTCTTTTTGCCTTGGGTGGCTAAAGCCCTTTTCTTCTAATACCCTTCTTGACATTTTGCCTTTTTTTTTTTTTTTTTTTTTTATAGAGATTTATTTT
This sequence comes from Sophora flavescens, assembly GCA_030762895.1. Classification (NCBI taxonomy): domain Eukaryota; kingdom Viridiplantae; phylum Streptophyta; class Magnoliopsida; order Fabales; family Fabaceae; genus Sophora; species Sophora flavescens. Next base: position 32,907,800 of record CM061065.1, on the reverse strand, counting down.
TGCCCTTTGGCTCCAACCTTTATTTTTTTTCTTTTTCTCAATCCCCAACAACACATCATATCACTGTAGCCACCCCAAACTTAGTTTCTTGCAACCATTCTCTTGCTAAGCTTCCATGCTCTCCTAATCCTAAGATCGGGTTAACATGGTTTTTCCAGATTTAGGCTCATAACATAAGGTCAACATGAAACGATAGGCTAATTAGGCTCAAAGGGGCTAACTAGGGAACATGCATTAGGGACTGGTTCAATTTAGGTCAAGTAGTTAATTCAAAGAAAATTGCCTAAATCATTTGATGCTAACACATAGACATGCAAACCATGAAGAGATTCAAGCAAATTCGGGAAAGTGCAACTCGAAAGTGATTCACACAATCAAAAACATGTTGGAGGCTCAAATCCTCACCCGGACATTCATGCAAATTGTTTGACCGAGATTCTATCCCTAGTGTGTGCACCCTATTACCCCAAACTTATCATAAATCATGCCCTCACAACAAAATATCTCAGAGTTCAGTTTTCAATTTTTCAAATGGGGATCACAATTTCCAAATTTCAAAAACCTAGGGGGAATCATCAACATAAATCATGCCATCAATCTGTGCTAAATCAACCAAAACCTACCAAGCTTGCCGACACAAGACTCACACACATGCTCTTGAGCTTCTCAAATTATTCAAGAGCTTTATTGAAAACAAAATAGAAATAAAGCAAGGAAAAGAAAATTTAAAAGGAGAAAGGGTTAAGAAAACTCATTGAGGCGGTTCCACCAGGATCCCACTGTCTGTAGCATAAGTCCCACGTGGTAGCCAAAGGACTGAAGCTTGTTCCATGCTTCCCTAATTTGCAGCCTTGATATGGGAGTGAGCGCTTGATAATTATGATGACCTCGCCGAGTGCGGCGGACTTCTCACTACTTCTCGGGTCACAGATGACCTTCTTCTCAACAAAGTCTCCCCAATAAAATTGGGGTTCAACCCCTTGAACTGGCCATGGTGCAAAATCCAAAGGCTCAAACTCCATCACTGGTGGCTTCTCAGGGGGAGGTGGCAAATAGGACACTGGTGTCTCCGGTGCTGCTTCAACTTCTGCATTTTCTTCATTCACTGCACTAACAAATTTATCACCTGCTATACATGCAGAAATTTCAGCACACACCACACAAAGGTTAGTGTTAGTAGAGTCAATACATATATCACAATAAACTGAATCAAGGTAAAGGTCCGAATGTCCGGAAATTCAGCACTCAATTCATCCACCCCATCACTCTCAACACATGGATTTGTTTTAATTTATTCATCTAATTCCAAAGGTTCTTCATCATCCTCAAGCATGGTGAAGCAGATGTCCTCCCGATCCTCATTTTCTACGTTTCTGAAAAGAATAAACCTTCATAACATTCTATACACAAAGCGTTATCGAGTACAATCAGCACATGCATTAGAATCGGGGATTCAACACACGGTTCATCAACAAAGTATTATCAAAATCATCCTCGGAGGTATTGTCAAGAATAACTTGTGAATCAGTATGTTCTTCAAGGGGGTGTGGAGTTAGCGATCAAAGCAGAGTTGGCGACAATTTGATCAATTAGAATGGCCAACTTCCGAGACTCAGCTTCTCCTCTCCGATGGCTTTCAAGACTTTGTTCTCATCATTCGTTGAAGATTTGCTTGAAATTCTGTCATATGTTGTTGCATCGAGAGAAGCTAACTCATCCAGGCTGGGTTGGACTTCATTTACTCCAATCATGCCAAAACCACCACTAGACTCATAGCCTTCAGCAAAGTTAGGATAATATATGCATGGTGGTGGCTCATAATCAACATAAGGCATATAACCTTGCATGTAATTATCCATGGTAGTATTAAGATTCATAACCAGACAAAGCAGCCATAACTAATTCAGCAATGATTTTTTTTTTTTTTTTTTTTTTTTTATTTTCTGTTAATAACAACAAGAGTCCCCGGCAGCGGCGCCAATTTGAACGCGCTGTCGCGCACGCGTCAAAAGATGAGCGGTTTACAAAAATATGTAGTTAGGGAAAGTGCGACAACTCGAGTATCGTCTCACAAGGACTCTTGGGTTGTTGTTAACAGAAAAAAGTCAGAACGGGGGGGTTGGAAGTCAAGTTAAACAAGGAAAACAAAGCAGAAAACTAATGTAAACTAAACAATTACCAATTAAGCTAAGCGATCAACCTACTGCTTTCGTTTCCCACTATCATCGGTTCATGTAATTCCATGCCCTAAGCAGAGTCTAATCCCTTTTCGATTGTAGCATCAATTAACAAGCGAAACCGACGCTACGGGACATATATTCCTAAGTCCGAATTAAGCAAACGGATGAAGCCCTTCGTGAATTAAGCAAACACGAATTGAACGCACGCGAATTAAGCAAACGCGATTAAGTTTAGGAACACACAATCATCGAAACAAATCAATACCCATTCGATACAAACTGAATTAAGCAAACAGAGAATATAGAATAGATATTGAAAGAGAGTAGCAATTAAATCAGGAATTACATAACCTCAAGCGGCAGTGCGAACCGATTACAGCAGATTGATCAAGGAGACTAGTTCTCCATCAAAACGTAAAACAAACAGAGAAAATTCGAAAACAAGGATTAGCAAAAGATCCTTCTGTTCTGCCCTAAACAGCTATTTATAACTTTCAGAATCGCGCAGAGACTCGCGAGGCGAGTGTCCTCTCGCGAGGCGAATATTAAAATGGCGCCTTCTTGAATTTGTATTCTCGCGAGGCGAGCGTGATTCTCGCGAGGCGAGTCTTCAAAACCTGGGTTGTCACAGCCGTGATGCCTATCACGGCCAGACCGTGATCTTCTCTGTCTTCGGTGCTTATCTCTGTCATGGCGTGACCTTCATCACGGCCAGGCCGTGATGATCTCTGTCTTCAGCGGTTTCTCTTCACGCCCGTGATGGGTGTCACGGGATGACCGTAATGCTTGCTGACTTCGAGGCTCGCGAGGCGAGCGAGAGCTCGCGGGCGAGGCGAGAACATGACTTTTCCGGCACTTGGCTGGTCCTCACTCTCGCGGGGGCGAGTATCCGCTCGCGTGGCGAGTGTTTCCAGATTGCAATTTCCATTGTTTCCTTCATTCCTTGGACTCTAAGTCAACCTGAAAACATGAAATAGCCATAAGTGCTTTATTTGACTCAAAAACTGGCTAAATAACCCTAAAACTACTTAAGGGACTCAAAACCTTGCTTGAGGACAATCAGGCCTAATTTGGGTGAAAACGAGATATAATCGGCACAAAACCACGGTCATACTAGTCATAAAACTAGATGAGCCAGAGGCTTATCATCGGGTTATTACCTCTTTCTGAACCCCATTGGTGGTAGTTGGTGGCCACATTCTCAATGATGTTAAATGCCTCAGTCAGAGGCCTATTCATAAATGCTCCACCAGCTGCAGAATCAAGTGACACCTTCGAAGAGTAGTCCAATCCGTTGTAGAAGGTGTGCACTAGTAACCACCTCTCGAGTCCATGGTGTGGGCAAGACTCCAGCAGTCCCTTGTAGCGATCCCAAGCTTCTGATAAGGATTCTCCGCCTTTTTGGAAGAAGCCGGTGATCTGGGTTCGTATGTAGGCCGTCTTGGATGGAGGAAAGAATTTCTCCAAGAACGCCTGTTCCAGTTGGTCCCAAGTAGATAAGGTGTTGGCGGGTATTTGCTTTAGCCAAGCCTTTGCCTTTCCAGTCAGAGATGAGGGGAACAACCTTAAGCGTATAGCATCGACCGGTGCACCATGAATCCTAATTGCATCGGTGAACTCTGTTTAACGAATCTGGGCAAGTATACCCAGTCGTGCAAGTAATACGGTGGTAAGACCGGTTTATCGTATCCACGGGGATTGGATGTCAAGTACCAATTCGTAAGCTCGGCAACTATCTAGACTAAACTATTAATCAAGAGAAAGTAAAACAAACAAAAGAAAAGAAATAAAATCTTTTTGTCTTTTTGGGGACTTTTGACAAACACTTGGAGTGCAGAAAGGATATGTTGGGACTAGACTTCACCAAACCTCTAACTCATGCACTATCAGGACTAGATACCTCCCATTCATGCTTCAGATATTAAAATCAATCCACTAAACTACTCAAACCCCGATTCCTCGGATGGCAAGAGCCTAAATCCACTAATAGACCCTAATTCCTTAGGTGGCCTAGATTAATGAATTTGCATTAAGATTAGGGATTACGCGATTACTAATAAACCTAGTTCCATTCCTAGATACAAGGCTTACTAGGTGATTAAATTCAGTTCCGGTTATGATACGAACGTTCCCATTGCATACCAAAACACAAATCAAGTCATGGGGGTGCTAGCCACAACAAGCATTAAGCACAGAAATATAACCACTAATATGAAGACATGAACATAGATTAATCAGTCAAGATAAATACATAAACATAAGTTTGATTACATCTAATCCCAACACAGGGATTTAACTACTCATAAAACAAAGAAAACCAAACCAGAGAAATAGGAAGGAAGAGGAGAGAATAGGCCCCATGGGAGCTTTCCTTCTTCTTCAAAGCAACCCCTCTTGGCTCCCTTCTAGGGTTGAAACCCTAGCCCAGCTGCAGCCTCCAAATGCCTTCAAATGGAACCCAAAACTCCCCAGTTCTGTCTGCTGCGTTCTTATTTATAGGTCTGTTGCGCGTCACGGCCGTGATGGCCATCACGGCCAGGCCGTGACGCGTTCTGGAGTGGGCGTCATTTCACTTTTTAACTCTCGCGAGGCGAGCCCTGGATTCGCGACGCGAAACTTGGATTTCTGGTAGGTCACGGCCGTGATGTCTGTCACGGGCAGGCCGTGACAGTCTCTGACTTTTGCCTTCTGTTCTGCTTGATCACGGCCGTGATGGTCATCACGGCCAGGCCGTGATGGGCTCTGTTTGGCTCATATCCTTCACTTTTCAAGCTCTTTTTCATCCAAGCTCCACCAAGGCTGATTTTGATCATTTTTACATTGAATTCCTGCAAAACAACATCAAGAAACCGCTTCACCCGTTCCAAGGGAAAATCTAACTAAAATCAACTAAAGAATGCCTAATCTATATGAAAAATGCATGCAAATATGTACAGGAAACATCATGTAAAATCACACTATCAAATCACCCCAAGCTTATTCAATTGCTTGTCCTCAAGCAATCACTAAGGCCAGAAGAATAAACAGAACATTGATAGTGAACCAAGAACCCGAGCATATAATCCAAGCAATAGGCAATTCAAACAATTCAGTAAGAGACAATCAATTCAAGTCCAATTAGAGGCTTAGGTTCCTTAGACTCATGCTCTCACTGATTTGGGCACTCTTTCTCACATGAAGGTCACCCCAAGCTTGTTCATTTGATTGGCTCTCTTTTCTCACCTCACTCTAGTGTTTAGGGGATAAGACATTTCGCTCAATTTTCCTCAAGGAATGAATCCTACCATAGGCTTGACTATCAACCAAATCTTTACTTTATTAATGCAAACAATTTAGAATCAAGAGGTCTTTCACTTGGTTGTAACGTGGCCATGGGATTAATCGTTAGGTGGGGATAACAAGAAAAGGACATTTCAAAAGGTCACATAAACATCAAGCTTTGCAAACATGACCTTCTCAAATACCTTCTTGGGTTTTCAATTCACTTTCCACCTTTCTTTGCTTTCTTTTTCTTTTTATTTCTCACTTTTCTTTTTGTCATCCCCTTCTCTATTTATTTTTCTTTTTTTTTCTTTTATTTGGAGAAGGGGAGATTTTTCAAATCAAGAGAATTAATTTTTTTTTTCTGATTCTTTTCCCAAACATTTTTCAACTACCATTTTACCCTTTTTTAATACTTTAGAAGGTCCCTTATCAAACATCATTCAACAATATATTCCAAGGTACCAAGAAAAGCATTTTTTTCTTTCAGGCTCAAAATTGGGCAACTATATGGTAGCATTTCATCATTCAAAGCTCAGAAGGCCAGAAAAATACCTATTGCCTCAATCATTTTCAAAAATGTTTTCAAAAATTTTTAAGTTTTGAAATGGTTTCAAGTCAAGTTCTAGAGAAAATCATCCAAGAGGAATACACTCTAACACAAAGAATGGGGTAAAATTTTGTGAGTACCCCTTTGTGGCTCAAAATCTCACATTTTAGTTCAGAATCAATGAAAATCACAATTCCACAGAACCATATGCTAATTATCAACTATCCAAGATCATCTCAAACATTTTCATTTGCAGCCTTATCACAAGAATAAACAGAATTGGGTTCAACAATTCACTATCACAAATTATTGGGCACTTAGTTCTCACAATTGGATGCAAAATCTAAGCAGGGGCAATCTAATCATGTGATCATGCAAAACTATCATGCAACTATATGAATGCAACATGCAAAATGCAAATGCAAAATACCCCTACCCCAAGCTTAAAAATTTACATTGTCCCCAATGTAAACAATCAAGTCGGAGAGAGGAGAAAAAAATTATAAAATAAAACAAAAAATTGGAACGACTTACCGAGGCGGTAGCGGGTGTTGGCTTTCATTCCAGTCAGAAACTGCCTGAGAATTGGGTGCTTTTTTCTTGTCATCTTGCTCTTCCCTCCTTCCTCCTTTCCCTGAAATCACTTGGCAATTTTATTAGTAAAAGAAAACTCTTGATCTTCTCAAATTATTCAAGAGTTTAAAATCAAAAATCAAATCTAACTAAACAAAAAGGAAAAGGAAAAGAAAAATTGGGTTGCCTCCCAATAAGCGCTCCTTTAATGTCACTAACTTGACTTATTGAAAAGCATCACCTGGATCCTCCTCCCGGATCAAATGGAAATTGGGATGGTGATTGTAGCAGTAAAATAACTTTATTCTCAATTCCACCCAGCCATTGGGTGGAAATTCCATTGACCTTTGCAATTATAAATTCACTTCCTCTCGGGTCAAGTGGAATTAACAAGAGGAAGTGTGACATACAAGTGGAAGGGGCTAACTTACCATTATCCACACATGCATGCAACCCAACATATTTATTTAATGCAGAAAATTCAGCAAGCATGGTGGAGGGAGTGCTTTCCAAATGCACCGCCTTCTCACTTGTTCCTCTCCAAGGATGTGTGAAAGGTAATTCCTCTTGTTGTTGTTCACTTACCACCACCACTTCATCTTCAATTTGATCCATTCCCATAATCAGATTTTTCTCAAATTCTGCTTCATGTGGCTCTATGGGAATCATTCATGGTGGTGGAGGTGGCAAATAGGAGCAAAAGGTTTCCCGATCCTCTTCGGAGAAGTTGTATATTAGCCTTCCCGTCCTATAATCAACTTGTGCTGGAGTAACATGATCTATCAAATCCATGACGTCTCCCAAACACCAGTTGTCTTCCAAAACGCGACTGGAGGCTTCCTCAGCAGGTGGATAATAAAAATTTTCCATGAATTTCGTCCACCTGGCACTACCAAAGCTCAAAACAAAAAGATCAAATATATACAAAAAATAAAAATAATAAAAATGTCTAAATTAGTTGCCTCCTTTGTTACTAATGATATTGGCAAAACCAATCCCCGACAACGGCGCCAAAAACTTGTTTAACGAATCTGGGCAAGTATACCCAGTCGTGCAAGTAATACGGTGGTAAGACCGGTTCATCGTATCCACGGGGATTGGATGTCAAGTACCAATTCGCAAGCTCGGCAACTATCTAGACTAAACTATTAATCAAGAGAAAGTAAAACAAACAAAAGAAAAGAAATAAAATCTTTTTGTCTTTTTGGGGACTTTTGACAAACACTTGGAGTGCAGAAAGGATATGTTGGGACTAGACTTCACCAAACCTCTAACTCATGCACTATCAGGACTAGATACCTCCCATTCATGCTTCAGATATTAAAATCAATCCACTAAACTACTCAAACCCCGATTCCTCGGATGGCAAGAGCCTAAATCCACTAATAGACCCTAATTCCTTAGGTGGCCTAGATTAATGAATTTGCATTAAGATTAGGGATTACGCGATTACTAATAAACCTAGTTCCATTCCTAGATACAAGGCTTACTAGGTGATTAAATTCAGTTCCGGTTATGATACGAACGTTCCCATTGCATACCAAAACACAAATCAAGTCATGGGGGTGCTAGCCACAACAAGCATTAAGCACAGAAATATAACCACTAATATGAAGACATGAACATAGATTAATCAGTCAAGATAAATACATAAACATAAGTTTGATTACATCTAATCCCAACACAGGGATTTAACTACTCATAAAACAAAGAAAACCAAACCAGAGAAATAGGAAGGAAGAGGAGAGAATAGGCCCCATGGGAGCTTTCCTTCTTCTTCAAAGCAACCCCTCTTGGCTCCCTTCTAGGGTTGAAACCCTAGCCCAGCTGCAGCCTCCAAATGCCTTCAAATGGACCCCAAAACTCCCCAGTTCTGTCTGCTGCGTTCTTATTTATAGGTCTGTTGCGCGTCACGGCCGTGATAGCCATCACGGCCAGGCCGTGACGCGTTCTAGAGTGGGCGTCATTTCACTTTTTAACTCTCGCGAGGCGAGCCCTGGATTCGCGACGCGAAACTTGGATTTCTGGTAGGTCACGGCCGTGATGTCTGTCACGGGCAGGCCGTGACAGTCTCTGACTTTTGCCTTCTGCTCTGCTTGATCACGGCCGTGATGGTCATCACGGCCAGGCCGTGATGGGCTCTGTTTGGCTAATATCCTTCACTTTTCAAGCTCTTTTTCATCCAAGCTCCACCAAGGCTGATTTTGATCATTTTTACATTGAATTCCTGCAAAACAACATCAAGAAACCGCTTCACCCGTTCCAAGGGAAAATCTAACTAAAATCAACTAAAGAATGCCTAATCTATATGAAAAATGCATGCAAATATGTACAGGAAACATCATTTAAAATCACACTATCAAACTCCAAGAATGTTTCTACGTGATCAGTCGGGTCCTCCGAGGGCAATCCTCCGAATTGGTGCTGCCTAATCATGTTGATTAGCATGGGTGGTATAGTGTAGTTCTCCGACTCGATCTCTGGCCTGGCAATCCCAGTTCGCAAGCCTCTCGCATTTGGGGCTGCGTAGTCCTTCAAAGGTTTTGTATCCGGTTGATTCGCCATGAGTGGAATGGGGGTCAACCTCTCTCCCTCTCTTAGTAGTCTCCTACGTCTGTGGAAGGTCCTCTCAATTTCTGGATCTACCTCGCCAAGGCTCCCAAGACTTAGGGATCTTTGCATATAACACACAGAGAGATGGATACAATATAAGGAAAAAAAATTTGGTTTTTTTTTTTCAAATATAAAAATTAAATAAATAAATAAAAATAAAAAGGTCCAGAAAAATCAATTCAAAAATTGAATTGAGATTCGAAAAGGCACAGTCCCCGGTAACGGCGCCAAAAACTTGATGACGCGCCGCGCGAGCGACGCGTCGCTTGCGTTTCCGACAAGTGTACCGGACTGTCGTCAAGTAATAAAAGATATCGATCCCACAGAGACTGTGATCTCGAATCGCAATCGATTTTCGAATTGAGTAAATCTGGACTTTGTAAAAAGGATTTTTATATTTTGAGTGAAAAGGGTTTTGAATTTGAAATTAAAAGATAGATGAATAGAAGATAATTAAAACAGAAAACAAATGTTTTTGGGGTTTTGATCTAAATGGATTCCTAGGGATTTGGGTTACCTTTGAGGCTGTTTATGTTACTAATATGATTTACCTTTGTTGATTAACGAAATTTCCTTGAAGGCGAGTTTATCCTCTAATAGCTTAAGCTCCCTCTCGGGTTACAAAAGTCGTGCCCAATTGACCCGACCCCTACTCTCGTGGTAGTCGATCCCAGATTGGACCCTTTGCGCTTCGTGACAACTCGTTGCTCCTCGAGGGACGGCTTCTAACTCTCGTGATTTCAGTCCCAAGTCTGACTTCTATAGGTCCGACACCTAAGTTCCCCGTTAGGTTCCTCCTTAGAATGTCTAAGTCATGCAAATAACCTAAGTTCACCGCTAGGTTCCTCCTTAGAATATCCACGTCTCGCAGATAAGCGGCCGCCGAACTTTACGAGTGAAAAACACTAGAAATCCTAACTTCACCGCTAGGTTCCTCCTTAGAATGTCTACGTCACGCAAATAAGCGGTCGCCGAATTTACGATTGATTAAAACACTAGAAATCAGATCTAAAGCAAAATCATAATTACAAAGATATTACATCAAAATCAGCATCGTAAACAAAACTCGGGTAGAGCCCCTATCCCTAGAAACAAACTACTACTCAAGTCTTGCCATGGAGATGACAAGCTTGGTTGACAACATCATGAAAATACAAAAAATCAGAGAAGAGAGGAGGAGAGGAGAAGAGAGATCTATGCCTAGAGTCCTAGTTGTTATGGATGATCCCGATGTGTGTTGTTGGATCAGATCTGGATATGATGGATCCTCTCTGTCTCTGCCTGGTCCTTATTTATAGATGTGGGAAGTTAGAATCCTAATCTAACTCAAATTCTGATCCAATTCGGTTTCTTCAGGTCCAAGTAATACGCGTCACGGCCGTGATGTCCATCACGGCAAGGCCGTGACTGTCTCTGCCTCTAGCACTTCTTCAAAGTTCAGCCTTCTCGCGACGCGAAATGGTGCTCGCGACGGGAGCCTTCCTTTTGTGGTCGTGATAAAAATTACGGCTGTGGCCGTGATGGACTCTGACTTGTGGGGGTTTTGGGTCACGACCGTTATGGCTATCACGGCCAGGCCGTGACAGACTCTGACTTCAGCCTTTCTTCTTTTTCAGTTTTGCTCGATCATGGCCGTGATGGCCATCACGGCTAGGCAGTGATAGGCTCTGTTTGGCTCATTTTCTTCACTTTTAAAGCCCTATCTTCATCCAAACTCCATCATGGTTGACCTTGAGCATTTTACCCTTGATTTCTGTAAAACAACACCTCACAAACCGCCTTACCCATTCCAAAGGAAAATTAACCAAAAATCTGATTAAAATATGCCTAAACTACATGAAAATGCATGCAAAATGATAGACAAAGATGATGTGAAATAACACTCATCACGGGGCGAAGAAAACTTTCGCGACGTGAATACCTCCAGGATGAAATTCCCCTTTATTTTTTCATTCCCTTGACTTCTAACTTAACCTGAAAACAATGAAATAGCCATAAGTGCTTTATTTAACTCTAAATCAACTAAATTAACTTAAAAGTAATTTGCAGACTCAAGATGCTGCTTAAGGACAATCTAGTCTAATTTGGGTGAAAATAGGATATAAATTGCACAAAACCCTGGTCATACTGGCCATAAAACTAGATGAGCCAGAGGCTTATCACATTCCAATCTCTTAGACTTAGCATCGAAATATCTTACGGAGCTCAAGTGCATGATCATATTGGAAAAATGAAAGTAATACATCCGAGCTTTAACAACATAGAATAAACAAGTTAGAAATCCTTAAACTTTCCAATCTCTTAGACTTAGAATCCAAATATCTTATGGAGCTCAAGTGCATGATCATTTTGGAAAACAATGGAAACTTAAACATTCCAATCTCTTAGACTTAGCATCCAAATATCTTATGGAGCTCAAGTCCATGATCATCTTGGAAAAATGAAAGTAATACATCCTAGCTTTAATAACATAGAATAAACAAGTTAGAAATCCTTAAACTTTCCAATCTCTTAGACTTAGCATCCAAATATCTTATGAAGCTTAAGTCCATGATCATTTTGGAAAACTAAAAACTCAAACATCCTAGTACTTAAACACTAAGTTTCGGCCATCATAGTATGATGAGGAAAAATATTCTTTGTTGAACATTAACTCTTAGGTTTAGAAACACAAGGTATTAAGAGTTCTAAATCCATGATCATACATGGAAAGTTGAAACATAGTATCCTAGGCTTACTTATTCATATTTTCAGCCATCATAGGAAAAAGCCATAAAAACTTCCAAGATTTATAGATTTAAGATCAATGGATAGTTAGAAACTCAATCACATGATCATATTCCAAAATTTGAAACAAAAACTTCCTTGGTAACAAATGCAAGCATTCGGCCTTCGTTGGAAGAGATAGGTAGAGATTTTTGTTTTACATAACCTCTTAGTATGTGAAATATAAGTTAATACAAGAATATAGAAAGTGGTTTCAACTCACAAGGAGTTTTCTACCATTTTAGAGAGATTTTAGAAGTTTAAAGCATATAAAGAACACATAAAGTAAACTAAGAAATAAAAGATGAAAATTGAAAAAATATTCATATGAGAGAATTACCCTTAGTATAACGAAGATCTTTAATGAAGAACTTAAGTAGAAAAGATGAATAAAAACTAAAGCTTTAAGAGCTTGAACTTTTAGAAGAAAGAAAAAGATGAAGGTTTAATGGAGGTTGACGGAGGAAGATGATGAAGTGAAAATGAAAGGAGTATATAGAGAGAGGGGAGAGAGTGGCACGAAATTGAGGGGAGAGAAATGAGCTTGGAGAGAAAGTTTTGACCTTGTGCCTTGTTTGGTTGAAGAGGAAAGAGAAAAATAGGTTTTTTGAATATAACATGATATATTTCAAAATGTCCATCATGATCACTCTTTAGGAGGTAGCTTAGGCCATACCTCTAGTGAGTCACCTCACTCCCTCATCTCGCCTCAAGCCTTTTATGTCTCCTATTCTCTCCATTTCGTACCCGGTTGCATTTCCGATCGTAATTCTTCCGACGTTTTCACCCGAATAAAATATTATATTTTAATTTTGAACGAAAATTTTCAAAATAGCCAAAATTAAAGGAAACATAATAAAAACACTAACTATCTCATTCACAGGTCAAAATTAGGTTTTTTGCACAGTAAACTTGTAACGACAGTGAAAACGTAGACCATCTTTAGTCTGAATTTTCAACTGAAAATTTTACCGTAACCCTCTACCATAAAGTAGACTATGAATATGATTTTATTTTAATCAAAAACACTTTCTAACTCTCAAAATAAAAATATTATTTAATTATATTTTAACCGGTTGAACAACATAATTAAAATCAGGCTGTTACATCGAACCTCTTCACTTTGACAATGTCAAATCTCATCTCCCTCCATTGTTGCAACCATTTTATAAAACGATGATCGAACCTAAAGATTGTTAGAAAATGGGGTCTGGTCTGCAACAAAGGAGAGAAGAACAAGTGACATGCGCACCCTCCAAGGCGTGTAAGAACACGACTTTAGGTTCGATTCACCCCCACCAATCTTTCCTTATAGATTGGATGCAACAGGTGTAACCGGCGAAATCCCTTCATGATACAATGGAGAACCTTGGTTTGTTTGACACACCATAAACCAAGCATATCGTCAATGGCATTTTACAGAATAATAGTTTTCTTAATTCTCTCTGCGCATTAAGGGAAGAAAGGAAGTGATTTAGAATGAAGAAGGCTAATCCAAATTCGGATACCTTTCCTGTATGCAGAGTGGTTCTATTTATAGACCAACTCATGCCCCTTGGTGAAGGAAAAAAACTCTATAAGAGATTTAATGAGGCAATGCGATTGAACATGATATTTAAATATCAAACAGTAACATTATAAACATCTTATGTGGTAGCCTGGTGGATAGCGCTCATGCTTCCCACCGCCTGGTCTGGGGTTCGAAACCCATTGGGCGTCAGTCTCCTTTTATTCCCATTTTTAATAAAACGGTCATAAATGGTTCAAAAAGTGAGAATCAAACCGTGTCACAATAGGACACTATGCCAACATCCTACCACTGAACCAACGCATCATTTGATACAAGTAAACAACTGTTAAATGTATATAATGTTAACTTCTACACAACCTGAGAGCTTCGAAGTTTTTGTTTGGATGATGATCCAGAGTTTGGATAAAGCAAGAGGAGAGATTTGGTGTATGTTACTTTGGAGCTCATGGAGGAGTATAAATATTAGATTATGGGATGACAAGCAGGAACTACCCTCTCATATTTATTCTAGAGCCTACATTTTCCTCCAACAATGGAAATGGACGAAGGGAGATAACCATGCACAGCTCAGATACAGTGGACCAAGCTCCCTGCACATGCTGGTATCCTCCCCCGACATGATTTTCAAAGTGCAATATTGATGTCTCTTTTGACCAACAAGACAAAATAGGCATTGATACGTGCATAAGGGATGATATGGGTCATTTTTTCAAAGCCAAAACACTCTCTTTTAGTCCGAAGCTTCAGGGGCATGTGGGTAAAAGTTTTGGACTTCTTAAGGAATTGTAGTCGACAAAGGATCTCCGGCCGAGGAATGTGGCCTTTGAGCTAGACGCAAAATACGTGGTGGACAGTTTCAATAACAATAAGAAAGACATTTCCATTATCAATGCTATTATCTCTAATTGTAGACATATTTTTAATTTACATTTTGAAAACTCTTCTATAGAGTTCGTTAGGAGGGAGGCTAATGTAGTTGCTCACATTTTAGTTAGGGTGGCTACATGTATTGCTAGCCTTCAAACTTTTGATGACATTCCAATTTGTATTGAGACTTCGATTATGAATGAAATGCCATAACCCCATTTTATTCACCAAAAAAAAAAATATTTAACCAACAAGTTGAATGAAATTAGTATATACTACCTGAATGGTATATACATTAACAGTTTATTAACATGCATAAAATCGCTCTTCAACTAATTATGCAAATCCTTTTTTAAAAAAAACAAGAAAGGTTTATATTATAGGGGAAGACACACCCCATTACAAGGTCAGGAAAGACCATCAACCTTAGTGAGGAACTAACATGAGAATCAAGCCCAAGCCACATCAAATATGGGCGGAATGCTTGACCCATTTTATGTTATTTTGGGTCCAGAGGGTCTTTTTGACCCCCGCCCCGGTGTCCAGAGTCTTTGACCCTGACTAATCCGGGGTGAGGCCGGGAGTAAAGTAAATCTTGTCCGAGAGTTATTGCTGCCAAGGATCGAACTCGTGCAAAGCACGAAACATTCATCCTTAACAGCAGCACATTAACCACTTGTGCCCAACTGCTTGGTTACCCATTTTATGTTTGGATGTGCTTGTTTAAAAGTAATTTTAAAATAATTTATTTCGACTAGAAAATGGGCCCTTCTAACTAGTGTCCTAAGGGCATTGATTAAGGAATCCATCACAAGCAAGTTTTTCTTTGAATGCTAAATTTTTCCAAGTTTTCTTTTTTGGTTTCTTAACCAATGCTCTAAGGGTACTGAATAGCATTCTCTAAAAAAAATTACTTTCATACATGAAATTACAAAACATGGTCCAAAATTATTTGTATAATTTAATAATACTTATTTGATGGTTAATTTTGTAGAAATAAAATGAGAAAAATATTATTGATTTCAAAATAATCTTTTTTTTTAAAATAAGTTTCAAACTATTCGAGCACTTGCATCGCAGGGTCTTACCCGGTTCTTAAGTGTAAGAATTGGGTGCTCGTTGGATAGTTGGGTTGTAGTTGGTTCTTGTATAAGAACCTGGAGAGAGAAAGTGCTTATACAAGCACGTCTCATTATAACAAAAAGTGGGTCATTTTCATTTTTTTAATAATAAATTAGTTGTAAAATAAAGTAAATTATTGATAATGTAAAGATGTGGTTTTATTGGTGGAGTCCATTTAAGAACTTCTTAGAAGTTGTTGGGTCGGAGAGATGAGGTGCTTAAGTTATAAAAATAAAAATAGATGATGTGTAATGGTGGGACCCATTTAAGAACTCCAAAGTTGATGCTCGGATAAAGATAAAGATGCTCTTACATTCTCTAACAAAAAATTTTGCTCATCAAAATAATATATTCTACAATTTAATTCGTTTATTAAAAAACTATAAAAAAAACATGTTTTAATTTTTATTGTGTTTCCCACTTTCGTTAGTACCTAGGGTATTATGGGTCTATTGCTGCCTATAAATATATCTTCATCTTCTGCTTTGGCCGTCACACCTCCAGTCCCACCTTCTCTCCTCTCTTGTTTTCTTTTCTCTCTACTATTCCTCCTTGAATTGATGTCAAAGCACTGATTTATTCCATCTTTTTAACCGAGGAAATCATAGTTGAGTTGATTTTGGTTTTGGTGATTCTGTATATGAATCACAGTTTATTCTTAACTATGTTTCCTTGGTTAAAAAGATGTGTTGAATCATTATCCCTCTCTTCTGATTTCATCCACTATACTTCTCTCAATTCCCCCAATTATTTTAGATCCATGTGACTCTGATTTTTCTCTTAAACTTTCCATCCAAAATTATCTTCCTTTAGTTTTTGTCTCTTCAAAGCACTGATTCATTTCATCCTTTTAATCAAGGGAATCATAGTTGAGTTGAATTATCAATCCATTCTTGACTGTGTTACCTTGATTAAACAGATGTATTGAATCATTCATAATCACTCTCTGATTTTTTTATGAATGATTCCGTATCTATATTACATCCATGTGTTTCTGATTTTTTTTCTTTCATCAATTTTTGTTTTTTCTTTTTCTTTCACGATTTCAATGGTACTGGTTCAGGCAGCAAAACTATGTTGTTATCGTTTTTTATTTGATCGTAGATTTCTTCTTTATTTTTTTTCCTTAGTAATTTTATGTGGCTTTTAACAGAGGTTGGCTGCTTCTGGAGGTTTTTTTTCTGTCAGCGTGTTGTTGAGTTGTGCGACCATTTTAAATTTTCTTGCTAAACATATTTATATAAATTGGTTCAAACTGTGTTGAGTCCTTTTGAAATAACCATAAAAAATTGAAGCTTTATTTGTTTGTGATGGATATTCCATTTTTGGGTTGCTGTATTTCAATGAACTTGCTTATCAAATAGCTGTAGTATTTGCACCGCATGTGTTTGTGATAATGGATTGCAATTTGTAAGAACAAGTTAATTTGATTTCACACACACACACACACACACACACACACACACACACACACATATATATATATATGGCCTTTAATATCATGAGGATACTGCAAAGGGATGCTCCTCCTAATGGGCTTTCAACATATTACCCTTAACCTATCCGTCCATGATCCATCCAAGCTTGGGACCATTATGTATATTGATTAATTACTTTTGATAATACCATTTATTTTAGGTTTAATTATCCTGCAAAAATTTGTAATTGGATCCAATATTTGTAATTGTAAACAAAAATATAACTCTATCTTAAATTGACGATTCAAAAGATTAAAGCAACTATCATGATAAATTAGTCAGAAATGCATCTTCATCCTTTTTTTATTTTAATAAAAATAAAAAATAAGAATTAAACAATATGCTGATTAATACGCTAGTATATATATATATATATATAAGAAGGTGTAGATTTTTCTGGGGTTGTTATAGGGGTAATTTGATAAATTACCTTAGGGGTAGTTTGGTGAATTTAATTATTATTATTAATAATATTATTATAAATCATTTATTTTCCATAAAAAAACTCAAATAAAAAAAATGCTGAAACATGTTTTCGCCTATATTAAAAAATTGAAGGAATTTTTTAATTCATAGATTCTTAAAATTATAGTATTTTTTATTTTTTTGTTAATTTATATATTAACTTTGTTATTATATTAATATTAATATTGGGTTATTATTATGAAAACATGTTTCAGCGTTAAAAAAATGTACATGAATTTTTGGGTAAAAAAATGTACATGAATTTTTTTATAGGTTAAAGTTTTTTTTTTCATTTTAACGGGGAGGGGGATTCGAACCGTGTCACTGGGGTTTTTAAAGGCCAGCACTTACCACTGCACTGGCACCCCTTGGACAATAGATTCAATTTCTTTTTAATATAGGCAATAGAACTAATATCATTGAACAAGGCCTAACTGCTACTCCAACGGTGGATTTCGAGGTCTCTTTCTAAGGACTACCAAAGTAAAGTGTCTAATCTTATCAATATATATATATATATATATATATATATATATATATATATATATATATATATATTAAATGTCTAATCGATGTTGAATTGTTTCTTGATGCGAAAGTGGTGGTGCGTGTTTGGATGATCGTTTGACAAATGCGATTTTGGATATAAGTGATTTTGTATAATTGATTTTTGTTAAAAGTGGGTTGAGTGTGATGTGATTTATGTTTGGATGGCTTCATGAAAAAGTGATTTTTATACATTCATGTTGCTTAGATTGTTTGGATCAAAATTGCTTTTGGGTGTGCAATTACCAAAATTGCTCGATCTTGATGTGAAAATGGTAGTGCATGTTTGGATGAGCGTTTGACAAACGAGATTTTGGATATAATTGATTTTGTGTTGAGTTTGTTATCTTATCTTTAATTTTTCTGTTAGCTAAATCAGATTGCATTCTGATAAGTTAATTATCTTTAGTTAGTTTATCTTTAATTAGCTTTAGTTATCTTTTAGTTAGACTTATCTTGTCTTTCTATTATTGTTGCTGATCAATGCCTATATAATGGCTTGACTTCTATATCAATAAAGCATTCATTTTCCAATTTGTTTAAGAGAGACTTTGCAATCTTTACAAATTGGTATCGGATCTCCATCATGTGGCCTTATATAACAAAAGCAGTAGACTTTGAGTGATTCAAAATGAGTGAGGAGAAAAACTTCATGCAACCCGTCATACCACGTTTTGATGGTCACTATGACCATTGGAGCTTGCTTATGGAAAATCTTTTAAGATCAAAGGGGTATTGGAGTTTGGTGGAGACTGGTTATGCAGAACCAGCCAACAGAGTGGAGTCAACCGAGGTGCGGCAAAAGGAGTTGGAGGATCTGGAGTTGAAGGATCTCGAGGTTAAGAATTATATGTTTCAAGACATTGACAGAACAATTCTTGAACAAATTTTGGAGAAAGGAACATCGAAACAGATATGGGACTCAATGAAGAAGAAGTTTGAGGAGAATGCAAGAGTGAAGCGTTCAACTTTGCAGGCACTAAGGATGGATTTTGAAGTTCTTGAGATGAAAGTTGGTGAGACCATAACTGAGTACTTTGCTCGTGTTATGTGTAACGCCCCCCCTTAGGGCATTACTTACGTAACACGTGCGGAATTTAAATTAAAAGATAATTTGCTGGTGCTTTCGGAAAATAATTTATATAAGTATACAAGTGTCTGAAATTGGGTATAAAATTTTGTCACGACTCCTAAGCCTTGATTGGCACACAGACTTACTATCATAGTATGGCAAGCCTATTTAATTTAAAGAATATACTTGAATAAAAGCTAGTATTTTACGAAAATTTCGATAGAGTCTCCTCTGTAATTCGGACATCCCAGGTAAAAGAACACCTGCTAAAATAATTACATTTTCATTCCAGAATTCCAGTTACACCAAATACAACCAGGCATTAATATGCTAAAGATAGTTATATCAATTGGCTATGCATGACCAAAAGGAAAAGTTTAAGTTTCCATTCAAAAGAGACGCTCTCCGAGCCATAAACATTCCGTTTTAAAATATAGACTCTGAGTCATACTCATACATACTTATCAAAAATCCAAGTCTCAAACCCTAAGCTGGTCATTCTAAAAGTTATTCTTGAGAAGAACTCACGTGATCGTTCCACAATCAAATACTTCCTCAAGCAACTAGATCTAAGTCTCTGAGTGACTTAGGAAGACTCCTCTGCACATCTGTACTAAAATACCCAGGGTACAATAGCAAACCAAAAGAAACTTGATATGTTTGTAAGGGTGAGATACCGGCAAATGAATATATCACACAACAACCATATACATGATACGTACATCACATAATCATATAAGCAGTTAAATCATGCATATACATAACATAACAGTGTTATATCAAAGGGTCTCAAACCCGCACAGTCAACCTTTTGAAAATATGCATGACACTTCAATATCAGGCTCTAACTTAATCTCATGAGATATCAACACCGTTTTTCATTGGAGAAGAAATAGAGTTGGTCAATCTCTAGCCCACCGGGCAGTTGCCTCCTTACCCTCATGCATTAAGGTCTCAGGACGAGCAACGTCACATATGCCTCTTCACTCGGTTTACATGGACAGACTCCCAGATACCATCTTTGTATCTGATATATATCAATAGCACGTCTGCTTGGGGAAATGCACATGAGAAAATATTTTATTTAAAGGGGTTTCTTTGTGTTCATTCTTTTCACTGTCGCAGCTCAAAGCTAACGACTTAATCATCATTTCCCCATCTCTTGAAAACTCAAAAGCATAGGACACATAGTCCGAATGCTCAATCACAATGCCCTGCATCATGCGTCGCAGTCAAGGGTTGTGGTCGTAGAAAACAACCTTCATCTTTAACAATGTTCATCACACGCGGTTAGAATACACAGTCCAACACAACGTGATTAGGACCTAAGTCCATCACAATGAAATCAGAACGAACTGTCCTCAATTTCGAGAATTGGACTCTCAGTCCATAACATCATAACCAGGACTCGTAGTCCCGAATTAACACTGATTCAAGATCACGTACGCATCACTGAATACTAGAGGCGACGTCTCGCGTACTAGATTCTCCTTCTTAAGTATTTACTTTTCGTTCAGTGAAAAACAAATTCAAAACCGAATCCTCGATAACCTATCCAGGCTTATCGGAAAGTTTCTAAAATATTTAGGAAAACCTTTTCATTGAAAATCTTTTATAAAGCATCCTTGAAATACTTTTGTCTTTGAAATATCTCCCACAATAGGATATTGCCAAATAACCTTGAAAGTTTTCACTTGAAGACACATAGTTCGAAAATGATTTTTCTCTTGTATAACAATAGTTCACCAAACCATTTCAACATTAAAAACAAGTACTTTAAGTTAAAGAGCTTTTGGAAAAGAACACCAATCCCTTCATCTTCAAAGCTTATTAAGGTTTTTAATCCTTATAACAGTTGAGCACAGACGCACGTCTGGCTTAGCAAGCTTCCAATCAACAATAGTATATATCATCAGTTAAATGCCAATATCACAGTTGAAAGCAGTTCATCACAGATATGCATTATAACATTTAGAACAAGTACAGTTCAACATCAGATAATAGCATAACAGTTCAAGTACATCAGATATCCAAGTAAGCTCAATTAACATATAAATATCCAGTTAAACACATACACACATGCATACAGTTATTGAATATCCCTAGGCAAACTCCCCTTACCTTTGAAGACAAGTAATGGATCCTCGTCTTAATGCTCACGTTAGCTCCAAGAGTATAACTATCTACTCCATCAAGCAAGCATAGCCGTGTCAAACGTCTCAGAGAGGGAATCCAACAACGCGCAACAACCAAAAATCAAGAAATCAATTTCACATGATCAAACACACATTCTAACTTTATCTAAACACTTAATCTAATTACTAAACAATGTTATTTTTAAAGAAAATCATGTTTGAAGCTCACGCTTCCCAATACCCTTTAAGGAAACTTTGTTTTGATTAAAAGATCATGAAAAAGAACTTTGGAAATCATCCATTAAGAGTCCTAATTGCACTAAATCATAATTAATTTCACAAAAACATACCCAAATTCAAATCAAATCAAATTTGGGGGTTTAGGGCTCTTATTAAAATTTAGGGAAAACTCAGAATAATGAAATTGGTTTAGGGAAACACAAATTCACAGTCCCAATCTCATAAAACAACCTTAAATTTCAAGATTAAAATCTGAAATCAAAGGGTTAGGGTTAGGGTTTTAAAAAAATCCATTTGGGGGTTTTGAAAGAGGAGTAAAACATAGGGGAAACAACTCACCCAAGGTGGAAGAAAGAGGTTGTGACGGCCAGCAATGGGTGCAGCGGCGTCACGACGGCTCCGGCAGATCGCAATGGCGGTGGAGAGTCTTGTAGCAGCCATGGTTCAAAAACAAGACTAATCTTCATGGGAAGGAAAAGGAGAGCTCGAACCCCACCAAAAATGGCAGATCCACCATGGATGGCAGCTAGAAGACGTCACCGTGGCGGCAACAACGCGTGTTGCTGTCTTCTTTCCACTATGCGGCGAACGGACAACGACCTCCTTGGCGGAGCGCGGTTGGACAGCGACGGACGGCTCCTAGGGCGGCGCGACTGGTTGGTTGAGAAGGAGGAGGAAGAAGATGGTGTGAGGAGGAAGAAGAAGAAAAGAGAAAGAAGAAGGAAAGAAGGAAGAAAAGTTGCAGAGAAGGAGAAGAAAAGAGAAAGTGGCGTCGAGAAAGAGAGAGAGAAAAGTGAGAAAATGGGTTTTTAAACAAATTACTTAGTGATAGGTACAAAATGAGTGATAAATATTAGGCCTAAAATAAATATGATTTTACTTTTTAGAATCTAAAAATAAAGATTGATAAGGATATGTTTTCGAAATTCAAATTAGAGTAAAGATTAATAATTGAACTGATTCACTAAGAAAATACTCAGTCCAAAATTTAATCTCCGATAAATGTCAAACCAAAATATTTTTAACTCTAAAATTAAATAGAATGAGAATATGAAAATACTTTTCTCTTAATCATATTATGAAAATATTTTTCTGTACTGGTATATTAGTGACAATAACGTAATTATTGTCTAGTAAGCGTGCATTCACTGAATTGAGTCAGTGCTAACGCACCCAATAAAATAATTTGAAGAGAGTAATTTAATTACTCAAACTAAACCACATAATAAAATAAATTTAAACATCCAAATAAAATAATTAATCATAGGTAAAAACTAGGGTGTTACATTACTACCCCTCTTAAAAAAATTTCGTCCTCGAAATTTCGTAGCTCAAAACTAAACAAGGTTTTGTAATCACACCTTAACCCTAAAATCTTACTTTGTATTCTCATCGCTTCATTCCTTTTATCTATAACTTTGTAACAAGATCGATTCTTATACCATTTTATCTATCCTCGAGATTTTTCACTATCGCTTTATCCCCACTACCTTCGATATTTCATCTTAGTCTATTTCACTTTCAAGAACAAAATCAACAGTATCTTTACCATAACATCAATTAACCTTCTACTCGAGAGATGCAATCATAGTCTTAGTCCATTTAGGCTTAGTCTACTCTTCTAATCATATCAAATTAACACTTTTCAAGTCTCCAATCAAAACGTCGTAACATTCCTGAGTTGCACATGATATACTTTGCGCCAAAAACCTAAGAAATTCAATCTTATTAAAATTGAATCTTACCACATCCAACATAGTCCGTTCTCTTCTTAATTCCTCTCGGATCTTTTGCCTACTTCGATTTCATATCCTTCATTTGACTCTCATCTTCAATTTAGTTCTCAAGCCCCGTTAGTATCCCTGGTTTAAGAAATTTCCCATGCATCTACCCTATTGCCCAAAGAAAATAGACAACTCCTAACAATTCCTTCATCTAAAGGCAGGGCTCCATCACTTATGCAAGGAAATGCTTGTATCGTATATGCCCTTATCTTATTTATTTGCAGCCGAGAAAAGAGATTATAAAACAGAGTTTCTCTAAGGCCATAACCCCTAGGAGTTGCACCAAAACAAAGCCAAGAAATCCAGGTGGACACTCCCTAATGGCAATCTTGGATTTAAAATATCTAGTTTCCACTATGGATCATCAACCACATTTTTACAACAATAAGACTTCAAAGATTATAAACATTTCACCATAGCTTATCACACTCGAACGACACAATCAAAACTTAATCACTTCTTGCCTCAAAATTTGTCTACTAGCAAAACTTCTTCAACACCTTATCCTCACAACGAACATCAAGTTCAACCTTAACTCTATCACATATATCAACTTTCCACCCAAAGCACACAATTATAGTCTTAGTTTTCTTTGAATATATTCCACCACTCCAAATTATATCATAGTCATTCATTTCAATCTTAAAGAATACGATTACATTTCTCCATGCAACTACAACCAAAAGGAATCACTTCAACTTGAATTATCCAAAATCATAATTCTTAAACTTTTCTAACAACTTAGTTTCACTCAAGAACTCCTTTTTACTATTTCCGTTCAGCTTAAGGAAAACTGCCATATATATTTCTCCGTTAATCCTCGAACTCATTAAGTCAACATTAACCATAAACATTGATCACTACTCTAAATTCCTTTAATGATATATCTGCCTCGATCACAATATGGTCCATAGAAATCATTTCACTCCATGATGTTGAACTTAAGGGTCCTCATAGTACCATTCACATTTATACACTAACGAAACTCCTATCAACTATGGTTCATGCTACCATAGAGATGACAAAAATTTAGGTACCACACTATCTCCCAGCTAACCTGCTAAGGATAGGTAATCTCATTACTTATCCATCCCATTGAGGACGATCAGTTGGACTTAGCCTCAACTTAGTCCTCAGCACTTAAAGTAAAATTAACCGACACATGTTTATAAACTTCCGTTTTCCATCTGAAACAACACTTGAAGATACTCCATGAAGTATAAACAATCCTCTGATACATTATTTGGTTCACTAACACTGCATAGTGGATCTTAACTCGCAAGAAGCGTGTAGACTTCACCAGTCGATCAACGATCACTTGAATTCAAACAAAACTCGTGTAAGTCTTCAGCAAACTCATAACAAGAATTGAAGGAATGTCAACATCTTAACAAGGAAGGTTTCAATTGTACATCTTGATGCGGAGATATCCAACTCATGAGTCATGACTGATGAGATAGGTCACACATCGACGACATTTGGAGAATACGTAGAACTAAGATGATCAACGACGACAAGTACTTTCGAACCGCAATAAGACAAGACCTTGGTGATCATAAAAGAATTTCTCAAGAAAAGAAAATTTTTCTTGATTTCACTTTCACATAAGCATAGAAAAGAATTTCATTAATTGAAGGACACAGGAACATCCAATATGGAAAAAGATCATTCCATCAGGTTCGTGGGTGTAAAAATGCATGATCAATACACATTTACAAACACGAATCTAATAAAGTTCATTCTTCCACAAGAATCTTCCAGCAGATTTAAGGAATCAAAGGGTGAATAACTTCTAATCCAAAGAGGATTAATTCTTAATCTTAGTACCAGGAATTTACAAAATGATGACTTTCACCTCTACCAAAAATAGAAGTGACGAAACTAAGTTTCACCAAGAAACTTCTGCTATCACGAAATTATCTGTGTTATAACTCAAGAAATAGTCATAACCACTTCTCTCCACAAAATGTGAAAGTATCCAGACCAATGAATTCCGATAAATCAATTCACTCAAATGTCTAATACATCGAGGATTATTTAGAAGTGTGAGTACGACTTCTCACAAACAAAGAAATGAATAACTGGAAATTAATGAATTAGCATAACTAATTCAGGAGTCCTGACAGATTTCAAATTAAAGTCAGAAAATACTTGTTCATAATTCGTCCTTTACTTAGTTGTCAGGAATCCAGACGGTGACACGAGCCTTCACACAACATTGGTGCTTCACAAGGAAAACACTCGGTCTAACAAACGGTTCAGACCACCGATCTTTCAGTTGAATGAGTCATCTAACTCGTTTTAACTTCGTAGGCAACATCCTACACAAAGCGACAGAGATCTGACCGAATCCAGAAACTAGATCAATCAAAAATCAATGTCCTTTTCTAACCATAAACCTAGAATATTTCCAGGGAACACTCCCGGAAAAACCCTTTACACAAGCACCTTGTTTCGAATGTCAGACACGATTCGCAAGGATAATCGAATGTCATATTCGAACCCAAGTAACATTCAAGATCTAAGGTCTCCCAGGACATAAAGCCCTTGGAAAACCATCAAGAAACATATACTTGTGCGTCAACACACATTGCTTCAACAAGAAACAATTCAAACAAGAGCCAACCAGAGATCACACGACAAAACTTAACAGACCTATTTCCCAAAGATCCCGAAAAACTTGACCAGCTCTGATACCACCTTGTAACGCCCCCTCCCTTGGGGCAATACTTACGTAACACATGCGGAATTTAAATTAAAAGATAATTTCCTGGTGCTTTCGGAAAATAATTTATATAAGTATACAAGTGTCTGAAATTGGGTATAAAATTTTGTCACGACTCCTAAGCCTTGATTGGCACACAGACTTGCTATCATAGTATGGCAAGCCTATTTAATTCAAAAAATATACTTGAATAAAAGCTATTATTTTACGAAAATTTCGACAGAGTCTCCTCTGTAATTCGGACATCCCAGGTAAAAGAACACCTGCTAAAATAATTACATTTTCATTCCAGAATTCCAGTTACACCAAATACAACCAGGCATTAATATGCTAAAGATAGTTATATCAATTGGCTATGCATGACCAAAAGGAAAAGTTTAAGTTTTCATTCAAAAGAGACGCTCTCCGAGCCATAAACATTCCGTTTTAAAATATAGACTCTCTGAGTCATACTCATACATACTTATCAAAAATCCAAGTCTCAAACCCTAAGCTGGTCATTCTAAAAGTTATTCTTGAGAAGAACTCACGTGATCGTTCCACAATCAAATACTTCCTCAAGCAACTAGATCTAAGTCTCTGAGTGACTTAGGAAGACTCCTCTGCACATCTGTACTAAAATACCCAGGGTACAATAGCAAACCAGAAGAAACCTGATATGTTTGTAAGGGTGAGATACCGGCAAATGGATATATCACACAACAACCATATACATGATACGTACATCACATAATCATATAAGCAGTTAAATCATGCATATACATAACATAACAGTGTTATATCAAAAGGTCTCAAACCCGCACAATCAACCTTTTGAAAATATGCATGACACTTCAATATCAGGCTCTAACTTAATCTCATGAGATATCAACACCGTTTTTCACTGGAGAAGAATTAGAGTTGGTCAATCTCTAGCCCACCGGGCAGTTGCCTCCTTACCCTCATGCATTAAGGTCTCAGGACGAGCAACGTCACATGTGCCTCTTCACTCGGTTTACATGGACAGACTCCCAGATACCATCTTTGTATCTGATATATATCAATAGCACGTCTTCTTGGGGAAATGCACATGAGAAAATATTTTATTTAAAGGGGTTTCTTTGTGTTCATTCTTTTCACTGTCGCAGCTCAAAGCTAACGACTTAATCATCATTTCCCCATCACTTGAAAACTCAAAAGCATAGGACACATAGTTCGAATGCTCAATCACAATGCCCCAGACCGCGGCCGTAGTCAAGGGTTGTGGTCGTAGAAAACAACCTTCATCTTTAACAATGTTCATCACACGCGGTTAGAATACACAGTCCAACACAACGTGATTAGGACCTAAGTCCATCACAACGAAATCAGAACGAACTGTCCTCAATTTCGAGAATTGGACTCTCAGTCCATAACATCATAACCAGGACTCGTAGTCCCGAATTAACACTGATTCAAGATCACGTGCGCATCACTGAATACTAGAGGCGACGTCTCGCGTACTAGATTCTCCTTCTTAAGTATTTATTTTTCGTTCAGTGAAAAACAAATTCAAAACCGAATCCTCGATAACCTATCCAGGCTTATCGGAAAGTTTCTAAAATATTTAGGAAAACCTTTTCTTTGAAAATCTTTTATAAAGCATCCTTGAAATACTTTTGTCTTTGAAATATCTCCCCCAATAGGATATTGCCAAATAACCTTGAAAGTTTTCACTTGAAGACACATAGTTCGAAAATGATTTTTCTCTTGTATAACAATAGTTCACCAAACCATTTCAACATTAAAAACAAGTACTTTAAGTTAAAGAGCTTTTGGAAAAGAACACCAATCCCTTCATCTTCAAAGCTTATTAAGGTTTTTAATCCTTATAACGGTTGAGCACAGGCGCACGTCTGGCTTAGCAAGCTTTCAATCAATAATAGTATATATCATCAGTTCAATGCCAATATCACAGTTGAAAGCAATTCATCACAGATATGCATTATAACATTTAGAACAAGTACAGTTCAACATCAGATAATAGCATAACAGTTCAAGTACATCAGATATCCAAGTAAGCTCCATTAACATATAAATATCCAGTTAAACACATACACACATGCATACAGTTATTGAATATCCCTAGGAAAACTCCCCTTACCTTTGAAGACAAGTAATGGATCCTCGTCTTAATGCTCACGTTAGCTCCAAGAGTATAACTATCTACTCCATCAAGCAAGCATAGCCGTGTCAAACGTCTCAGAGAGGGAATCCAACAATGTGCAACAACCAAAAATCAAGAAATCAATTTCACATGATCAAACACACATTCTAACTTTATATAAACACTTAATCTAATTATTAAACAATGTTATTTTTAAAGAAAATCATGTTTGAAGCTCACGCTTCCCAATACCTTTTAAGGAAACTTTGTTTTGATTAAAAGATCATGAAAAAGAACTTTGGAAATCATCCATTAAGAGTCCTAATTGCACTAAATCATAACTAATTTCACAAAAACATACCCAAATTCAAATCAAATCAAATTTGGGGGTTTAGGGCTCTTATTAAAATTTAGGGAAAACTCATAATAATGAAATTGGTTTAGGGAAACACAAATTCACAGTCCCAATCTCATAAAACAACCTTAAATTTCAAGATTAAAATCTGAAATCAAAGGGTTAGGGTTAGGGTTTTAAAAAAAATCCATTTGGGGGTTTTGAAAGAGGAGTAAAACATAGGGGAAACAACTCACCCAAGGTGGAAGAAAGAGGTTGTGATGGCCATCAATGGGTGCGGCGGCGTCACGGCGGCTCCGGCAGATCGCAGTGGCGGTGGAGAGTCTTGTAGCAGCCATGGTTCAAAAACAAGACTAAGCTTCATGGGAAGGAAAAGGATAGCTCGAACCCCACCAAAAATGGCAGATCCACCATGGATGGCGGCTAGAAGACGTCACTGTGGCGGCAGCAACACGTGTTGCTGTCTTCTTTCCACTGTGCGGCGAACAGACGACGACCTCCTTGGCGGAGCGCGGCTGGACAGCGACGGAAGGCTCCTAGGGCGGCGCGACTGGTTGGTTGAGAAGGAGGAGGAAGAAGATGGTGTGAGGAGGAAGAATAAGAAAAGAGAAAAAAGAAGGAAAGAAGGAAGAAAAGTTGCAGAGAAGGAGAAGAAAAGAGAAAGTGGCGTCGAGAAAGAGAGAGAGAAAAGTGAGAAAATGGGTTTTTAAACAAATTACTTAGTGATAGGTACAAAATGAGTGATAAATATTAGGCCTAAAATATACATGTTTTTACTTTTTAGAATCTAAAAATAAAGATTGATAAGGACATGTTTTCGAAATTCAAATTAGAGTAAAGATTAATAATTGAACTGATCCACTAAGAAAATACTCAGTCCAAAATTTAATCTCCGATAAATGTCAAACCAAAATATTTTTAACTCTAAAATTAAATAGAATGAGACTATGAAAATACTTTTCTCTTAATCATATTATGAAAATATTTTTCTGTACTGGTATATTAGTGACAATAACGTAATTATTGTCTAGTAAGCGTGCATTCACTGAATTGAGTCAGTGCTAACGCACCCAATAAAATAATTTGAAGAGAGTAATTTAATTAGTCAAACTAAAACACATAATAAAATAAATTTAAACATCCAAATAAAATAATTAATCATAGGTAAAAACTAGGGTGTTACATTATGGGCTTAGCCAACAAGATGAGGAGCAATGGAGATGACATGAAGGAAGTTACCATCGTGGAGAAAGTCCTTAGAACTTTGACTGAGAAGTTCAACTATGTTGTTGTCTCAACTCAAGAATCTAAGGACATTGATAGACTCATTGTTGATGAATTACAAAGTTCCCTAGTTGTTCATGAACAGAAGTTTATCAGACCAAGTGCAAAAGAACATGCACTATCTGTGAGTAATTGGTAACTCCTATGGCACAAGGGAAAGAGGCAGAGGACGAGGAAGAGGGAGAGGAAGGCAAATAATTAATCGAGCCACAATTGAATGCTTCAAATGTCACAAGTTGGGCCACTATAAGTATGAATGTCCATTATGGGACAAGGAGGAGGTGAACTATGCAAAGTTTGATGAAGGAGAAGAAATACTGCTTATGTACTATGTTGAGATGCCTCAGTAGCATGAAAAGGATGATGAAATCTGGTTTCTAGATTCAAGATGTTTGAATCAGATGTGTGGGGACAAATCAAAGTTCCGTGCGATGGATGAAGTTTTCAAGCATTCAGTAAAGCTTGGAAACAACACAAAGATGAATGTTCTTGGCAAAGGAAGTGTGAAACTGAGTATCATTGGTTTCACTCATGTGATACAAGATGACTTTTATGTGTCCGAACTCAAGAATAACCTCTTGAGTATAGGACAATTACAAGAGAAGGGGCTAACAATCATGATCAAGTCAGGAACATGCAGCATCTATTATCCTCACCAAGGGTTGATTCTACAAGTCGATATGACTTCAAAAAGAATGTTCATATTGTCTTCTAGAACTCTAGAGAAGAAGGAAGCATGTTTCAGCACCACAACACATGATCTTCCTCACTTGTGGCACTGCAAATATGCTCATCTTAGTCACAAAGGGTTGCAATTGCTGCAAACATGGAATATGGTTCGTGGTCTGCCTCAGTTATCTGCCTCTACAACTGTGTGCTCTGATTGTGTTAAAGGAAAGCAACATCATAAGCCAATGTCAAAGAAAAGTCAGTGGAGAGCAAGCCAGAAGTTACAGCTGGTCCATTCAGACATATGTGGTCCAATCACTCCTCCATCTAACAGCCAAAAGAGGCACATCTTATGCTTCATAGATGATTATTCTAGAAAAGCATGGGTATATTTTCTATTGGAAAAGTCATAAGCTTTCTATCACTTCAAGTGCTTCAAAGTACTTTGTGAGAAAGAAAGTGGATTGCCTATTAAATGTCTTCGTACAGATAGGGGAGGAGAATGTAATTCATTGGAGTTTAATGAATTTTGCAAGCTGAATGGGATAAAGAGGCAATTAACTACAGCCTACACACCACAACAAAATGGAGTAGCTGAGCGCAAAAATAGGACTATGATGAACCTGGTCACATCAATGTTATCTGAGAAAAAGGTTCTAAATGCTTTTTGGCCTGAAGTAGTGAAGTGGACAGTGTAAGTTCTAGATCGATCTCCCACATTGGCTGTTAAAGGGATGACACCGAAGGAAGCTTGGAGTGGTGAGAAGCCTTCAATTGAGCATTTTAGAGTATTTGGATGTGTGGGGCATGCACACATTCCAGATGCTAAAAGGACAAAGCTAGAGAACAAGAGTGTTAAATGTGTTCTTCTTGGTGTTAGTGATGAATCCAAGGGATACAAGCTGTATGATCCTGTCTCAAAGAAATTTTTGATAAGCCAAGATGTGATCTTTGAAGAAGAAAAATAGTGGAGCTGGGATCAAAGCAACAAGGAGGTATTGCAAGAAAATTTAGAATGGGGAGACAGTGAGTTTGATGATGAACAGGTTGATGCAACCGCAAATGAGGAGGTAGAACAAGGTGAAATTGATCATCCTAAAGCTCAACAAATACCAAATCAGAATGTTGCAGAGGACAGAATGAGACATGCTCCATCATGGACGGAAGACTATGTGACAGGAGAAGGACTATCAGAAGGAGAAGATGTGATCAACATGGCCTTGACAGAATCTGCAAATCCAATGTGCTTTGAGGAGGCAGTAAAATGTGCTAAGTGGAGGCAAGCAATGGAACCTGAGATCACAGCTATAGAGAAGAATCAAACCTGGAAATTAGTTGAATTACCAGAGGGTGCAAAGAAGATAGGGGTCAAATGGATATACAAAACCAAGTTAAACGAACATGGTGCGGTGGACAAATTCAAGGCACGACTAGTGGTAAAGGGGTATTTGAGACACCCTGTTGTGCCCCTTTGTGTCATCATATTGAAACCTCGTTATTTAATTACTTAATCGCACACTAAACGTGAAAATACGTAAAAATTAAAACTTAACTTATAAAGTATACAACTTCATATAGAATGACATATCACAATATAAGTATATTAGCGTTATAGATTTTCATAATTCATTTTCGAAATGTCCCCTTTAAAATCGGAGATTTGTATGATGTCGGAAAAACACCTGATAGATAGTTTATAACTTCAAAACTTTATCCAACCATAATTGGTCTCTGGTCTTACATCAACTGCTAGGACCGGAAAAATAAATACACAACTCCAGTCGTGATAAAGACTTAGGATATAAATAGATATAGTAATCCCAAAATGGTTTTTCATGCACATACACAGTTTTCATTGATAACATAAAATATTCGCAAGGTTATAATAAATAAATACCCCCATGTTTATCGATTACATTACCAAAATACTGTTAAGGGTATCCTCTCGGTAGGAGCTCTCACAAGCATATACTTGGACAGAAAGTTAAACAATGGAAAACATAATAAAAATATGCCTCACGAGATGCACTGGCCATAACTAACTAGACCCTAACCACCTTGGGTCACAGCTCATCCTCCAGCCTCCGGTTCGTAGGGAGTTCCATCCAACTCCTCCTGGTTACGCTCATCCAAAGGGTCTTCTCGTACGATTCCACAATGAGATAAAATACAACACACGAAAATATACAAGGGATAAGAAACAGTTCTATCATCAAAAAGTGGAAAAGAGTCATAGTAAATTATACCATAATTGTCACAGACAATCAACACACATAAATAAAGAATCATCCTCAAGTTAATATATATATATATATATATATATATATATATATATATATATCATCCTCTACCCTTACTCCCAGGCAATCTGACACTTTATTTTAACGTAATCTCTCTAATCCTGTCACCATATCTTTACGTTATCGTGGCCATTACCACTCCTGTCACCATCCCTTATTTGCATCGGGACACACCCTCATTCTCATTAGGATGTTCCACCTAGTGCACACATCCATTCCCGTTAAGGTGAAAGTGGTCTCGCGAGAACTCTTGATTTTATGTGTATTATATTACCAATACACGGTGTATTATATTACCAATACACAGAAGTGTTTTATGTTTATTATATTACCAATACACGATGTATTATATTACCAATACACAGAAATGTTTTACGTGTATTATATTACCAATACACAGAAGTGTTTTACGTGTATTATATTACCAATACACAGATGTCCTTGCGTATTATATTACCAATACACTTTTGTCTTTGTGTATTATATTACCAATACACTTTTGTCCTTGTGTATTAGATTACCAATACACGGTTGTGGACAACAACACCTGTACTTGAATCTCACCAACCCGTTTTAACAACATCTTAGTGCCTTAACCTTCCATTAGAACTTGACACATATTCTATGCCATAACACCTCTTTAACATTCCTCATCTAAGTTAGGCACTTCTAAATCATCATTATCCACACACTTAAAACAATCATCTCTTAGACAACATATATATCTTTGCTTAAAATCCACTAAGCATAATAATAAAAACCAGGAAGATCATGCATAACACAATATCAATCAAAATATTTCCATATTACCAACATAGCACAAAATCAATTCAATAAAGGTAATAAAATCAAATCAACCATCAAAAATATAAAGTTCAACCTAATGTCAATAAACCTACAATCCCCGAATCGCCATTGGTTTTTCAGAAAAGGTTTCCAATGTGATTTTGGTCTTGTCGAATTACTCGACTACTAGTAGGGTTTAGATCGCCCTACACAATTATTATATAATCTACTACTTATCCATTCCGACGATAGGTTGGTTCTTTCCCCCACCTTTTAAGGTATTCAGAATTTCCAAGCACTTATCAATTACGCAGTCAGTTCCCGTCAGAGTTCCGAGAGAGTAATTTATGTTTCTTCCAAGCAAGCACGAGGACGAACGACAACCCAGAGAGTCGATTCAAACATAGAAACAACCAGACAATTCACCAAATTAATTTCTCAACATCAACACTATGAATATAATTCGATAACATATTTAATTTCTCGAAAACCTCGTTGATTTAAATCAAAATAGATTTGAGAGTTTTTAGGTTCAAGATGAAAATTGTGGAAAAATCAATTTAACAAAAGATTGACAAAATTGATTTAGGGAAACACTT
Organism: Sophora flavescens; assembly: GCA_030762895.1. NCBI lineage: Eukaryota > Viridiplantae > Streptophyta > Magnoliopsida > Fabales > Fabaceae > Sophora > Sophora flavescens. The sequence continues at coordinate 32,873,774 of CM061065.1, read as the reverse complement.
AATCATGATCCCAAATTCATAAAACACTAATTAATTTCAAAATCCAAATCTGAAATCAAAACTAGGGTTTGATATTGGGGAAGAAAATGGGGTTTCTTGAAAATTACAAGGGAAAGTGAGAACAACTCACCCAAAGAAGGAAGAAGAGCTTGTGGTGGTGGTGTGGCGGCGGCAGACGACTGACGGTGTTGACAGCGGTGGCTGTTGGAGGCGTAGTGTTCCTTAAGGCATCCATGAACAATAATGAAGCTAAAACACATGGAAGAAGAGAAAGCAGGTTCAAACAACACAACTATGGTGGAAGACCACCATATATGGCGGTCAGACGGCTCACCTGCGACGCGAGACAGTGACTCACACGGTGGAGCTTGAACCAGATGCAGCAGGCTCGATCGGAACAGAGCAAACATGACTCTATTCGGCAGTTCAAGGCGGCGGTGCGACACGGCACGGCACGGCACGACTGGGCAGGGACTGGGTGGAATGAGGAAGAAGGTTTTCCAAAGTTTTGAGAGAAATGAGGTTTTCTAGTTTTGCTGAAGCAGGAAAGAAAAAAACAAGCGTGAATATGAAGGAGATAAGGAAGGGTGTCGTGAAAATAGAGCAAAGGAAGACAGAAGAATTTAACTTCTCCAAGAAGTTTTATAAAGGGTAGTTAATTAGGATCGTAAGAACATTAGGGACATTAACAGGGTAGATATTTAATCAAAATATTTTAACCAAGATTATTGATGGTGAGTTAATGTTGATCTGACACATTTTTCTCATCTGTCGGTCTATCTTTGAAATTTTGTGCTCAGCTCCGAATAAAATATAATATTTTCTTCCTTTAGCAATGAATTTTTTTTTATAAAATAGATAGCATCACTAAAAAAAATGATACGATCTATTATACTTCAGTTTCAGGTTAAATCAGAATTTTCTGACCATTGAAGTTGTGCTATCAGTGAAAACGCAGACCGGTTTCTGTCTTAATTTTCAATCCAAAATTTTACGGTAACCTTCTACCATAATATAGAGTATGAATATGATTTTGTTTTATCAAAAATCCTTCTCTTGATCTCAAATTAAAATGTAAATAATTATATTTTAATCGGTTAAACATCATAACTAAAAACGGGCTGTTACAGTATTCACAAGAATATGGAATTGACTACAATGAGGTGTTTGCACCTGTTGCTAGGATGGATACGGTAAGAATGGTATTAGCACTTACTGCAGAAAGAGGCTAGAAGATCTATCAGCTTGATGTGATGTCGACCTTTCTTCATGGAACATTGAGTGGGGATGTGTATGCTGAACAACCAAAAGGATATGTGAAGAAAGGAAGTGAGCATATGGCTTATAATAGAGTAATTGAACTAGTTCATTGTGGAACACAAGATCAAGTTGCTGATGTGATGACCAAGCCTCTAAAGTTGGATTCTTTCCAGAAACTTTGAATACAGCTAGGAGTGTGTGAGATTCCAGAATTAAACAAATTGCATGACCGCAATTAGTTTAAAGGAAGGTTTGTTGAGTTTGTTATTTATCTTATCTTTAGTTTTTCTGTTAGCTAAATCAGATTGCATTCTGATAAGTTAATTATGTTTAGTTAGTTTATCTTTAATTAACTTTAGTTATCTTTTAGTTAGACTTATCTTGTCTTTCTGTTATTGTTGCTGATCAATGCCTATATAATGGCTTGACTTCTATTCAATAAAGCATTCATTCTCCAATTTGTTTAAGAGAGACTTTGTAATCTTTACATTTTGTATAATTGATTTTTGTTAAAAGTGAGTTGAGAGTGATATGATTTATGTTTGGATGGTTTCATGAAAAAAGTGAGTTTTATACATTCCTGTTGTTTAGATTGTTTGGATCAAAATTGCTTTTGGGTGTGCAATTACCAAAATGGGTTTTAATGTGTATTTATATGCATATCTATTTGGGCATATGTTTTATAGAGGAAATGTTAAATGACAAAGAGTCATTAAAAAAAAATACTTCAATTTCAGGGTAGTATATCATCTTTCTTAAAGATAAGTTCATCATCATGAGCAAAAAATCAGGTTTCTTAAAAGACAAACAACACAATCCTAGGATTTGATGGTTGGCACGACACTACCATGATCATTTGATTTAGTATATATTTTGCACGAAACTACTATGTTTAGCACAAATGCAAGACTATCAGAGACACGTGGCAGCAACATTATCAGAAATGAAAACCACTCCTCGGGTAAAAACTGTGTACAACATCAAAAACAGTGCATCAAAAATAGTGCAGTATCCTGGGCAACATAGGACTTGTGCCGCAGAAAAAAGAAGACTAAAAACAGTGCAAAATTTTTAACTATGTCACAGTGTTGAAGGTGTTGTCTCAGGTGCACCACCCACCAAAGTGGTGTAGTGGTGCACCACCCAAGTGGCAAAATCTGGGTCATCCAGATTGCTACTTGGGATTTTGACTTTTCAAAGTTCTATAAAAGCTAATGTTAGAATGATGCATCAAGATAGATGGTTTATGGGTGTACAACAATTTTAATCCAAATGGCTTGGTATCATAGGTAAAATAATTATTTTTAATATTTCTTTTTTATTTTTAAATAACATTCCTACCCTTCTCTCCCACCCCACCCCACACCACCCCATCCCTACCTTTCACCCATTTGCCACCACTGGCCAGAGGGCTGCCGCCGCCGCCGTCTTCGTCTTAAGCTCTGGAATCCAGATCTAGTGGTGCCTTAACTAGACATCAAATTCTATTGATTTCATCTCTCCACGCCGCGGATTCTGACGAGAGAGTTCGTCATGGCAGATCTACGCGTGTTGAGCCTGTTAGTGAGGATCTGGATGCGATTGAAACTAGTGGCGGACCCATCTTCGTCTTCCTCGTGATTCAAAGATTTTGTAATTTTTGGTTCCATCCTTTCTTCCTTCTGGATAGATCACCATTTTCATGTGTGAGAAAAAAAAGATTCTCCCTTAAAGCATGGCTAAAATGGGGTACACGGGTGTCAAAAACTACACACAAAATGGGTCTTATGTTTAAACCCGATCTACTGTAAGATGGGTCTTGCTGACCCGACTGGAGGTAGGGGATGATAGAGGAGTGTTGCTTTCTTTTTAAACTTCAAATAGAAAAAAAAATGTCAAAAAAACATGTGTGTTCGATCAGCAGCCTAGTGGTCGGGCTAGGTGTGAGTTTTTATGTGTCACATGGTCACGTCTAGGGATGGCAACGAGGCGGGGGCGGGTTTTACCTTCCCCATCACCGCCCCGCTCCCCTTCGGGTTTGAAAGCATATTTAATTTTTATTGCATTAAAAGAAATTAATATTGCTACTGTTACATTTACATTTGTGAAAGGTTTAGCTGCACAGTTTTCGCATACCCATATAAGATGGATGCATATCAGAAACACATGATCAATAGGCTTGGATGCCTATTTTCATGATGGAGCACATCTAAAATAGACTATGGCTCTGTTTGGTAAAAACTACCGGATAGTGGATAAGCTAGTGGATAGCGGTTAGCGGATAAGCTAGCTGATAGCGAATAGCAAGTAAGCTAGCTGATAGCAGATAAGCTAAATTATTAGTGTTTTATTTTATTAGCTAAGGATATGTGAGGAATTTAATTAAGATAGTAGGGATACAAATGGAAAAAAATGATAAGCTATACGCTATAAGCTCAAACGCTACTTCCAGTAGCGTTTGGAAAAAACAGACACTATAAATCATCCGCGATACGCTAGCGGATTTGGCAAACCAAATAGACACTATATATATATATATATATATATATATATATATATATATATATATATATATATATATATATATATATATATATATATATATATATATATATATATATATATATATATATATATATATATATATATCTGTGTGTGTGTGTGTGTGTGTGTGTTTTGTAGATACCACTATGCTCAGGAATAGAATGTGGCTAGCAAAGAGATTTCAATGATCATTGGTCTGCAAGACTGGACAAATAGAGAAGCCAGATCATGGGTACTTAAAAGAAGACTTGGGGAGGTGTAATAAGCTACTCATTTTACAACTATGCAATTTAAAATTATTTTATAGTATGCATTATGTTTTTAAATTTATTTCCTCTTTCGCAGGCTGTTGTTCAATTTTTTAACTGATATCTAAATCATGAGGGCAACCGGGGAATTTCGAAAAATAAGTATGTGATGATTGATGTTCTTTGGAACCTTAGATTAACTTCCAGATTGAAAAATAAGTACATCAGTCATTATATTAGAAAATTTAAAGATCAATGTAAAAGTAAAATGTTGAATAACATTGTAACATCCCTGGCTGCTTTATGGATTGACGACTGTACCCACAAACCAACACGAGTCTTTTCAGCGTGCTTTGTCCGCACTCACACGCTTCCTAGAAAAACATGTGACACCCGAGGCCGACGAGGGCGGGGAGTGGTCACCAGTGCAAGAAGGCACAATCAATGAGCAGCTCTTGGTAGGCTTCTAGGCGGAGGGACACATGAATGAACCGATTACACACCCGAATGAGAGGAATCCCGAGGCTATGTAGGTATGGGACTATACAATTAAGGATGACTTATAATTAATTTATTGGTACTACCTATACCAACAAGATGCATCTTATTTTTGGGAGCCTATCAGCAATTCTGGGATAGGTGACCTCCTGGGAAGTTTTCCCAGCAAACGTGTGAGTGAGGACAAAGCATACTAAAAAGACCCGTGTTGATTTGTGGGGATAGATGCAGTCAGGGATGTTACAATAAATAAAAAACATTATATTATTAAACTATAATAATAACATGTAATATAAAAGTAAAAAAAAAACGCTAAAGCTCACCACAGTCCGCTTGGACCTCTCATTAACAAACTCGTCGGTGTCTCCGCTTATATGGGTATGTGTAAAGATCGTAGGGACATCAATCGACCGCCTAAGTGCTCCTGCCTACAAACGACACACGAATAAAATCAATTAATTATAAAATAAATTATTAATAAAAATATAAAGTTTATATACTTAATTATTTATATTTGCATACCACGTTAATGGCATGCTGGACGTGGTTAATCGAACCACCCATGTAAGCTTCCGCCCTTCTCGGAAGCTCGATTCCTCTTCACCGGCTCACAGATCAGCCTGTAAGCTGGATAGTCCAAGTGTTCACATTGATGGGCCCAGATGTAGGGACCGATGTAATCTGGACATATGTGGCTCTGCCTATGCTCCCGGAGCATATCCCTCAGTCCAGTGGCGGATCTTGATCGAAATAGTTGGGGGAGCCACTAATTATTAATTAAATTAATATAATTTTCAACATGACATTGATATAATCTCGTTCATGATAAAAAATCTTCAAACTTCCTCTCTTTTATTCAATGGATATTCCCAAATTTGGAAATAGTTTCGGGGGAAAAAAAGTGAAGATAAATATGCTCACTGCCAAGACACAGGTAAATCAAGGAAGGATAAATAACACAAATGAAAGAAAATTTGCAGTCATGGGAAACGCAAATTGGAAATTTGTCAATGAAAAGTAATGGGAAAAAATTGAATTTGAAAAGTAAAAAAACAATATTGTATGAGTAAACATCCTATTTGGTCTATGAAATTGTGAAGTAGTATCAACGTGATCCCTGAAATTGTAAAACGGTAATCAACTTAGTCCCTCTGTTGAAAATCGTATGGACTAATTTGATTTTAATTTAGCAATGCCAGGGACTTAATTGATATTGAGTGAGTAAAATAAGGGACCAAATTGATAGTAACTTTTCATTCAGGGACATTTTTGAAATTTTGATAATTTCAATGATCAGATTGATACCACTTCACAATTTTAGAGAATAAATTTGGTATTTACTCAATAATTTATTTTATAATTAAAGTTTGAAACCAAGACATATTTTTATATTTTATAGCCTATAATTAACTAAAGGACACTAGCTGGCTCCCACGTATTATTAGTAGTAGTACCACGGCTACTCCTATGCCTATTATAAAAAGGGAAATTTATCATTGGAACTTGATGTATTTCAAATTTTAAAGACTGATAAACTTGCTTTCCCAATAAGTTTTTACTTTTTTTGGGTTCCTTAACCAATGTCCTTAAGACATTGGTTAGCATGACCCTAATAATAATAGTAGCCATATCACATCTTCTTCTTCCCTACTATCGGTCAGTTCAGACTCCATTTTAGAGGGGTCCTGCTTCAACAAAAAAACTCTACCCTGTGCCATCTCCGTCAGCGTCTATGTCACTAATATTTTTTTCTTAAAAAATTGGTAAAAAATGTCTGGGGGGAGCTGTTGCTCCCCTCCGCCCTCAAGAAGGTCCTCCTCTGCCTCAGTCTACGACCTGCTTTATCCTCAATGATATCACGTATCTCTGAAGTATGCTCTAGACGCCAGTGCACAATGTCCTGTTAACAAGGAAAAAATTAATAAATTTATACAATAAAATATATAAAATGCGTGAAAAATAAAAACAAATTACAATAAATAATAAACATCTTACCCCGAATCGTCTGAAGATATGATCTTTATCGTCCTGCGGTATCTTCCCCCATGATGGCCAGAAGCGATGATATTGTTGCATGATGGAGTACATAACTGCCCTCAATCCCACTTTCGAAAGGATAAACCTGACAAGGTTTAAATTTTAAAAAATCAACAATATGACAAACAACAAATTTATTGAATAACAAAAATAGTAATAAAACATTAAATTAAAAAATACTTACACTCCACTAACATGCCGGATCCATGGTCGCTCCTCTCGCAATTGTTTATAAGTCCCTCAAACAAAAGACGAATATGATATTGATTGAAGCTGGTTTAACTAAATATGCAAGTGAACTATGGATAACTAAACTGTTAAGCAAAGATTGTGCTTTTAGACAATACTTTTATTTGGCTTTAGTTCCAGTGCTAAGTTCCAAACCCGCTTTATTTATTTCAATTTGATAGATTTAAGTTGGATTTGCTTCTTGAACTGATTAACTTTCTATTCTTAATATTCGGTGCTGCTATTTTCTTAGGCTATGTAAGTCAATTTTCTTGATGCATATGATAATTATAAGTTTCCAATCTTTATGAATATTTATTTTTTACTTGCTGTCGTGATCTAAATTCTTACTTATTGGGGAATTGTATCGTCATTATCATTTCTAATGCGGTTGATATCATAGGTTTTCGTAAACACATATTTAGGGCTGCGGATGAAGTTGAATTGATGTTTATCAATAGGTAATTGCATGTGCATTATATATATGGTGAGATGATCTTGAATTTTATTCCATTCTTACTTTTGTAACTTTTCTATTCATTCCTCCAACATAAATGGATTCAGGGTAATAATCCCCTCCTAAAGCTTTTCTCCATCATTCTTAAACTTCCCTTCCCTTCCCTCCCCTCTCCTTTTTTTTCTTTTCCAATTTATGCATATTTGTTGAAAATACCAGCTTCAGTAATGTTGTATATAATATATTATTTATCTAAAGCTTCCTTTATTTGAGTTCCTTTCTTCCTCATTGATATTTTCTTGAGTTACTTTCTTTCTAATAAGTAAAGGATCTTTTACTTTAGTAGCTAACGTACAACTATTTGGAAACAATTTTTATTTATTTTCATTGTTTCCTATACAAATTTTTGGAAACAGGAAATAGAATGAAAACAATATGACATTTTTATAACTATTTTTGTTGTAATTATTTCTAAACTTAGGAAATAAAAACAGGAAATGAAAATGCAAACCAAACAGGCCCTAATATTTGATATTAATTGGATAATGAGTTAATTACTTTCTATTGATATTTTCAATGTAAAAGCTACTGATTTTTAATTAATTTCATATTATTTCCTAGAAACATAGTGACAGCGCGGCGCGCGAGCGACGCGCGCGCGTGCAATTCTGGCAAGTGTACCAGACTGTCTTCAAGTAATAAAAGATATCGATCCCACAGAGACTGTGTTCTTGAATCGCAACCAATTCTCAAATCGAGTAAATCTGGACTGTGTAAAAAGGATTTTTATATTTTGAAAAGGTTTTAAATTTGAATTAAGAGATAATTGAAACAGAATCAAATAAAACAGAAGACAAATCTAAATGGATTCCTAGGGATTTGGGTTACCTTTGAGGCTGTTTATGTTACTAATCTGATTTACCTCTGTTGATTATCGAAATTGCCTTGAAGGCGAGTTTATCCTCTAATAGCTTAAGCTCCCTCTCGGGTTACAAAAGCCGTGCCCAATTGACCCGACCCCTACTCTCGTGGTAGTCGATCCCAGATTGGACCCTTTGCGTTTCGTGACAACTCGTTGATCCTCAAGGGACGACTTCTAACTCTCTTGATTTCAGTCCCAAGTCTGACTCTATAGATCCGACACCTAAGTTCACCGCTAGGTTCCTCCTTAGAATGTCTAAGTCATGCAAATAAACCTATGTTCACCGCTAGGTTCCTCCTTAGATCATCCACGTCTCGCAAATAAGTGGCCGCCGAATTTTACGAGTGAAAAACTCTAGAAATCCTAAGTTCACCGCTAGGTTCCTCCTTAGAATGTCTACGTCCCGCAAATAAGCGGTCATCGAATTTACGAGTGATTAAAACACTAGAAATCAGATCTAAAGCAAATCGAAATTAACAAAGATATTACATCAAATTTATAACATATTCAAACCTCGGGCATAGCCCCGATCCCTAGAAACTAAGCTACTACTCCAGCCTTGCCATGGATATGACAAGATTGGTTGACAACATTATGAAAATTACAAAATCAGAGAAGAGAGGAGGAAGAAGAAGATAGATCCTAAAATGTAGCCTAAAGTCTATGTGTGTGTTCTCTCCTTCATCCTCCCTTCTGCATCTGCCTGGTCCATATTTATAGATTTGGGAAGTTAGAATCCTAATCTAACTCAAATTCTGATCCAATTCGGTTTCTTCAGGTCCAAGTAATGCGCGTCACAGCCGTGATAGCCATCACGGGTAGGCCGTGACGGCTTCTGTTTCTGGCATTTCAGGTAGAATCCAGTCTCTCGCGACGCGAATATGGGATTGCGATGCGAGCCTTCATTTTCTGGCCGTGCTAGTAATTACGGCTGGGCCGTGACGGTCTCTGACTTGTGGGGGTTTTTGGTCACGGCCGTGATGTCTATCACGGCCAGGCCGTGACAGACTCTGACTTCAGCCTTTCTTCTTTTTCAGTTTTGCTCGATCATGGCCGTGATGGGCATCACGGCTAGGCCGTGATGGGCTCTGTTTGGCTCATTTTCTTCAGTTTTCAAGCTCCATCTTCATCCAAACTCCATCATGGTTGATCTTGAGCATTTTACCCTTGATTTCTGCAAAAGAACACCACACAAACCGCCTTACCCGTTCCAAAGGAAAATTAACCAAAAATCAAACTAAAATGTGCCTAAACTACATGAAAATGCATGCAAAATGATAGACAAAGATGATCTGAAATCACACTCATCAAATCACCCCAAGCTTAAGATTTTGCTTGTCCTCAAGCAATTACTAAGGCCATAAGATATATCAATCAAAGCATGGATAGTGAATCAAGAACCCTAGCAACTAATCCAAGTAATAGGCATATACAATAAATCCCCAAGAGATAATCGATTTCAAGTCCAATTAGAAGCTTAGGTTCTTAAAGTTCATATTCTCACTGATTTGGGCACTCATCTCACCTCACTCAAGTATTTTAGGGTATATGACAATTCGCTCAATCTCCTCAAGGAAAGCATTTTACCATAAGCTTGACTATTAACCAAATCTCTACTTTATTTATGAAAACACATAAGAATCAAGAGGTCTTCTCCTTTGGTTGTAATGTGGCCATGAGATTAATTGTTAGGTGGAGAAATCAAGAAAAAGGAAAATTCAAGAAGGCTAAACAAATTATCAAGCATTGCAAAGCATGACACCTTCTAAAATACCTTTTAGGGCTTTGATTTACTTTTCCACCTTTTTTTCTTTCTTTTCTTTTCTTTTTATTTTCATTTCTCACTTTCTTTTGTCATCCCCTTCTCCAAATTTTTTTTTTGTGTTTATTTTATTTTCTTTTATTTGGAGAAGGGGAGACTTATAGCTCAAGAGAAATTATTTTCTAGTTTTTTTTCATCCCATACTTTTTCAAACTACCATTTACCCTTTTGAAATACTTTAAAAGGTGCCATACCAAGCATTATTTATCAAAGTAATTCAAGGTACCAAGAAAAGTATTTTATTCTTTGAGGCTCAAAATTGGGCAACTAAGGGGTAGCATTTAATCAATCGAAGCTCAGAAGGCCGGAAAAATGCCTAGTGCCTCAATCATTTTCAAAAATGTTTTCACAAATTTTCAAGTTTCAAAACGGTTTCAAGTCAAGTTCTAGAAAATACAGTCCATGAGGAATTAAATCACTCTATCACAAGAAATGGAGTAGCATTTAGCGAGTACCCCTTTTTGGCTCAAAATCTTACATTTAGTAGTTCAAAAATCAGTGAGAAATACAAATCTAAGGAACCACATGCTAATTATCAACTATCAAATGATTATCTCAAGAATTTTTATTTTTAGCCTTGTTACAAGAATAATAAAAAATTGGGTTCAAAAATTCACTATCTCAATTCATTTGGCACCAAGTTCTCACAATTGGATGCATATTCTAAGTGAGGGGCAATCTAGAGAATGTGATCATACCAAACTATGCCTATGTGAATGCAATTTGAATGCAACAATGCAAATGCAAAAATACCCCTACCCCAAGCTCAAAAACTTACATTGTCTCCAATGTAAACAGTCAAGTCGGAGAGAGGAGAAAAATTGGAACAACTTACCGAGGTGGTAGCGGGTGTTGGCTCACATTCCAGTCAAAACTTGGGTGGAAATAGCATCACGGCCGTGAGGCGTATCACGGGCAGGCCGTGATGGCTTCTGACTTTATTAGGGTCCTTGCTCCTTTTGTTCTTCCTTCCTCTTTAACCTGAAAACACTAGACAAATCTATTAATTTATGATTTTTTCACTCTTGATCTTCTCACATTATTCAAGAGATAAATTCAAAAATAAAAGGAAAAGGGAAAGAAAACTTGGGTTGCCTCCCAAGAAGCGCTTATTTACGGTCCTAAGCTTGACCATACTTCCTTCATTCAACCGGGGTCGACTGGGTGTAGAAGTGCAGGAACACTTCTCTTCCATGGAACTCCTTCAAAAAGCCGATTCTGCTCATACGGCCAATAACGCTTCCGCTTCGCTCTTTTCTCTCGGAGCTTCCTAGCCTTCCTTCCTCCCGGCGGAAGTTTTGTTTCCACATGGACAGCAACTCCAACTCCATCACCATTTGGTGCATCATCAGCCATGTAAATCTTCGGAGTTGCTTCCATGTTGAGCTCTTCTTTTACCACTGGAGACGTTATATCGATCCTGCACACATGGCTCTCAAAAGGAGGGTTGTTATAGGAGTTAGTAAATTCAAAATCGATCCTACCTTCCTCTACATTTAGAGAGAGTTTACCATTCCTTACATCTATTACTGCTCCAGCGGTGGCCAAGAATGGCCTTCCTAAAATGATGGGGAATTCAGAATTCCCTTTCATGTCCAATACCAGGAAATCGGTAGGGATGAAGAATTTCCCTACCTTCACAGGGACATTCTCTAGTATGCCTAGAGGAGTCCTAGTTGAGCCATCCGCAAATTGTAAGGAGAATTTGAATGGTCTCAACTCTTTCGTTCCCAACCTTTCCAAGATAGTGAGCGGCATCAAGCTCGCACTAGCCCCTAAGTCACATAAGGCTTGGTCTATTTGCACTTTTTCAATCGAGCAAGCGATAGAGAAACTACCTGGGTCTTTCAGTTTAGGAGGCATATTAGATTTTTTCATGACAATTGGCTCCTCAGTTAAGCTCTTAGTTTCTACTTCCACTTGCTTCCTCTTGACCAACCTTTGTGGGAAAGGTATTGAGGGTTGGTACGGTGGTGGAGGGACATAATTTGGTTATGGCTCTTCATCTTCGCTCATGTCCTCCTCTGATTCCACGTCCCTTTCCCCCACCCCAAGCTTATCATCCCTCAAGTGTATGGCATTACAATGCTCAATGGGATTAGCTTCGGGTTGACCCGGGAACGTACCCTTAGGTCTAGTGTATGTGCTGGCTTGTTGGGAAATTTGTGTTTCTAGCATCTTGTTGTGGATGGCTAAGTTGTCTACCTTGGATGCTAGCTCTTTTATTGCCTCATTCTGCTTAGTTTGAGTGGCAACAAAGTTTTCCATGAGAGACTCGAGCTTAGATCTTTGTACCTGAGGATACCCAGACGCGGGCTTCCTATTACCTTGTCCTTCTTGGAACTCGTGATTCAACGTGTTGTTTTAGTTTCCGTAGGAAAGGTAAGGACTATTCCTCCTCTGGTTGTAGGGGTTCGGGGGAGCATAGTTTGGCAGCTTCGGGTTTGTGTCGTAAAAATTGTGGCAAGAGTTCACTTGCTCCCCTGAAGCACCGGACTCAGAAGCGACACCATGTGGACACTCCATTATATCATGTCCCTGCACACCACAAATCTCACAAACAACATTAGTAGCACCGACTGAACTCACATGAGCCTTTTCAATCTTATCTAATCGTTTATTTAGTGAGTCAAATTTAGACATAATCAGATCGATACTATTCACCTCAAACTTACCCCTCGAAATCTTGTTCGGGTTATTACCTCTTTCGGAACCCCATTGGTGGTAGTTGGTGGCGACATTCTCAATGATGTTGAATGCCTCAGTTAGAGGCCTATTCATAAAGGCTCCACTAGCTGCAGAATCAAGTGACACCTTCGAAGAGTAGTCCAATCCGTTGTAGAAGGTGTGCACTAATAACCACCTCTCGAGTCCATGGTGTGGGCAAGACTCCAGCAGTCCCTTGTAGCGATCCCAAGCTTCCGATAAGGATTCTCCGTCTTTTTGGAAGAAGCCGGTGATCTGGGTTCGTATGTAGGCCGTCTTGGATGGAGGGAAGAATTTCTCCAAGAACGCCTGTTCCAGTTGGTCCCAAGTAGTCAAGGTGTTGGCGGGCAATTGCTTTAGCCAAGCCTTTGCTTTTCCAGTCAGAGATGAGGGGAACAACCTCAAGCGAATAGCATCGACCGGTGCACCATGAATCCTAATTGCATCGGTGAACTCCAAGAATGTTTCTAAGTGATCAGTCGGGTCCTCCGGAGGCAATCCTCCGAATTGGTGCTGCCTAATCATGTTGATGAGCATAGGCGGTATAGTGTAGTTCTCCGCCTCAATCTCTAGCCTGGCTATCCCAGTTCGCAAGCCTCTTGCATTTGGGGCTGCGTAGTCCTTCAAAGGTTTTGTATCCGATTGATTCGCCATGAGTGGAATGGGGGTCAACCTTTCTCCCTCTCTTTGTAGTCTCCTACGTTTATGGAAGGTCCTCTCGATTTCTGGATCAACCTCACTAAGGCTCCCAAGACTTAGGGATCTTTGCATATAACACACAGAGAGAGATGGATACACTAGAAGGAAAGAAATTTTGAATTTTTTTTTTCAGAAATAAAAAATCAAATAAAAAGAAAAGGTACAGAAAAAACAATTCAAAAACTAAATTGAGATTCGAAAACGCACAGTCCCCGGCAACGACGCCAAAAACTTGACAGCGTGGCGCGCGAGCGACGCGCGCGCGTGCGATTCCGGCAAGTGTACCGGACTGTCGCCAAGTAATAAAAGATATCGATCCCACAGAGATTGTGTTCTTGAATCGCAACCAATTCTCAAATCGAGTAAATCTGGACTGTGTAAAAAGGATTTTTATATTTTGAAAAGGTTTTAAATTTGAATTAAGAGATAATTGAAACAGAATCAAATAAAACAGAAGACAAATCTAAATGGATTCCTAGGGATTTGGGTTACCTTTGAGGCTGTTTATGTTACAAATCTGATTTACCTCTGTTGATTATCGAAATTGCCTTGAAGGCGAGTTTATCCTCTAATAGCTTAATCTCCCTCTCGGGTTACAAAAGCCGTGCCCAATTGACCCGACCCCTACTCTCGTGGTAGTCGATCCCAGATTGGACCCTTTGAGTTTCGTGACAACTCGTTGATCCTTGAGGAGCGGCTTCTAACTCTCGTGATTTCAGTCCCAAGTATGACTCTATAGATCCGACACCTAAGTTCACCGCTAGGTTCCTCCTTAGAATGTCTAAGTCATGCAAATAAACCTAAGTTCACCGCTAGGTTCCTCCTTAGATCATCCACGTCTCGCAAATAAGCGGCCGCCGAATTTTACGAGTGAAAAAATCTAGAAATCCTAAGTTCACCGCTAGGTTCCTCCTTAGAATGTCTACGTCCCGCAAATAAGCGGTCACCGAATTTACGAGTGATTAAAACACTAGAAATTAGATCTAAAGCAAATCAAAATTAACAAAGATATTACATCAATTTTACAACATATTCAAACCTCTGGCATAGCCCCGATCCCTAGAAACTAAGCTACTACTCCAGCCTTGCCATGGAGATGACAAGATTGGTTGACAACATTATGAAAATTAAAAAATCAGAGAAGAGAGGAGGAAGAAGAAGATAGATCCTAAAATGTAGCCTAAAGTCTATGTGTGTGTTCTCTCCTCCATCCTCCCTTCTGCATCTGCCTGGTCCATATTTATAGATTTGGGAAGTTAGAATCCCAATCTAACTCAAATTCTGATCCAATTCGGTTTCTTCAGGTCCAAGTAATGCGCGTCACGGCCGTGATAGCCATCACGGGTAGGCCGTGATGCCTTCTGTTTCTGGCATTTCTGGTAGAATCCAGTCTCTCGCAACGCGAATGTGGGCTCGCGACGCGAGCCTTCATTTTCTGGCCGTGCTAGTAATTACGGCTGGGTCGTGACGGTCTCTGACTTGTGGGGGTTTTTGGTCACGGCCGTGATGTCTATCACGGCCAGGCCGTGCCAGACTCTGACTTCAGCCTTTCTTCTTTTTTAGTTTTGCTCGATCATGGCCGTGATGGGCATCACGGCTAGGCCGTGATGGGCTCTGTTTGGCTCATTTTCTTCAGTTTTCAAGCTCCATCTTCATCCAAACTCCATCATGGTTGATCTTGAGCATTTTACCCTTGATTTCTGCAAAACAACACCACACAAACCGCCTTACCCGTTCCAAAGGAAAATTAACCAAAAATAAAACTAAAATGTGCCTAAACTACATGAAAATGCATGCAAAATGATAGACAAAGATGATGTGAAATCACACTCATCACATGGCAAGTATAGGCACCATGAAACCAATTTACTTTTTAAATACATATAATTTTTCATGTTACATCAACTATATGCTAAGGTGATGTGTTCGTGTTTATAGTCAAGGGGGGATGGGGCTACCTGGAGCTTATTTATGGACTGGCTGGTCAGAGAATGCTTTTTTAAGGTTTAGACCAAGTCTATTTCAATTTCCCACTTTGAGGGCTTTGATCGTGTAAGGAGGGTGTGTGAAGGAGATAATAACACCCATACCAAGTTTTATAGCTCAAGTGTTTATTTACATTATGTTGATTTATTTGGTTTTGATTGTAACACCCTGTTTTTCGTATGCTTCTTTATCAATAAAGACATGCTTTAATGTATTTATTTTTGATAAAATACAGAGGATGATTTTATTTAAAATAAAATCATTTTCTTGTGTTGTTTTACCGTATGAAGTCACGATGAAATTTTTCGGTCGAAAATTCAGACGAGAACCGGTCTGGGTTCTCACTGCCAATACAAGTTTACTGAGCCAGAGACAAAATTTTAATTAGTGAACGAGACGGTTAGTGTTTTTATGGTGTTTTGTGTGGGTTTGGATTTTTTCGAAAAATCTTGTTCGGGGCCAAATCTTAGGGATTTCCCGGGCTAAATCATCGGGAAATACGATCGGGGAAGTCATCTGTTACGCAATGGAGCAGAGCATCAAGAGTATGAAGTGACATGTAGTGACTTGATGTGAAGGCTATGACACACCTAAGAAAAAGTGAATCTTGACTTTATTTCAAAATCTTACTTTTTCATCCTTCTCTCTCCAATCACATCACACCACCTTAACTCTTTATCCTCTCTACAAGCAACCCACCTTCTTTCTTCTTCTTTCCTCTCTTCTTTATTCTTATTTCCCCTCAAAACTGTGACCCCCTCCCTCATACTCTATAAATACCCTTCATTTCCACCATTCATCACTTTCCTCCATTTTCTCACATTTTCACTTTACTACTGACCGCGCTGTCGCCACGCGCCAAAAAGAACGAGCGATTATGAAAATAATGCAGTATAGAGCGACAACTCGGATCGTCTCTCAAGGACTCTTTAGTTGTTGTTATTATTAACAGAAAATTAGTAAAAGTTAGAAATGGGGGTTTTGAGATTTAAAACTAAATTAACAAAACAAAGCAGAGAAAAGAAACAAAGCAGTTTAAGAAATTAGCAAATAAACAAAAGCGATTAACCTACTGTTCTCAGTTTCCCACTATCATTGGTTCATGCAAATCCTAAGCAGATACTAATCCCCTCCCGGTTGTAGCAACAATTAACAAACGAAAACCGCTACTACAGATGTATGTTCCTATTCCCGAAATAACAAACGGGGTTAAGCTCTCATGAACAAACGAACATGAATGAACACACGCGAAATAACAAACGCGATTATATATAGGAACATAACATCACCGAAATGAAACAATACAACACTATACATTCCTGAAATAACAAACAGAAACATACAGCATTGCATTGAAAAGAGAAAAGCAACTAATCATGGAATACAGAACCTCAAGTGTTAACAGAAACCAATTACAGTAGATTAATCTAGGAGACTAGTTCTCCATTACAAACATAAGCATAAAAGAAAAGGAAGGAAAATAAACTACTACTACTGTCTACCAAAGACTAGCCAAAACTGGCTAACTCTGATTATCCTCTTCATTTCTGCCTAAGACTGCTTATATACACGTTTCTGGAGTCAGAGTACTCGCGAGGCGAATCACTGCTCGCGAGGCGAATAACATGAAAGGTCTGCAACTCTTTGTCTTCTCGCGAGGCGAGCACATCCTTCGCGAGGCGAACTCTTCAGCTTCCAACTGTTACGCCCGTGGCATTCAACACGCCCAAACCGTGATGGCTTCTGATCTTCCAATACTCGCGAGGCGAAGGAATGCTCGCGGGGCGAGAGATCCTTCGCGGGGCGAGTGGCTCCAGATTTATTTTATTTTATTAACCTGAAAATAAGAAAATATAATAAGTATTTTATTTAACTCTAAATCAACTAAATTAACTTAAAAACAATTTACAGACTCAAAATACTACTTAAGGACAATCAAGTCTAATTTGGGTAAAAATGATATAAAATTAGCACAAAGCCCAGGTCTTTACTAGTTATAAAACCAGTCAAACAGAGGCTCATCACTACCTTTCTTCTTCTTCTTCTTCTTTCTTACAAAGTTTACATTTTTATCAAGCTTTTTACTTTAAGTTCTTCATCAAAGTTCTTCATATTGTTGAGGGTAATGATCCTATGTTGTTTATTTTTCAAGTTATTGTCTTTATGTTCATAGTTTTGCTTTAAGTTTCCTTTAAGCTTTCAAACTTCTAAAATCTCTTAAAAATGGTAGAAAACTCCTTTTGAGTTGAAACCACTTTCTATATTCTTTTATTTACTCATACTATCACATACTAAAAGGTTGTGTAAAACAAAGTTTCCTAACCTCTTCTTTCTAAGGAGGACGAAACCATGTATATGGTTTAGATGGATCTTGTTTCAACCTTTACAAGTATGAGTTTGTATTTGAGTTTCATTTCCAAGATGATCATGGACCAAGGCTACTTTATGTTAAAGGATTTTATGTCTAAGTGATTGGAAAGTTTAAAGATTTGTTTTCCAAGATGATCATGGACAAAAGCTCCTCATGTTAAAGGATGCTATGTACGTCTAAGTGATTGGAAAGTTTAAAGATTTGTTTTCCAAAATGATCATGGACCAAGGCTCCTTTATGTTAAAGGATGCTATGTCTAAGTGATTGGAAAGTTTAAAGTTTTTTACTCTATTTTTATGTAAAGACCAAAACCAATGAGTTTTAAGGCTATGTTGTTTAATTTTTAATTTTCAAAATGATCATGGATTAAGACTCCTTGATATAGGAGGATGCTTGGTCCAAGAGATTGGAAAGTTTGAAGATTTCTAACCCCTATTTCTTGTTAAGGCCGAAACCTTCAATGGTTATGGCAAAGATGTTGAGTTTTGTTTTCCAAAGTGATCATGGACTAAAAATCCCCTTATGTTAAAGGATGCTATGTCTAAGTGATTGGAAAGTTTAAATTATTTTCTTGCCTTATTTTCCTATGATGGCCGAATGTAACATTTGACCTAGGAGGTGTTATTTTATTTTGTTTTCCAAGATGATTATGGATTAAAGCTCCTTTATGTTAAAGGATGCTATGTCCAAAAGAATGGATGATTTAAAGATCTCTAACCTCACAAATGTGTTAAGGCCGAACCTAAGAGTTCATGGTCTAAGACATTTGATTTTTCCATTTTCCAAAATGATCATGGTTTCAAGCTCCTTACTATGTATGGATGATAACCTAAAGAGATTGGAAAGCTTAGAAATTTCTAGCCTATTTATCTATGCTTGGCCGAAACCCTAAGTCAAGTACTTAGTGGGATTTTAATTCAACTTTGTTAAAAGATCACTGTTTATGAACTCCTAACACTTAAGGATCATAAATCCATGAGTTGTATAATTTTCAGGAATCTCTAACCCTAAGAACTAGTCTTGGCCGAACCTATACCTTGTGGTTTAGTGTTCTTGTTTGATTTTAACTTGTGATTTTGTGCTCATAACCTTAGACTTTCATCGCGGAGGAAACAAGGACGTTCGTGGTTTACCTCTCCAAGCATCTAATCTCCTTACCTTCACGGAAGGTAAGAGGGGATTGCCTAGGGATATTCAATGACTATATGCATTTGTGTATGTGTTTACTTGAGTGATTTGAATATTATTGTGATATTGAGCCAATACTTGAATAACTTGTTTACTTGAACTATTGTGGTTATTACTTGAAGTTGAACATTACTTGCTTTAAAGTGTTACGAATTATATATATGTGATGAACTGTCGTTAACTGTGATATCATTGTTGAGAATATATTACTGGTGATTGAAGTTTGAGAAGCCGGACTTGAGTCTGTGCACAATGATTATAAAGGATTAAAAGCCTTAATAAGCCTTGAATAGAACTTTGAAAGTATTGGTTTCATTTATAAAAGTTCCTTGTTTAAAACGCTTACTTCAATAAAATGAGATTCTTATTTTGAAAAGAAATGTTGAAGTGTTTTTGAGATGATAGAAACTACCATTTTTATGATCCAAAGTTGTTACGAGAGAAAACCTTTTTCGAACTATGTGTTTCATGAAGGAAAAACCCTTTGAAAATATTTGACTTTATTCCATCAAGGAATTTCAAATACAAACGAATTTCCTAAATGTTTTGGAAAAGAATTTGCAAAGGAAAAGGATTTTCTCCTAAATGATTTGGAAATGTTCCGGTTACTTGGATAAGTGACCGAGATTTTGTTTTCGACTTGATTTTCACTGAGAGAAAAGTAAACACATGTGAATTGAATCTAGATCGCGAGACGTCGCTTCTAGTATTCTGTAATATGCAGGTTGATCCTTGATCCGTGCCACGTTGTTGTGGACTGTGTGTCCTAATCACGTTGTTGTGGACCGTGTGTCCTAATCACGTTGTTGTGGACTTTGTGTCCTAATCACGTTGTTGTGGACTGTGTGTCCTAATCACGTTGTTATGGACCGTGTGTCCTAACCACGTTGTGATGAACGTTGTTAAAGGTGAATGTTGTTTTCTATGACCACAAGCCTAGGACTGGTGCATCGGTCTAAGGTGTTGTGATTGAGCACTCGGACTGCATGTCCCGTGTTGATGTTGATAATTTCAAAATGGTGAAATTTACGAATAGTCGCTAGCCTTTGAGCTTCGACAACGAATAAGAACGAACACAAAGAAAACATCGGGAACTAAATGTTTTACATTTGCATTTACGGCAGACGTGCCCGGCATGGTTTTAACGTGAGACCTTAACAGGAAAGGTATCATGTGATGGTGTATTATCGTTGTTCTTAAATTGGACAATGACACGATGTACGTGTATCGTTGTGCCTAAATGGACAATGAAACGACATGCATAATCGTTGTCCCTAAATGGCCAATGAGACGGTGTATTATCGTTGTGCTTATCTTGCCAATGAGACGGTGTGTTATCGTTGTGCTTAGCTAGCCAATGAGACGGTGTATCGAGCATGATCAACTCATTTGGAGGATGTTTGGATCTCCGAAGATTAAGTTAGAGCCTGATATTGAAGTGCCATGCATATTTTCAAAGATTGATTGTGCGGGTTTGAGACCCTTTGATATAACATTGTTATATTGTGTATATGCATGATTTAACTGCTTATATGATTATGTGATGTATGTATCATGTATATGGTTGTTGTGGGATATATCTTATTATGGTATCTCACTCTTACAGTTATATCAGGTCTCTTCGGGTTTCTTGTAGTACCTTGGTACTCCAATCAGACGATGTTGCAGATGAGTCTTTCTAAGTCACTTGAAGACCTAGTGTTAGAGGTTGGGAAAGTATTCGGATTGGGGGTCTCTCCAATGAATATTTGATAGAATGACCAGCTTAGGAGTCTGAGTTGGGTTGTATATCTAAAGAGGTCGGTAAATATAGTGTTACATACTTCCATCTGTAGTTTGAACTTTTCTTTCGAAAGTGGAAACTTAGAGAAATGTTGTATGTAATGGTAACTTTGTTACGAACGTGACTTTACGTTTTAAATGTATGTATGATGGATTTCAGAGTTATCACTATAGAAGAAAATTTTATACCCCAGTTTTCTGATTTAAGAGAAAACAATTTTTCCGAAAGCAACCAGCAAATTATCTTTTAATTTACTTCCACATGTGTTACGTAGTAATAGCCCAAGGGGGGCGTTACATTGGTCATTTTTGTCTTTTAATTTTCTATTTTACTTTGTCGTGTTGCATTCAAAACCTTTTTATCATCCTCATAGGTTTCCAGGTGGTGCCTCAAACACATTTTGGATCACCTTCATTCCGCTGATAAGTCTTGGCACCCCTCTTAAGACCAAGCCATCTACTTTCTACTTTCTATTGCTTTCTCCTATCTACATGTTTGTTACTTCATTAAGCTAGCTCTTGTGCTTCCTATCCATTATTCAACAAATGATATAAATTGTTCTTTCCCTATCCACAATATATGGAAAAAGTTAGAGAATTGGAAGCAAGTTTCAACATTAGTGGTCTCATGCATTGATGTCTCCATTGAGAATAGGCTTTCTCTTTGCTCAACTCCTCTGATTCTTTTGTTGGCACTATAGAGTTTATAATTTTATTATAATATCTTGACTAGGTAGTTTATCATTTCTTGTATAATTTTCCTATCTATTCTAATTGTTCAAACCTTACATTGTAGATAAAATAGTTTGAAGCAATGATTATAGGACTAAGCAAAGAAAGAAAAAAATCATTTATTGAGGAATGTAGAAAAAAAAAGAGCAATTAATTCATTGTACTTATATACATTGAGAAAATGGATAAAGCTAACTATTAATGAAATGGATGACAAATATTAGAGATGGCAAAGTTAAGATATATAAGAACCCTAACTATTAGTGAACATTCTACAATATCCCTCTAAATTTGTGTTAAAGACCTTTATTAGAGTATAAGTTAGAGCTACAAGTTGCACCAGATGACAATTTGTTTTTCTTGCCATGCAATATTGCAGACCTTGAATGATCATGCCAACCACTCAATAAGAGACTTGATTTTTTTTCAAACTATAATAAGTTAACTTATAGTTAGTTTGGCTACTTATAACTGCTAAAGGATGACATTAACTAAGATGGTCAACAAATTGTGGAAGTAACGATCGAGGTATGAAGCAGGAGATGGAGAAGCAGTTTGTGGACCTTCTCTTTGAGGAGCTTAAATTGCAAGAGACAATTGGTGACAGTTCCAGTGATAATTCTGATACTCTTGTGAAAAAGAGAAAAAGAATAATTTTGCTATGCTATTCGTCTTTAACTTAGATTAATATTTCCTTGAACCTGTTAACGTGGTTTTTTGGTTTGTTGATCAAAATTCCTTCGTGACAAATTATTGAAGATCAAACGAGTAAAGGACATATGAGTTATGCGGTAATCTCGTTAGAAATGTGCTATTTTTGAAAGCAACGTCAAGTATATATCTGACAATTTTTGTCAAATTGGGAATTACTGGCAAAGAGTACTAAGACAAGTATATGAATTTGAAAAATGGTGTACAGATTATCAATAATGAACCTTGACAATGAAACTGTTTGTATTTGAAAAGGGAAATTTGAAATTTAAAAGAAGAATGTATTCTCTACGTAGAAAATAACTACCTGATTGAACTAAGTTTACAATAAAGAGAAACACAAGTTTTAAAAAGAAAGTTAAGAAACTTACGGAAAGTAAAAGAACTTAGATGAATAACTTGAAAGAAACACTAGAAATAATGAAGAACAAGTAGAGAACTTGAAGAACACAACCAGTATTGCACTGGGTTTTCATATTGAATTGAAATAAGATGGGTGGAGGGAATATTTGAATGTTATCCGTTAATCTGCTGTGTGATCGAGATGTGTAGGATATGTATCAAGTAACCGACCTTTACTACATTATGATTACTAGTATTTATAGACAAATAAGATAACTATCTAGAAGTAACTCCCTATCTAAATGACTGTCACATGTCTTTGGCAGTTCTCTTAGGTTTTACACTTAAATTGTTTTGTCAAACAATCTCACTAACTGCTCAATGTTTTGAACCGCTCCGTGTCAATTTGCTTGTCTTCCGACGGTTTGAACTATTTGACAACTTGTGTTGGTAACTTTCGTCGGATTGGGGATTTAACCGATTTCTTCATTTTTCTTTTCTTGACAATTCTTCCTTCGAGTAAGTCTTCCCTTATTACTTTGTAAGGGACTTGATTATCGAATCTTTTCCTCTGTCGAACTATATTTTCTTGTCAAACCAAATATTTTCAA
Source organism: Sophora flavescens (assembly GCA_030762895.1). NCBI lineage: Eukaryota > Viridiplantae > Streptophyta > Magnoliopsida > Fabales > Fabaceae > Sophora > Sophora flavescens. The sequence continues at coordinate 32,850,651 of CM061065.1, read as the reverse complement.
CACTTAGAAAATTTCAATTATCTCCTCAATCCCTTCGTCAGCCTGTCGAGAAAACATATGTCAGAAATTCAAAATTTCACCCTTAACAAATAGCCCCCCAAGTTTTGCTTTTCGACGACTTTGTTCGAAAGAATAGCAAAAATTTGAATTTCTAAATCCTTAACATATTTTTAATTCTGGGTTTAATTCCGAAGAATCAAATCCTACTAGCTTAATCATATCCCTACTTAATAGGGACAATCATAACATTATATTCGTCTTGGAAATCGAACCACCAACTCCCATTTTCTTTAAATTTCCATCACATCACCGCTCAGTCTTCTTCTTCCTTTACTCGCTTTCTTTCTTTGCGAAAAATTTCTCCTTTCACAAAGCTATTTCATTCTGAACCATTTCACTTAGTGCTCATGGCGACTTCTTCCAAAACTTCTGCTTCAGCACCTCAATCCTCGGTGGCTGCTCCTAGGGCGGTGGTTCAAGATCCACTTTTGAATAAATCAGAGCTATGGCAAAAACCTAAGGTAATTTATCCTGTTCATGACTCTTCCATTTCTCAAAACCCACCTGTTGCGTTCTTGGGCCCCCTCATTGCCCAGAACAAAATTCCTGATAATTTACGGGGTTCTTTTCCTTGCAATAGGCCTGATGAAGCTATCTTAGCCTCTTTACCTTCACTTCCTATTCATGCATTCAAAAAGGGCGATAGGATTTTTAGGATGCCCCCTGCTACCAAATTTGATGCCTACGTTGGTTGGCTTGATCGTGTCCAAGCCTAGAAACGTGAGGTATGGAAAGAAGCTGAAATCTTTGAATTTATTCAACTTTCTCATCACCTTAAACCGGTAGACTTTTCTTTAATTGGGGCATCAGCCTTTTTCTGGAATAAAACTACCAACAATTTCCATTTCCCATATTGAATGATGGCCCCAACCCTTTTCGACATGTCAGCCATTACAGGACTTCGTCCGGATGGCCCTTCCATGCATACCCGTGTTGAGTTCAAGAGACAAATTGATGTCTATGTCCCGAGATGTTTTTTTTCTAAATATGTCACAGATTTCAAAGGTAAAGAAAACGAACCAGTGACAGACACTGAGCATGTAGCCTTTTTATTCCTTTGGCTATGTGCTTATGTCTTTTGTAGTAAATCTGCCACTTTGATTGCAGCTTACGTTCCTCTTGCCAACCTTCTTGCTACTGGCAAGAGGATAGCCCTAGGCTAATGTGTTCTGGCCAATATTTACGATAGTATGAGTATGTTGGTTGACACTGTCATATTAAAAAAGAAAACTAACATAGGAGGTCATCTTTGGCTTCTCCAATAGTGGCTTCATGCCGTCTTAGAGCGTCGACTTTCTTACAAGGCTCCTGCAGAATTGTCAATAGACACTTATGGCTCTTATCTTTGCTATGTTCATGCCGAGTCTTTGTCAAAAGATGAAACTGTCAATTTCAAATTCTATTTCAAAATTTTCCATTCTCTTTCGTCGACTTCTTCAAAAATCAATTTCACCCCTTTTGTCGACAGAAAGTATGGCCCAGAGTGGTTTACTAGGCTGAGTACTACTGTGTCTAAATCCAACAAATCAATTTGGGCCAATTTTCTCTGTCAAAGAGTCATTTTTGTCGATGGTCCTGGTTTTAAAACCCATCGAATCTATCTTCATTTACCCAATACCACTGCCTGTCAGCTTGGTTTCTGTCAATCTATCCATGCTCCTTACTCATCAGACCCGGATGAGCACTTCATCAATGCCAAGGTTCCAATATACGAAGATATCGTGGCCATCAGTGACTAAGATAAAGCTCGCAGGGCCTCTTTACAACTTGTCACATTTTCTACTTTCCATGGAGCAACTCAAAGTTTTCTTGACTGGTGGGATGATTACTACCCTAATTATCATCCAAGTCTAAAAGTCTGATTGAGTTGTATTACAGATGCTGCTGGTAATGGTGATGATTCTTTTGTTTAGAAACAAGATCCAGCATCAAAAACTCAAGGTGAACTTCAGAAAGAAATTCAAGCCTTTGAGAAATTTTACAAAATCAAGTGGAATACCATGAGACCACATGATATGGTTCGTCATTGATGAGTGTGATTTCACCTCATATTTCATTAACATTTTGCATGCATTTTCATATAGTTTAGGCATTTCTAATTTGATTTTAGTTAGTTTTTACCTTGGAACGAGTAAGGTGGTTTTGTGGTGTTGTTTTGCAGGAATTAAGGATCAAATGCTCAAGATTAACCATGATGGAGCTTGCATGAAGATGGAGCTTGAAAAGCAAGAAAATGAGCCAAACAGAGCCCATCACGACCGTGATCGAGTAGAGCTGAAAAGAAAGAGTGGAAAAGTCAGAGCGCATCACGGCCAGCCCGTGATGTCCATCATGGCCGTGACTTGTCAGCTGAACCAGACCCTCACAGGCAGAACTGATCACGGCCGAGCCGTGATGGTGGTCACGGCCGTGATAGACCAACCGACGAAGAAACTTCCAAGTCAGAATCCATCACGGCCTAGCCGTGACAGGCATCACGGTCGTGACGCGTAATATATGGATCTTTAAAGGCTGATTTGATCTGAATTTGTGTTTGCTTGGGGTTCAAGTTACCCTAAACTATAAATAGGGTAATTAGGCTCGACCCTGGGGTGACTTTTGGGTTGCCACAAATTAGGATTCTCTTCTTCTTCTTCTTCTCCTCTCTTAGTATTTATTTCATGTTTTTGTTAATCAAGCTTGCCATCACCATGGCAATGCTTGAGTAGTAGCTTTATTTCTAGGGATTGGGGCTATGCCCAAGATCTGTTTTATGGTGACAAATTGATGTTTTACCTTTGTTAATTTAAATTTTGCTTTAGATCTGATTTCTATTGTTTTAATTACTCGTAAATTCGGTGGTCACTTATTTGCATGTCGTAGATACTCTAAGGAGGAACCTAGCAGAGAACTTAGGTATCGGATCTATAGAATCAGACTTAGGACTTTAATCACGAGAGTTAGAAGCGGTCCTTCGAGGATTCACGAATTGTCACAAAGTGTAAAGGGTTCAATCTAAACTTAACTACCACGAGAGTAGGGGTTGGTTCAATTGGGCACGGTTTTTGTAACCCGAGAGGGAGCATTAACTAATTTAGGATAAATTTGCCTTCAAAGCAATTTCGATAATTAACAAGGGGTAGTCAATTTGGTAACACGAACAATCTTGTCGGTAACCCAATTCCTAGGAATCTCTTTAGATCTGAAAAACCCCTAAACTGATTTACTTTTCTGTTTTGTTTAATTGCAATTTTGAATTTGATTGTTACATGATTCTTATTTCAAAAACCAAAACCTTTTCAAAATCCTTTTTTTTTACAGTCCAGTTTTATCGATTTAATAATTAGTTGTGATTTGAGATCACGGTCTCTGTGGGATCGATCTTTTTATTACTTGGCAACGAATCCGGTACACTTCCCGGGATCGTACATCAAGTTTTTGGCGCCGTTACCGGGGACTGTGTCTTCTTGAATCTCAATTTAATTTTTAAATTGATTTTTCTGGACTTTTTCTTTTTACTTATTTCTTTAAAAAAAATCTCTTTTTCATTTATCTCTTTTTCTTTCTAGAGTATCTATCTCTCTGTGTTTTTCTCTTGTATGCAAAGATCCCTAAGTCTTGGAAACCTTATTGAAGTTGACCCCGAAATCGAAAAGACCTTTCATAGACGTAGGCGACTACAAAGAGAGAGGAAGAGGTTGATTCCCATTCCACTCATGGCGAATCTACCAGATACCAAACCATTGAAGGACTACACAGCCTCGAATGCTAGGGGTTTGCAAACTGGGATTGCCAGGCCAGAAATCGAGGCGGAGAACTACACTATACCACCTATGCTGATTAGCACCATTAGGCAACATCAATTCGGAGGATTGCCCTCGGAGGACCCGACCGATCATGTGGAGACATTCCTGGAGTTCACCGATGTAATTAGGATTCATGGTGCCCCGATTGATGCTATACGCTTAAGGTTGTTCCCCTCCTCTCTTACTGGAAAGGCAAAAGCTTGGCTGAAGCAATTGCCTGCAAATACCTTGTCAACTTGGGACCAACTGGAGCAGGCATTCTTGGAGAAATTCTTCCCTCCATCCAAGACGGCTTACCTACGAACCCAGATCACCGGCTTCTTCCAAAAGGATGGAGAATGCTTATCCAAAGCCCGGGATCGCTACAAGGGACTACTAGAGTCTTGCCCACATCATGGACTCGAAAGGTGGTTGTTAGTGCACACCTTCTACAACAGATTGGATTACTCTTCGAAGGTGTCACTTGACTCCGCAGCTGGTGGAGCCTTTATGAATAGGCCTCTAACTGAGGCATTCAATATCATTGAAAATGTAGCCACCAACTACCACCAATGGGGCTCAGAAAGAGGTAATAACCCGAGAAAGCTTTCGGGGGGTAAGTTTGAAATGAATAGCACTGATCTTATTATGTCTAAACTTGACTCACTGAATAAACGCTTTGATCAGCTTGAAAAGGCTAATGTGAGTTCAATAGGTGCTACTAACATTGTTTGTGAGATTTGTGGGATGCAGGGACATGACATAATGGGGTGCCCACAAGGTATTGCTGCTGGATCCGGTGCTTCGGGGGAACAAGTGAACTCTTGTCACAAATTCTACGACACGAACCCGAAGTTGCCAAACTATCTTCCCCCAAATTCTTACAACCAAGGAAGGAAGAACAGACCTTACCTCTCCTACGGGAACTACAACAACACCTTGAACCACGAATTCCAGGAAGGCCAAGGTAATAGGAAACCCGCATCAGGGTATCCTCAAGTACAAATTCTAGACTTGAGTCTCTTTTGGAAAACTTTGTTGAAACTCAAACAAAGCAAAATGAAGACTTTAGACAACAAGGTAGGGCAGTCAATGAGGCAATTAAAGAGTTAGCATCTAAGGTAGATAACTTAGCCATCCATAATAAGATGTTGGAAACTCAGATTGCCCAACAAGCTAGTACATATTCTAGACCTAAGGGTACGTTTCCGGGACAGTCCGAAGTTAATCCCAATGAACATTGTAATGCCATATACTTGAGGGATGATAAGCTTGGTGTAGTTGAAAAGGATGTGGAATGTGAGGAGGACATGAGCGAATATGAAGAGATAGAGCCAAACTATGTCCCTCCACCACGTTACCAACCCCCAATACCTTTCCCACAAAGGTTGGTCAAGAAAAAGCAAGTAGAAATAGAAACTAAGAGCTTAATCGAGGAGCATAATGCCATGATAAAAACTAATATGCCTCCTAAACTAAAAGATCCAGGAAGTTTCTCTATTGCTTGCTCAATTGGAGAGGTGAAAATAGACCAAGCCTTATGTGACTTAGGGGCTAGTGCGAGTTTAATACTCACTATCTTTGAGAGGTTGGGAACCAAGGAACTAAGTCCAACCAAATTCTATTTACAATTTGCGGATGGATCAACTAAAACTCCTCTAGGCATACTAGAGAATGTTCCCATTAAGGTAGGGAAATTCTTCATCCCTACCAATTTCATGGTGTTGGATATGAACGGGAATTCTAAATTCCGTATCATTCTAGGAAGGCCATTCTTGGCCACAACCGGAGCGATCATAGACGTAAAGAATGGTAAACTCTCTCTTAATCTAGAGTAAGGTAGGGTAGATTTTGATTTGACTAACTCATTTAACAACCCTCCTTTTGAGAGTCATGTGTGCATGATCGAGATAATGCCTCCAGAGGTGAAAGAAGAGCCTAATATAGAAGCAACTCCCAAGCTTTCCATGAAGAATGATGCACCCAATGGTGATAAAGTCGGAGTTGTTCATCATGTGGAGTTAAAACTTCCGCCGGAAGGAAGTAAGGCCATGAAGCTCAGAGTGAAAAGAGCAAAGCGAAAGTGCAATTGGCCATACGAACAACATAGGCTCTTTGAAGGACTTCCTTGGAAGAGAAGTGTTCTTGCACTTCCAAACCCAGCCGATCCCAGATGATTGAAGGGACCGAGTATGGTCAAGCTTAAGACTGTAAATAAGCGCTTCTTGGGAGGCAACCCAAGTTTCCTTTCCCTTTTCCATTTGTTTTTGAATAATTTGAGAAGATTAAGAGAAGAAAGATCATAAATTAATAGAGTTGCCAAGCGTTTTCAGGTTAAGAAGGAAGGAAGAGTAAAAAGGCAAGGACAAATAAAGTCAAAAGTCATCACACCCAGGCCGTGACGGTGGTCACAGCCGTGATTAGCTAACCAAAGAAGATCAGAAAGGATCACGGCCTAGCCGTGATTAGCATCACGACCGTGACACATTTTCCAGTATCTCTTTGACTAGCATGTGAGCCAGCACCCTCTACCACCTCGGTGAGTTGTTCCATTTTTATCCTCTCTCCGACTTGATTATTTACATTGGGGACAATGTAAGTTTTAAGCTTGGAGTAGGAGTATTTTTGTAATTTTTTGCATTTTTGCATTTTTCGTGTTGCATTCATATAGGCATAGTTTTGCATAATCACATGATTAGATTGCCCCTTGCTTAGAGTATGCATCCAATTGTGAGAACTTGGTGCCAAATGAATCGAGATAGTGAATTTTTTAACCCAATTTTTTTATTCTTGTGATAAGGCTAAAAATAAAAATGCTTGAGATGATCTTTTGATAGTTGATAATTAGCATGTGGTTCCTTAGATTTGTGTTTCTCATTGATTTTAAAACTACTAAATGTGAGATTTTTGAGCCTAAAAGGGGTACTCGCTAAATCTACCCCATTCTTTGTGATTGAGTGTTTTTATTCCCCTTGGATTGTATTCTCTAGAACTTGACTTGAAACCGTTTTGAAACTTAAAAATTTTTGAAAACATTTTTGAAAATGATTGAGGCACTAGGTATTTTTTCGGCCATCTGAGCTTTGATTGATTAAATGCTACCCCTTAGTTGCCCAATTTTGAGCCTAAAAGAATAAAATACTTTTCTTGGTACCTTGAAATATTTTGATGAATAATGCTTGGTATGACACCCTTTAAAATAATTTCAAGAAGGGTAAAAAGGTAGTTTGAAAAATAAATTGTGGATGAGAAAGTTAGAAAAATATTTCTCTTTATATCGAAAATCTCCCCTTCTCCAAATAAATAAAATAAAATAAACAAAAAAAAATGGAGAAGGGGATGAGAAAAAGAAAGCGAGAAATAGAAAGTAAAAAGGAAGAAAGAAAGAAAGGTGGAAAAGTGAACTAGAAAGCCCAAAAAGGTATTTTAGAAGGTTATCATGCCCTGCATTGTTTGATATTTTGTTTAGCCTTCTTAAATTTTCCTTTTCTTGATTTCCCCACCTAACAATTAATCTCATGGCCCCATTATAACCAAAATAAAATACCTCTTGATTCTTATGTGTTTTCATTAATAAAGTAGAGATTTGGTTAATAGTCAAGCTTATGGTAGAATACCTTCCTTGAGGAAATTGAGCGAATTGTCATATACCCTTAAACACTTGAGTGAGGTGAGAAGAGTGCCCGAATCGGTGAGAGATATGAATTTAGGGAACCTAAGTTTCTAATTGGACTTGAAATTGATTGTCTCTTGGGTACTTATTGAATATGCCTGTTACTTGGAATAGTTACTCAGGTTCTTGGTTCACTACCATGCTTTGATTGTTTATCTTGACTGGCCTTAGTGATTGCTTGAGGACAAGCAAAGTCTTAAGCTTGGGGTAGTTTGATGAGTGTGATTTCACCTCATATTTCATTAACATTTTCCATGTATTTTCATATAGTTTAGGCATTTCTAATTGATTTTAGTTAGTTTTTACCTTGGAACGGGTAAGGTGGTTTTGTGGTGTTGTTTTGCAGGAATTAAGGATCAAATGCTCAAGATTAACCATGATGGAGCTTGCATGAAGATGCAGCTTGAAAAGCAAGAAAATGAGCCAAACAGATCCCATCACGGCCTAGCCGTGATGGCCATCACGGTCGTGATCGAGTAGAGCTGAAAAGAAATAGTGGAAAAGTCAGAGCCCATCACGGCCAGCCCGTGATGTCCATCACGACGGTGACATGTCAGCTGAACCAGACCCTCACAGGCAAAACTGATCATGGCCTAGCCGTGATGGTGGTCACGACCGTGACAGACCAACCAGCGAAGCAACTTCCAAGTCAGAATCCATCACGGCCTAGCCGTGATAGGCATCATGGCCGTGACGCGTAATATATGGATCTTTAGAGGCTGATTTGATCTGAATTTGTGTTTTCTTGGGATTCAAGTTACCCTAATCTATAAATAGGGTAATTAGGCTCGACCCTGGGGTGACTTTTGGGCTGCCACAAATTAGGATTCTCTTCTTCTTCTTCTTCTTCTTCTTCTTCTTCTTCTTCTTTTGTGAATAAAGCTTGCCATCACCATGGCAATGCTTGAGTAGTAGCTTTATTTCTAGGGATTGGGGCTATGCCCAAGATCTGTTTTATGGTGACAAATTGATGTTTTACCTTTGTTAATTTCAATTTTGCTTTAGATCTGATTTCTATTGTTTTAATTACTAGTAAATTCGGTGGCCACTTATTTGCGTGTCGTAGATACTCTAAGTGGAACCTAGAGGTGAACTTAGGTATCGGATCTATAGAATCAGACTTAGGACTTAAATCACGAAAGTAAGAAGCGGTCCTTCGAGGATTCACGAATTGTCACAAAGCGTAAAGGGTTCAATCTAAACTCAACTACCACGAGAGTGGGGGTTGGTTTAATTGGGCACGGTTTTTGTAACCCGAGAGGGAGCATTAACTAATTTAGGATAAATTCGCCTTCAAAGCAATTTCGATAATTAACAAGGGGTAGTCAATTTGGTAACATGAACAATCTTGTTGGTAACCCAATTCCTAGGAATCTCTTTCGATCTGAAAAACCCCTAAACTGATTTACTTTTTTGTTTTGTTTAATTGCAATTTTGAATTTGATTGTTACTTGATTCTTATTTCAAAAATCAAAACCTTTTCAAAATCCTTTTTTATAGTCCAATTTTATCGATTTAATAGTTAGTTGTGATTTGAGATCACGGTCTCTATGGGATCGATCTTTTTATTACTTGGCGACGAATCCGGTACATTTTCCAGAATCACAACACATCAGTCATGTCAACAGTGTTTTAGCTAAAGCCAAAAAGGACGCATGATAATAAGGCATCTGAAAGACTTGCCAAATATTGGGAAATTCCAAATATGACCAAAGGATATTTTGACAGTTTAAAAGCTCATTTTCCTGATCTTGTGCCTATTCCTTGTGGTCCTTTTGGTATAGCTGATTCACACCCAGGGAAGCCGACGAAGGGAGGTAACTTAATTTTTCTAGAGAGTGTAAGTGCTTACGTTGATCCTTTTGAAAAACCAAATCCAGTTACCTTCGCTCGTCGGTTTCTTCAACCGAATGATGACTTTTTATACCTTTCGCGCTTGTTAACTTACAACCCTGGTACTTATTTGTCAAGTATGTATAAAGGTTTCTTCTCTTATTCACTGACGATCCATTTATTCATGTTTTCCTTGACAGCTTCTCCTCTTGACAAACCTCTTCCTGGCAAATCTAAAGTTGTCATATCAGTAGGAGAGATGTTTGAAGATGATACGAATGAGGAGGAAGATTTAATCCCTGCGAAGACCAAGCCTGCCAAGAAAGGATCAAAAGCTTCTATGTCTAAGACAACAAAAGGGTCAAGAAAAAGAAACGAAAAAACTCCAGTCTCTGATTCACTTTCCAAGAAATCAAAATCTGTCAAGAGTTCTTCTATCTCAGTAGATTCTGATGCTGCCAAGACCTCATCCAAACCAAAAGACACCATTGCTGGTTCATCCAACAATTCCCCTTCTGATCAATCCAAGGTAAAGCTTCAATCCTTATGACTGGTTTGTCGGATTAAAATAGATTTATCCATAATCTCTAAATTTCTTTTCCATTTTTTGATGGAAAAAGAAAACCGTCCAACCTACTGCCGAAGCACAAGAAACAGGCGTGGATGTTGATTTGGTGTCTTCAGACTCCAATATGGTATATTTTTCATCATCCTGTCATTTTCCATATATATTACATTTGTGTCTCAACCTGTCCCTTTTGTTAGGAAAAAACTTCTCGAGGTGATGACTCAATGACCATCCGGGAAATTGTCAGCAGAACTGTTGAACCGACAAATCCTCCTGATTCAGAGGTATAAGACAATTTGTTTGTGATCTCCCTTTATTTCATTATTCTAGTTCTGATTCATTGATTTTCTTACCTTTACAAGTTGAAGAAAATTTAGAGTAGTTGGCTCCTGAGGGTGAAGTTCTGACAAAAGATTCTTTAGACCCTAAATCCACTCAGAAACTGTCCCCCCACTTCTCAACAGCCCGAACCGACACTTCAGACTTCAACTACTACGGCTAACGAGCCACCAAGTCATTTGTCATGATTGAGATTCCAGATGAAGATATTGATATGGAGGCCTTACTGGCTGAAACAATTCTTTTCGTTATTCCTCCGCCTCCAATTAGGCCTCCAACTACTAAGTCTCCCGAACCCAAAACAGCTCTTTATTTCAACACTTGGATCAACATGCTGGTTGAAGTCAGTCGGGAAGAATCTACATTTTTTGCCAATTCTTCTTCAACCCAGCATGACTCCAGTGACTCTCGAATCGTCAATCTCATGCAAGACTTCGAAGATCTTCTTGGCAACTCCTTTAACATTATTTGCTCTGATGTCAACATTCGACAAGAGTTTTCAAGACTGATTAACGAAATTACTCCCCTTCATTCCAATCTTCCTTTGTCCAGACGCACCCATTTCCTCTCAATCCACCAATTTTGGGAGAGGTTCTCTGACAAATTAGAGAAGATGTCTTATGTCATTCCTTCCTATGAAGAGGAGGAAAAGATTAAGGACAATCTTCTAGCCAAGTTCCAACATTTAGACAGGAACTCAGACTAAAGAATCCCTCTTGGACTACCAAAAAAGGTTATTGGCAGAGATTGAATTGACAGACCAACAGTGGGCCAAGTTTGACAAGGCTCCAGAGAAAAGCAGAGACAAAGTCAAGGCCATTGATGACGAATCTGTTCAACTCGGCCAAAGAGCTGAAACCGTAGTTGGCAAACTTCATGCTCTACAGCCTGAATATGATGTTGCAGTTGCCAACAAGGCTAATCTTACCTTTGCATGGGATCAATTGTCTCTTGATTTTGGCTTAAACAAAAATTGATTTGCTGCAATATTCTTTGTCTACCAAATTTTGTGATTCCGACACTTATTTTGTCATCCATTTCATGAGAATGACTCTTGATTTACTAGCACATTTATTTAAGTTTAACTGTTGGTTCCAATAAATTTTGTAACTTACATGTATCAATTTACAATTAATTTTGTGGTAAGTTTCAAAACATTGGTAAACCCACTACATTTAATTTCTTGTGTCTCCAGACCACTTATAAATAGCAAGGCTTACTTCTCACAACATTTGTGCCATTAAACACTATGATTTTACATAATCTATGTTCCCATCAAAGACCTTATTTTTCTTACTACCTCTATGGGAGCCTGACCTTACAACATTTAATGCTCAGATTCAAGGTCTTTGTCTTGATGGTCATCTTGCTAGTAAAAATCAGTAACCAACGTAATGGGCACGGTAGAGATCGGCAACAAACGTAACCACTAGAGCTGACTACTGCTGCCCACCTCTGGTTAGAGCAGACTTGAAACAGAATGAGTGCATCGGTTTCCAGTTCCATCATCTTCTTCTCGGAGGGTGGTTATCTCTCTTGGTGTTGTCAAACTACACCATAAGCAACCACCACCTTCTGGGTTAAATGATGATGAGATATGCTCGTGCCAGATTTTTTTCCTTTACACTCTGTGCACCCTCGACATATGAAGCAGACGAAACCTCATCAAATAGGAATGAAGCCTCAACAAATTAGGTTATGCTTCTGCATTGTCGGAGAGTGAAGGAGAAAAGTCTGCCAATCTTATCAGAGTTTCGGACCCTTAGTTATTTTTAGGAATAAGTTAGCATTGATTGCTCATTTGTACTCTTGACAAACAGTGAATAATTTAGATTGACAATTTGTACTTTTGACAATATATGGTTGTATTGCCAAATCAGTGAATAAAATATTCTCATTTCTTTTCACTTGTTGTCGATCTTTACTTCCAGCATTGTCGGGTTATATTTCTTCAAATACTTGCCATTAATTGAATTAATTCCTAGGCCCGTATTGACATCGACAAGTGCATACGCATTTCCAGAAAATACTTTAGAAATTTTAAATGGTCCTTCCCATTTTGGTGACCACTTACCATACTCTCGACAACTTTTATCCATAGACAAAATTACTTTCCACACTAAGTCATCTACTTTGAATGATTTAAACTTAACTCGATTATCGTAGAATTTTGCAATTATTTCTTTCTGTCGAGTCAAGTTTTCCAATGCAATCAACCTTTCATCGCTTAATTCGTCCAATTCATCCAACATTGCATCCCAATATTGGTCGACAGGCAAGTCATCTTATCTTTGAATAAAAATTGATTGAAAATTGATTTCGACAGGCAATACAAGATCATGTCCATACACTAACTTGTATGGTGAAGTTGTTGTCAATTGTTTGGGTGAATTCATGCCCACAGTATTTGGTGAAGAGTGTTATGCCAGTTCTTAGGTTGTCGACCCATATGCTTTTTAATAAGACCAAGTATAATCTTATTTATGGCCTCAACTTGGCCATTAGCTTGTTCATAGTACAGAGTAGATGTGAGCATCTTTATATACCTAGAGTTGGCATATTCTATGATTTTATTTCCGGTAAAAATGGATCCCTGATCAGTTGTCAAGGTTTGTGGGATTCCAAACCGATAAACAATGTGATTTTCAATAAAATCAATCACATCTTGTTGGGTGACTGCTTTGAGGCAAACTGCTTCTACCCACTTGGTAAAATAATCAACCCCAACCAAAATGAATTGATGTCCTTATGATGAAGACACTCGTATTTGACCAATTAAATCCAAAGCACATTCTCTGAATGGTAATGGTTTGACTATAGAATGTAATTCGCTGACCGGAACATTCTGTATTTGGCCATGTTTCTGACATTGATCACAACACTTGGCAAACTAAATGCAGGCCCTGACCATAGTTGGCCAATAATACAAACTCCGTCGGAGCACCTATTTCATTTTCTCTCCTGCTTGGTTGGCCCCACAATTGCCTTCATGGACCTCTGACAAAGCCAAATAAGCATCTTGCTCACTTAGGCACTTATGTAAAGTTCTGTCGGCATACTTTCTATGTAATAGTCCATCCTGCATAGTATAATTCAAGGCTTTATATTTTATCTTTTTATCTACATTTTGACTTGGGTTTTCCAAATATTTAATTATTGGTAATCTCCAGTCATTAGATATAGTTACATCATTGACCAAGACATCTCTTTCTTCCAGCAGATATAATAATTCTCTAATCTCCATTAACCCTGACAAAGTCTTTTGAGATATCTTGTACCTTGAAGCTATTTGAGCTAACTCATTAGCCTCTTGATTCCGTTCTCTGGGGATATACTTGACAATTACGTCATCGAATTTTCTCATTAACTTACTTGCTATGATACAATATTTTGTCAAATTATAACTGACACATTTGTATTCTTGAGTAAGCTGTTTAATAACCAACTGGGAATCTCTAAATATCTGCATATTTCATGCCTTCATTTCTAGTAGTATCTCTAATCCGACAATCAAATCTTCATACTCAGCTTCTTTGTTAGAACATGGATACTTAAGCTCAAACATGAACTTAGTAGGAGTTCCTTGTGGAGTCACAATTACGATTCCTACTCCACTACCTCCTTGATGCCTTGACCCATCGAAGTAAAGTATCCAAGGTTGTAGACTGACAAATTTTATTTTTGGCACATCCAATCCCGGATGTACTACCAAAAAGTCGGCAACTGCCTGACTTTTGACAGCTTTGGCTGGCACGTATTGTAAAGAATATTCCGTCAAAGCAATGTCCATTTACCAATACGCCCATTAAGGACTGGTTTTGACAACATATACTTTATTACATTAGTCTTAGAAATTACTAACACATTACAAGGCATCATATAATATTTGAGTTTGGTACATGAAAAATACAATGCTAGACATAATTTCTCTATATCACTATATCTTTTCTTAGCATCATTGAGAACTCTGCTTAGATAACACACAGCCCTTTCGAAATTGTCATAGTCATCCTGGGCCAAGAAACCTCCTATAGTATCTCCAGATGTTGATATGTACAACTTCAACGGTCGACGAGGCATATTAGGAATCATGACCGGTGGATTGACTAAGTACTGCTTGATCTGGTCAAAAGCTTCTTGATGACAAGATTCCCACATAAAGCTTTGTTCCGCTTTTAACTTGACGAATGGTACAAATACTCTTGTTCTTCCTGAAAAATTTGATATAAACATCCGCAGAAAGTTAACCTTTCCTAGGAAGGACTGTAATTCTTTCTTATTTGTCGGTGTTACGGCTTCCATAACTGCTTTGGATTTATTTTTGTCCACCTCGACTCCCTTCTTATGAACTAAAAAGACCAAGAATTTGGCAGTCGACACCCCGAAGCTGCATTTTCCCCGGTTCATTTTGAGATTGTGTTTCCTCATCCTTTCAAACCCTTGCTTCAGGTGCTCTAAGTGATCATCTTTAGTTTTTGATTTGACAACCACATCATTAATATATACTTCTATAAATTTCCCAATCATATCATGGAAAATAGTATTCATTTCTCGCTGGTTGGTGGCTCCTGTATTCTTTAGACTGAAAGGCATGACAATCGATTCATATGTCCCAATTGCTCCTGGACACTTAAAGGCAGTTTTTGACACATCTTCTTTGGCTATAAAGATTTGATTATAACCTGCATGGCCATCCATATAGATTAAAATTTCATTTCCTGATGTTGAGTCGATAAGCATGTCGGCTATTGGCATCGGATATTCATCTTTAGGGGTAGCAGTATTTAGATTTCTAAAATCTATGCATACCCTCATTTTGCCATTCTTTTTAATAACAGGAACTATGTTAGAAAGCCAATCGACATACCTGGTTGTTCGAATGAACTTTGCTTTAAGCAGTCTCTCTACTTCTTATTTGAATTTATGCACCACCTCTGGGGCAAATCTTCTGCTCGCCTGCTTGACAGGTTTGTAATCCTCCCTAAGTGGTAACCTGTGTTCGACAAGATCCCTGCTTAAACCAGGAATTTCATCGTAGTACCATGTGAAGCAATATTTATACTCTGCAATTAGTCTGACAAGTTTTTGTTTGTAATCCTCTAGCAGAAAAGCACTCACAAAGACAGGCCATTTCTTTCCCTCCGTACCTAAGTTTACTTCTTCCAGGGGATATTCCACTTCCACATTTTGCTTAACTTCAGCTCCCTTTTCAAAACCCAAAGGGCCGTCGTCAATGATACAATCTGCTAACACACTTTCTGAAGTGTGAACTTCTTTGTCAGTCACATAGGCCGACAATCTTTTCAGTTGTGTTTCAAGGATCATTGTTGGAACTTGGCCGAGATTTGTCGGCCTCTTCTTTTATCTTAACACCAAATTGACTGAGAAGACTCGCTTCCAATGAATCCTTGTCAATGACCCCTTCGTTGGCAGTTATAAGTCTAACGTTTGGTGAATATACCTTGAAATCAACATGTAATTGCTAACCATAACAAGCGTTGTCATCTGCTTCAACAATCTCCACCTGATCTTGCGCATTCCACAAGATTACTTTCTGATGCACTGTTGATGGAATTGCTCCTACAGCATGAATCCAATCCCTGCCAAGTAAGAGATTGCAGCTTGACTTGGCTGGAATTATCACAAACAGTGTCATCCTTTCAACAGTGCCAACTTGTATATTAAACAAAATGACGCCATCTGACGGAGAGGTCTTGCCACTGAAATCAGTGACGACCATATCTGTCGGAATTAAATCCGACTGATCTTTCCCTAGCTTTTTAAACATTGCTCTCGGCATCAGATTCATAGCAGCTTCTCCGTCAATTAAAAGCCCATTGGTAGGTCTTCCATCTATTATGGCCTTTACATGCAATGACCTTAAATGGTTCCTACACTCATCTGTATGTTTCTCCATTTGGGCCACATTATCAAACACAGTGACCAAGTTTTATTGAACATACATCCAAAAATCACCTGGATCTCTATCATTGTTGAGAACATCTTTGGCCTCAGAGAAATCAACTTCGAGATATCCCTCATATTCTGACGGAATGAATGAAATCAATCCTATCTTCATTTTCATCCCTGGTTCCAGTATGATTTAATTCTCTGGATCCTCATCCAAGAATTCACCGCCAACCATTCTGCCATGATTACTTTTTAAATCATTCTCATCATCTGATCCTGACCTATCTGATAGAGGTCGGGCTATTCCTGTGCCGCAGTTATCCAGTGCCTCGATGATATCAGCTAAATCTTCATTCTGGCTATCCATGTCCATGTCTTTACTGATGTTTATGTAATCATTTGGATCATTCAGTGCTTCGATGACAGCATCGAATGACAATTCTTCTTTGGTTAAACCGCACTCAGGTCTGAACGTTGCCAACTGTTGTTTTCCCATTCTCGCCTCAAACTCTTTCTCGAGTCCTGCAACCCTTTCCATATCTGCCAGCCCGACAGGCCATTTGCCTGTGGATCTTATTGGTGGTGATGCCTGCTCTAAGACCTTCTTCTTTTCTACGACAACCTATGATATAGGCTTATTCTTCCTGGCTTGATTAATAGGCCCTATCGTATCAACTTCCATGGGATGGGTCACTATCATGCTTTTCATTTTGGCATTTCCACTCTTGTCATCTATGTTGTCAGCCACTGCTACTAGACAACCATTATCCTGTGAAGGCATTTCCTTTATGGTGATGCCCTCTTGCTTGGCAAGCTTCTTCTTTTGAGCCTGTCGGAGCCTCTATAGCCTCATCTTTTGACTCTTAGACATAGCCGGCTGACTTGACGGTCCTGACAAACCAGGTCCTGTCATCTGAGTGTTTCATTCCAGAAAGGTGGATTGTGATTATTGAACTTATTTTTTCTAACCCATTTCTGCTTTCTTAATTCGGGATAGCAGGCCATAGCAGAATTTATGACCCATCGATCCACTGTTACATTGGACGGGGGTTTCCTGGTCCTGGCAGAATTGAACCCTCCACCTACAGACTTGTTACTTCCCAGTGATTCTCTGACTGGCTCTTCGAGCCAACCTTCAGTGTTATTTTGTCTAGGTCTTGTTTGATACCTATGTTGCTGACGACTACCTGCCTGCCTATTTAAAGCACGAATCTCACTTCTGTGCACACTGTTAGACCCAGCATGGCTGCTCGGGTTCAAGAACATGCATTGACTATTACCGTCACAAGACTCAGTTCTGTCTTGTGGGTGACATGATGGCGTTTTCTGCCCCCTTGTCTTCTTGGCAGCAGCATCGTCATAAAATCCTTCACATTTTGGGCAAACTTTGAAAATACCACCAAATTTCTTGCGTATCATGAAGTCGACAAGCGGTTCCCCTGGCTTTGGATAGATATCAAATGAATTTGTCAGGTCCATATGAATATTATGTCCAGCTCTTATATTGACCATGCCTATTCCCATAGGGACTTGGTGGTCAGTTTTGTTAACTTCAGGACCGAATGATTCAGTATCAATCTTCATGTCTGGTTTCTTGTCTAAAAATTTTAATCTTCCTTATGTCAAACCTTTCTGAATGATGTCCCTGAAATGCATACAGTCGTTAGTTACATGACCAAAATTATTATGAAACTTACAATACTTCCGATCTTTTATTTCATGGGCTTTCAATAGCCTATGATCATTTGACAACTTTAACTGCTAGTCTTTAAGAAATATGTCAAATATTTGGTCGGCTTTGGTCACGTCAAATGTATACACTTTCTTATTGATGAAAGGAATCCTTTCTCTGGCCCTTGCAGGCCTCAAGGCTTGACATGTATAAGGGGGACCGGTTTTCAATTCAACATAGTCTACCTCATATTCTTCAGAATTATTGCCCTCTTCGTCAGAATCACTACATCTTGAGGAATTTCATCTGCTTGAAAACCCTTTCGGCCTTCAGTTATTCAATTTGTTGGACTTTGTCACCCAACTGGGCAAGATCAATTAGGTCTTGGTTGACCAATTTCTTCGGAATAAGTCTGTCAACCCAATTTTTAAATCACCCCTAAAGAATTGATCATGAAAGCTTTCCTGGAATGTAAGGAATAAGGTCTCAGAGTTGAAAACCAAGAAAAAGTATTCTTAGTTAATGAACTAGGAAAGAACTTAATTTTTAGTCCCTCCTCTAAAGCCAAATCTCCTAATTTGATCGTATATCGGGCAATGTGCTCGACAGTTGACTCTCCACTTTCCCCTGAGAATTTTGACAATTTAGGTATTTTGTATCCTCGAGGCATTTCTGCCTGTTGGACCCAGTCAGGAAATGCCGATGCAAAAAATGACTGATTGGAATAACCTATGTTAAAACCAAACCTATTCAATGCTTGTTTGACAACTTGGTTAACATTCTGGTTTAGAACATTTTGACGAAGCGCTCCAAGAGCACCTTGGTTTATGACAAAGTCTTCGTCTTCCTCTGGTTGTAGAATGTGTACATTTCCATGTCCCAATGAGAGCCAAGTTCTAGTACATAAGTTAGGGCTTTATCAAAGGCCATTGCAATAGAATTAGACATCTAGAAGATACAACTTAAAAGAGAGTAAGTAAAGACACGGGGAAAGAGGGTCTGGAACCACATCCAAAAAGGTAACTCTAGAAAGTCAGAAGACGGAAGACTATCCACAAAACGCTCCGAACTGGTTACTGACACTGGCTGCAAGCAGGTTCTTCACAAATGCTCCCACGAGACGAGACATCAGGTAATGGATCTATGACGTCGTCGCCCTCATCTACAGAATCGTTGTCGTCGTCATGATCCATAACGTGGTACTCCGGCTCATCCTCCTCCATGACCTCATAGAAGTCCTCCTCAGGGTCCTCCTCGGGATCCTCCTCAAGCTCCTCCTCGATCGGTGCTGCCTGCTCAACGTCTAGAGGTGGTGGCTCATGTAGTAGTCCATTAGCTCGTAGTGCGTGAAGGTAATACCAAGTTGGAGGCAGAGCTACCCTCCTAGTCTCCACGGTATGGCTCCTATGGAATGGGTCTCCGTTAGCATTTAAATCGGTTGTGGTGATTTCTCCGTGGTACGTTGCAGATGTCACCCCCGGATGTATCAGCCATGCCCCGGCATTCCCCGAGTCGTCGAAGACCTCAGTCTTCGACATTGTCGGCATAAGTGGGATATTGGGATCCATCTGAACTCATATACATACGGCGATACCAAAAAGGAAGAGAGAATAACAAGTAGAAATGAAAGACTGAGATACCGACAACGGATATATCGTACAACAACCATATACATGATACATACAACACTTTGGCATATTAACATTTTAAAAATTATTCATAGGTAAACAACAAGTATTATTTCAGTGGGTCTTATACCCGAATCAATCAATTTTATAAAGATAATGCATGACACTTCAATCATCAGGCTCTAAACTTAATCTCATGAGATACCATCACCGTTTTATCATTAAGAAAGAAAGAGTTGATCAGGCTCATATGCCGCATTGGCAAGTTGTCTCCGTCACCTCATGCACCCGGATCAACATCATCACGAATCCCTTATAACGACCATTCATATGTATACATCATCGAATACCACATCTTAAGTGGTATTCGGTAACTCAAGCACGTCTTCTAAGGGGATATGCATATGAATAAAAGACTTTTCATTATCGAGACTTTTCTTTGTGTTCACTCTTTTCCGTTGTTGAAGCCCAAAAGCTAACAACTATTCATATTTTTCATTACTTGAAATTCAATAACACAGGACGCGCAATCCGAGTGCTCAATCACAACACCTTAGGCCGATGCCGCAGTCCAAGGTTGTGGTCGTAGAAAAAATTATAATTTTATCCATGTTTTATTTCAACATGATAAGGACTCCTAGCCCATAACAATGAAATTAGGACACACAGTCCTCAATTCCAAGTTTAGGACTCCTAGCCCATAATATCACGATCAGGACCCTTGGTCCATAATTCTTGACATGGATCCCAGATCGCATGCTTATAACTGAATACTAGAGGCGACGTCTCACGAACTAGATTCTCTTTCACATGTGCTTACTTTTCTCTCAGTCAAAACAAAACCACGGTCACTTATCCAAGTAACCGGAATGTTTATAAATCATTTAGGAGAAAATATTTTCCTTTACAAATTCTTTTATAAAACATTTAGGAAATTCGTTTGCTTTTGAAATCCTTGATGGAATAAAGTCAAATATTTTCAAAGGGGTTTTTCCTTCATAAAACACATAGTTCGAAAAAGGTTTTCTCCCATACAAACTTTGGATCATAAAAAGGTAGTTTCTATTGACTTAAAAACACTTCAACGTTTCTTTTCAAAACAAGAATATTATTCTCTTGAAGTAAGCGTTTTAAACAAGGAACTTTTATAAATGAAACCAATGTTTTCAAAGTTCTATTCAAGGCTTATTAAGGCCTTTAATCCTTATAATCATTGAGAACATACTCATGTCCGGATTCTCAAACTTCAATCAACAGTAATATATCCTCACAATAGTTTAAGGCAAGTAATAATCAACTTCAAGTAATAATCACAATAGTTCAAATAAACAAGTCATTCGAGTGTTTGCTCCACATCATAATAATATTCAAATCACTCAAGTAAACACATACACACATGCATATAGTCATTGCATATCCCTAGGCAATCCCCTCTTCCCTAGTCATTGAATATACCACAAACGTCCTTGATTCCTCCGCGATGGAAGTCTAAGATTATGAACACAAAATCACAAGTTAAAATCAAACAAGAACACTAAACCACAAGGTATATGATCGACCAAGACTAGTTTTTAGGGTTAGAGTTTCCCGAAAATTATACAACTCATGGATTTATGATCCTTAAGTGTTAGGAGTTCACAAACGATGATCATTTAATAAAGTTGAATTAAAATCCCACTAGGTTATGAACTTAGGGTATTCGACTAAGGCTAGTAAAATAGGCTAGCATTCACTAAACTTTCCAATCTCTTAGGTTTAGCATCCATATGTATTAACGAGCTCAAAACCATGATCATTTTGGAAAAATAAGAACAAAGTATCCTAGGTCCATAACCTTCTAGGTTCGGCCTTCATAGGATTTGTAGGCTAGAAATCTTTAAACTTTCCAATCTCTTAGACTTAGCATCAAATATCTTATATAGCTCAAGTCCATGATCATCTTGGAAAAATGAAAGTAATACATCCTAGATTTAATGACATGGAATAAACAAGTTAGAAATCCTTAAACTTTCCAATCTCTTAGACTTAGCATCCAAATATCTTATGGAGCTCAAGTCCATGATCATTTTGGAAAAATAAAAACTCAAACATCCTAGCACCTAAACTCTAAGTTTCGTCCATCATAGGATGATGAGGAAAATATTCTTTGTTTAACAATAGCTCTTAGGTTTAGAATCACAAGGTATTAAGAGTTCTAAATCCATGATCATACTTGGAAAGTTGAAACATAGTATCCTAGGCCTACTTATTCATATTTTCGGCCATCATAGGAACAAGCTATCAAACCTTCCAAGATTTATAGATTTAAGATCAATGGATAGTTAGAAACTCAAACACATGATCATATTCCAAAAGTTGAAACAAAACCTCCTAGGTCAAAAATGCAAGCATTCGATCTTCATTGGAAGAGATAGGTAGAGATTTTTTTTACACCACCTCTTAGTATGTGAAAATATAAGTTAATACAAGACTATAGAAAGAGGTTTCAACTCAAAAGGAGTTTTCTACCATTTTAGAAAGATTTTAGAAGTTTGAAGCATATAAAGAACACATAAAGTAAACTAAGAAATAAAAGATGAAACTTGCAAAAATATTCATATGAGAGCATTACCCTTAGTATAAGGAATAACTTTAGTGAAGAACTTAAGTAAAAAAGATGAATAAAAACAAAAGCTTTAAGAGCTTGAACTTTCAAGAGAAAGGAAGAAGATGAAGGTTTAATGGAGTCTGAAGAAAGAAGATGAAGAAGTTAAAATGAGAGGAATATATATAGAGAGGGGGGAGGATGTCCACGGCTCCAAGGGTAGTGAGGGAAGGCTTATTGAGCAAGCTTGGTGGTTTAATGCTTGATTGGAAGGAAGAAGAGAGAGAAATGACTTTTTGGATTAGAATAGTATTATAATTTGAAAGTGTGATGATTACACTTTTGGAGTGTGCCATAGCCTCTTCCATGTTGTCTCCTTACTTCTTTTATGTTCCCTAATATGCTCCATTTCGTACCCGGTTACATTTCCGATCGTAATTCTTCCGACGTTTTCGCCCGAATAAAATATTATATTTTATTTTTGAACGAAAATTTTCAAAATAACCAAAGTTGAAGGAAACATAATAAAAACACTAATTGTCTCGTTCACGGGTCAAAATTAGGTTTTCTGCACAGTAAACTTGTACCGGCAGTGAAAACGCAGAACGACTTCCGTCGGAATTTTCAACCAAAATTTTTACCGTGACTTCATATGACATAACAACACAAGAAAATGATTTTAGTTTAATTAAAATCATCCTCTGAGTTTAATCTAAAATAAACACATTTAAATATGTATTTACTACTATAGACAACATAGGAAAAACAGGGTGTTACACTCGTCATCTTGTTCAGATCCATCAAGTTGGATAACTTGCGGTTGTTCAACCTGTGGTTGACATTCCTATTGACATTTCTATTGGGATTTTTATTGGCATTTTGGTTGTCGTCTGGGGCCAACACACCCAAGGCTCTATATAACCTACGTATCTCATTTGCCAATGTCAAGCATGAATTATTCGTGTTTTCCATTAATGGTGTAATCACTGTACCCATTTGCTGAGTAAATGTATTCACCATGCCAAAGTTACTAGAATCAATCTGTTGTCGAACATTGGCTAATTAAGACTCTGACAGACCAACAATATTTTGCGGGGATTGTCTAAGTGAGGATACTTGTGGCCTTACTACTGGACGCTCTTGTCGAGTATGGGTCATCACCATTGACCCTGTTATCCCATTCGCTTGACTAGGGCTTTGTCCCCCAGTCGACGGTCCTGCCTGTCCAGATGTATGGGCGGCCATCGTTACTCCATTTGGATATGGTATGTATGCAGATAATGTATTTGGGTTGACAATGGTCGAACCATAAGGCATTCCATACATAGGTTGTGGCAGAGGTTGTGTAGTCCCTCTTAGGTTTGAATTCACAACACTTCGTGGAGACAATCCGGTATTTGACGGATTTATTTGTTGTAAAACTGGGGAAGTTGGTGACGGGAGTGTTCCTTGGCCAACTTCGTCAAATCTATTGATAACTTGAGCGTAGGAAACACCTCTTCCTACTACTAAACTATTAGTGATATTATTTTCTGCATTAGTAGCGTTAGCCATGGTTGCAGGAATATTATCAACTGGTGCAACAGTGGTTGCAGGGTTAGCATCCATCGTTGACACAGCGGCGTTAGTGCTGACTACGCCTGCATTACTTGTATGACTCATATTCAGAGTTTTGGGAATTAGATAACGTTTGAATCACTCTCCCACTGCGTAGACGCATACAATAATTTATGACACTGTACCAGTTACTCTAAACTCGTCCCACCGAGTGTGCCAATTTGTTAACGTGGTTTTTTGGTTTGTTGAACAAAATTCCTTCTTGACAGATAATTGAAGATCAAACGAGTCTAGGACCTACGAGTTATGCGGTAATCTCATCAGAAATGTGGTATTTTTGAAAGCAACGTCTGCCAAGTACATATTTGACAATTTTAGTCAAATTGGGAATTACTGGCAAAGAGTAATAAGACAAGTATATGAATTTGAAAAATGGTGTACATATTATCAATAATGAACCTTGACAATGAAACTGCTTGTATTTGAAAATGGAAATTTGAAATTTAAAAGAAGAATGTATTCTCTATGTAGAAAATAAATACCTAATTGAACTAAGTTTACAATGAAGAGAAACACAAGTTTTAAAAAGAAAGTTAAGCAACTTGCGGAAAGTAAAAGAACTTAGATGAATAACTTGAAAGAAACACTGGAAACAATGAAGACAAGTAGAGAACTTGAAGAACACAACCAGTATTGCACTGGGTTTTCATATTGAATTGAAATAAGATGGGCGGAGGGAATACTTGAATGTTATCCATTAATCTGCCGTGTGATCGAGATGTGTAGGATATGTATCAAGTAACCGACCTTTATTACATTGTGATTACTAGTATTTATAGACAAATAAGATAACTACCTAGAAGTAACTCCCTATCTAAATGACTGTCACATGTCTTTGGCAGTTCTCTTAGGTTTTACACTTAAATTGTTTTGTCAAACAATCCCACTAACTGCTCAATGTTTTGAACCGTTCCGTGTCAATTTGCTTGTCTTCCGACGGTTTGAATTGTTTGACAACTTGTGTTGGTAACATTCGTCGGATCGGGGACTTAACCGATTTCTTCACTTTTCTTTTCTTGACAATTCTTCCTTCGAGTAAGTCTTCCCTTATTACTTTGTCAGGGACTTGATTGTCGAATATTTTCCTCTGTCGAACTATATTTTCTTGTCAAACCAAATATTTCCTCAATCCCTTCATCAACCTGTCGAGAAAACATCTGTCAGAAATTCAAAATTTCACCCTTAACAGAACCATATATTACTTAGTACATATTTTTTCTTTCCTCGATCAGACATTACATCAGAACTGAATTTTTGGTGATTCAGGCCAACTTTCAGAGCATCAACATACTTCACACCACAAAAGAATCTGATTCATTTGTAGACAAGGAACAATGTTCTTGATGAGACATAGGTTTGTAATTTGTTGTCTCCAAGAACTTTTTTCTTTCTTATCAAGTATAGCACACCCCAAGAGGAGGTTAATTTCAATAAAAGTTTTTACAGATAAAAGTTTTTGGATCTCAACTGTCTTAATGTTATATATTACCAATAAAAGTTTTTGCAGATAAAAAAAATATAGAAGACTTAATTTCAATATGATGTGTATACATATCAGCATATTAGTATCTAATAGTTCGGGTTTGGACAGACCCTTGGCTATGTGAAGGTTCATCACTTCAACCTTTTACTCCTCAAGATCCTCAACTGCATGACATGCAATTTTGGGACCTATTCTTACCAGGTACTAGAAGCTAGAATAGGCAACTCCTGTCAGAACTCATGAGCCCGTATGGCGTGTAGACAATTTGCAAGGTTCTTGTGATTGAATCGGTCAAGAAGGACAATGTGTGTTGGAGATTTGAGAAGAAATGTTCATACTCAGTGAAGAATGCCTATCATTTATATTTATGGGAATTGGAAGTCCATTTGGCACATGCATCTACCCCCGTCGAGCCAAAAACTTTACGTGACAACTTTGCAGAGGAGTTTTGGGTCAAGGAACAATATGGAAAGGCAGTGGGTTAATGCAGAGAGCTTTAAAGTTTTTGTTTGGAAGATGATCCAGATTTTGGATAAAGCAAGAGGAGAGATTTGGTGTATGTTGCTTTGGAGCTTATGGAGGAGTAGAAATATTATATTATAGGATGACAAGAAGGAACTACCCATTCATATTTCTTATGTTTCTTGTATTGAGACTTTGATAATGAATGAAATGCCATAACCCCATTTTATTCACACACAAAAAAAGTAATGAACAAGTGGAATGAAATTAGTATATACTACCTGAATGGTATATACATTGACAGTTTATTAACATGCGTAAAATCGCTATTTGACTAATTATGAAAATCCTTTTTAAAAAAAAACAAGAAAGGTTTATATTATAGGGGAAGACACGCCCCATTACAAGGTCAGGAAAGACCATCAACCTTAGTGAGGAACTAACATGAGAATCCTGCCCAAGCCACATCAAATATGGGCGGAATGCTTGACCCATTTTATGTTTGGATGTGCTTGTTGAAAAGTAATTTTAAAATAATTTATTTCGTCTAGAAAATGCATCATGCTAACTAGTGTCATAAGGCCATTAGTTAAGGAATCCATAACAAACAAGTTTTTCTTTGAACGCTAAATTTTTCCAATGAAAGTTTTCTTCTTTTGGTTTCTTAACCAATGCTCTAAGGGTACTGATTAACATTCTCTAAAAAAAATTACTTTCATACATGAAATTACAAAACATGGTACAAAATTATTTGTATAATTTAATAATATTTATTTGATGGTTAATTTTGTAGAAATAAAATGAGAAAAATATTATTGATTTCAAAATAATCTAAAAACTTTTAAAATAAGTTTCAAACTATTAGAACACTTGCATCGTAGGGTCTTACCCTGTTCTAAGTGTAAGAATCGGGTGCTTGTTGGGTTGTAGTTGGTTCTTGTATAAGAACCTGGAGAGAGAAAGTGCTTATACAAGCGCGTCTCCTTATAACAAAAAGTGGGTCCTTTTCATTTTTTTTAAATAATAAATTAGTTGTAAAATCAAGTAAATTATTGATAATGTAAAGATGTGGTGTTATTGGTGGGATCCATTTAAGAACTTTTAAGAAGTTACTGGGTTGTAGAGATGAGGTGCTTATGTTATAAAAATTAAAATAGATGATGCATAATGGTGGGACCCATTTAAGAACTCCAAAGTGGAGTGCTGGGATAAAGATAAAGATTCTCTTACATTCTCTAAAAATAATTTTTTGCTCATCACAATAATATATTTTACAATTTAATTCGTTTATAAAAAACTAAAAATAGTAGGTTTTAATTTTATTGTGTTTCCCACTTTCGTTGGTACCTAAGGTATTATGCGTCTACCCTGCCTATAAATATATCTTCATATTCCGCATGGGCCATCACACCTCCAGTCCCACCTTCTCTCTTCTCTAGTTTTCTTTTCTCTCTACTATTCCTCCTTGAATTGATGTCAAAGCACTTATTCATTCCATCCTTAAGTTGAGTTGATTTTGGTTTTGGTGATTCTGTATCTGAATCACTCCCTATTCTTATGTTTCCTTGGTTAAAAAGATGTATTGAATCATTATCCCTCTCTTCTGATTTCATCCACTTTCCTTCTCTCAATTCCCCCAATTATTTTAGATCCATGTGATTCTGAATTTTCTCTTAAATTTTCTATCCAAAATTCTCTTCCTTTAGTTTTTCTCTCTTCAAAGTATTGATTCATTCCATCCTTTTAAACAAGGGAATCATAGTTGAGTTATCCATTCTTGATTGTGTTTCCATGATTAAACAAATGTACTGGATCATTCATTATCCCTCTCCGATTTTCATGATTCCGTATCTATATTACATCCATGTGTTTTTGATTTTTTCTTCCATCAATTTTCGTTTTTTCTTTTTCTTTAACGATTTCAATGATACTGGTTCACTCAGCAAACTTACGTTGTATCATTTTTTTTATCGTAGATTTCTTCTCTTTTTTTCTGGTAATTTTATGTATATGGCGTACACAGAGGTTGGCTGCTTCTAAAGGTTTTTTCTAGTGTGTTGTTTAATTGTGTGACCCTTTTAAATTTTCTTGCTACACATATTTTTATAAATTGGTTCAAACTGTGTTGAGTCCTTTTGAAATAACAATAAAAAAATTGAAGCTTTATTTGTTTGATGGATATTCCATTTTTGGGTTGCTGTATTTCAATGAACTTGCTTAACAAATAGGTGTAGTATTTGCGCCGCATGTGTTTGTCATAATGGATTGCAAGAACAAGTTAATTTGATTACACAAATATGGCCTTTAATATCATGATGAGGACACTGCAAAGGGATACTCCTTCTAATGGGCACTCCAAGCTTGGGGCCTTTTATATGTATATTGATTTATTACTTTGATAATACCATATTTTAGGTTTAATTTGATTTCACAAATATGGCCTTTAATATCATGATGAGGACACTGCAAAGGGATACTACTTCTAATGGGCACTCCAAGCTTGGGGCCTTTTATATGTATATTGATTTATTACTTTGATAATACCATATTTTAGGTTTAATTATCCTACAAGTTCTTTTATTTCAAAAATTTGTAATTGGATCCAGTATTTGTAATTGTAAACAAAAATGTAACTTTATCTTCAATTGACCCTTCAAAATATTAAAGCAACTATCATGATAAATTAGTTAGAAATGCATCTTCATCCTTTTAAATTTTAATAAAAATAAATAGTAAGAATTAATCAGCATGCTGATTAATATACTATTATTATAATAACTAGATTAGTAGATTTATAGAGTTGTATATTTATTTTTTTGTGGATAATATGTATCTCCTTCCCCTACTCATGCCTCTGTCATCAAAGACTGACCCTCTCTCTGCTTCAACGACACACCAACAACTTCGTACTACTAAGGACATCTTTGGCTTGTCTCTAATCTCATGTTTTCATTTCCTAATTTTAAAGAGAGTTATAATTAAAATAATTATAAAAGTCTAATACTGTTTTCATCATATCCAAAGATTTGTATAGGAAACAGTTTTATTCCTGTGCAAATATTTGGAAACAAGAAATAAAATGAAAAAATATGACATTTTTGTATTCATTTTAGTTATAATTATCTTTAAAATCAGGAAATGAAAACAGGAAACCGAAAATAAATTAAAGAGGCCTAAACTTTCTGTTTTCTAAGTGTTTTCTCTCCTGTTTTCTCTCCTCTTACGTAGCTTTTTATTCATACTGCAGTATTATACTTTCATATTTTGTGTTTTCTTTTAATTTTGTTGATTATTATTAATGATGTGGCAACTGGCTCAGTTAGTCCGTGGCTTTTTGGGTTGTTAGATTAGGTATCATTCTTATCCTAATAGGTAAATCTTTGTACATGCTCTTTCTCATATATATAAAGATTAACACAATAGTATGTGGTTTATTTAAACAATATTTTTTTGGGTGAACCCGGGTATCCTCCGGTCGGGAGCCAGAGACTAATCCCTCGAGGTACTAAGATCCATTTAAGGGGTTGACCTCTCCCAACAAATGCTCTTCCATATGCATGAGCCAGGAATCGAACCCCTGACCATGCTTAAGGGGTATTTAAACAATTTAATATTAATCGCACCGTCTACCATCGTATGCAAATTCATTCTTTATGTAACAAATATATTTTCCTCTTAATATATATCATATAATTTCTAATTTGAAGAAAACTAAATAATGGGACGAGTATTACATTCCTTGATGACATTCTCCCAGGAAAAATAAACTGGAAAATAAGGGTCTCTGTGATTAGTGTTTGAAAAGTTCCAGCAGACTTCAAAAATATCAGTCAAACAAACATCACTGAAATGCCTTTACTGGTGAAAATGTGTACCTAATTAAATATATTATCATATATCTGTTTCTTTGGTTGAATTCCTTTTCTAAAATATTTTTTCCATTATCATTAAGTGCAAAAGGATACCCGGGACAATAAAGCAAAGCCTAATCCAAAAATTTGAACCAATGATTCAAGAAGGAATGTCTTGAACCATCCAAAATTTCATGGTTGCAAAAAAAGGATAAAGTGGAAGAAGCAAGCCATAAATTTAGGCTAAATTTTATAACAAGCACAGAGTGTCTTTAATATCAGGTTGACAACATAACCTGCGAATTATATGATAGTGAATTTTTGTATATATTGTATGGTTAAGTTGTTTTTTAATGAAATTCTATATAATTAATTGTTGGATATTATGGGACATATTGTGGAGAAGAACGATATTAAGTAAATTGAGACAAACAGCAGAAAAACATACTCATTGACATTGTACTCGAGGATCTAGAGTAAGATACTCATTTGTGAATACTACAGATTAATTAATTTTATTGATTTAATTGATATCATTGCTTTAAAAATACAATTTTTCATATAACATTTATTTGATTTCATATTAGGAGCAATAGAGTTATTTGTACTCTATGGGGTGATTTTGGTGAGCAAATCGTCCTATTGTATCCGTTCTTACAAATTCTAGCACTATGGATTAGAATCAACAAAGAACAGTCTCACTACTATCAAGAACACAATCTTACCCCAAAGCAATCAATGTATTAGAATTCTCTATGGAATAGCAGAGGTTTCAGTTACAAGAAAAAAGCTTAAAGATCAATAGTTACATAGGGCCACCTATATATGCCCTCTTTCTCGGCAGGAACTGCCTCTCTCCTAACAGTTCTCTCCACGTTGTCCATCATCCACGTCCGAGTAACACGTCTGAGTAACTGTCGTCTTTTGTCGACCGAGCAGTTAACCCCTACAACTCATTGACTATACAGTTGACTTTTAGGATTTGGACTTCCCTTTGCGGGCCTGGCCGCCACTACCAGCCCAATCTCGGCCTGACATGTCCGTCCAATACATTAGCCCCCCAAGCTCAATTGTTTCCACGAAGCAAACAAGCTTCGATTTACCAACTTATCCTCGGTTGGCTTCTAAACCTAACAAACATTCTCGATCTGGTGATGGCATCATGTGGTGGTCTCCCAGACTTAAGCATTACATGTCCACCTAATACATTAGTCCCTCAAGCTCAATTGTTTCCGTGAAGCAAATGAGCTTCGATTTACCAACTTATCCTCGACTGGCTTCTAAACCCAACAACCATTCTCGGCCTGGTGATGGCACCAGGTGGTGGTCTCCCCGACTTAAGCATTTCCCTGAAAAAAGAAGAGCTCTAGATACACCAAGTCATCTTCTGTCTCTCAGATTCCCTTTATTCAGCCACTACATCAGTCCCCCTAGCTCTGAATCTTGCCAAGGAAGGCCCTAGAGCTTCACTAGACATCTTGGTTCCGCCTATCCTGTGCTGAGGGTGTGCCTCATTAAAACCTCCCCAGCCAAAAACCCTTTTTTCAGATGGAAAAATACTGAGGTAAGAAAAAGAGTACAGAACCGTCAACACGATTCTCAATTTCTTTTCGCCTATTACCAAAGTCGGTGAGCTAATCCGAGAGTACCTAGGTTTTTGGTCATGATACACAATTCTTCGGAGCTATGTTTTGGTCCAATTCGTATTCCTCGTGCAAGCCAGATTTCACACTCTAATTAATGTCCTCGATTCCACGTGTCTTCTTTAAATGCCTCCTTGAGTGTCACCCCATCTTCCCCTGTCTCTTCACCTTTCACGCACAACTACCCTTGTCTTTTCATCTTTCACACATCCTTCAAGTAGCGTCTCCCTCCATATTATTGTGACAAGTGTCTTGTCATAATGGCAATGTGTCCTCTCCCCTTCCCAAGGATTCGCCTCTTGTGTGTTTCCCCCCCCCCCCCCCCCCCCCCAAAATTCTTTAAAAACCCTCGTTTCTTCCTCTTCTTCAACTTCTTCCTCCCTGTACCACCACTGTTACCTGCATTTTCAAGGTTGTAAAATCATCCTCGCCCCTCTTCAAACTCCTCTCCAGGTACGCCTCTTCCCTCCCCTTTTTCATTTCCATTACTTTAATGGCCTTCAGCTCTCCTCCTCACTCTTTCATTCCATCTAACCCTCTTACTCCGAATGTGCTTCTCATTGATGATGACTCATCTTCTGCTTCTTTTTCTGCTACCCACACACAAGAAGCTTCAACTGGATCTTCCGACCACCGCCCCATCAGCCACATAATCCTTCCTCCACATCTTATTCTTCTTGTTCCTGGGTACGAATGGGTGCACAAGGATGTGATTGCCATCTTTTACGACTACCAGACGGATGCTTCCATCAATGAGCTTAGGTATCAGATTAACTTATCCACCCCATAACTTGAAAACCAGTTCATCTGCTATCCCTGCTCCGGTTTTGATCGCCCGTGTATGAAAGCCTCTAAAGAAGAAGTCCCTTTTGTATTCCTTTACAAAACAATGTTTAAGGAGCTCACACTCACCCTTCCGTTCTCATCTTTCTAGTGTTCTGTCTTGTCCTTCCTCAATGTATCTCCCAATCAACTACATCCCAACAGTTGGGCATTCATTCGAGCCTATAAAGTGTTGTGTGCTGAGTTTGACATATCTCCCACGGCTTCTAAATTTTTCCATTTCTACACCATTAGGCTAACAAAAAGGGCTCGGGTGGGTATCTCTTAATGGACGCCATAACAATCATCTGTTCATCCTCTATACTTCCTCCTGCAAATTCTTTAAAAAAGGATTTTTCAAAGTTAGGTCCTCTACAGATGTGATGTCCTACATTCTTAATGAGAAAGGAGAAAATAGATTTCCCTTTATTGGACTCAGTCTCCTTGTCGGATCTCTGGCCCCTACCACCGACTATCTTTGTCCTAGAAAGAAGAATTAGATTTCCTTGCCTCCATTGCTCCCCTAAATTGTCAAAGCCTTCTTAAAATCTTGCTGATAAAAGCAAGGATGAAAGCTGGTGCAGTAAGTTGATGTCATTATATTGTGAAACATGTCTTTAAGATAACTTATCTGACTAATGCTTTTGTATTTCAGGAATCATGGACTCCAAGATCTCCTTTGCCAATATGAGAAGAGTCGGGTTGGAAAAATCTCACTCCAAGAATCCTCTTCCTTCCGGCTCGAACCCTATCAACCACACTGCTCACATCTTTTCAGCTTTAGCTGAGAAGTCGACACCACCCCCTCTACCTCTCCTGCCAAGAAAAAAAAAATACTCCCTCCGGTCCATTTCTATGGTAATTTAAGGTTTCTACACACAGATTAAGAAAGCATTAATTTGTTTAAATTTGTAACAAATTACCCTTATTTATAACATCATTAATTATTTTCACATTCTAACCATATTTACTCCACATTCCACTTGCCATTAATGTATCTTGAAAACACATGTTTACTTTTGTATGCTCATTACGTACTCAGAATGTGCACATTTATTGGTAAAAAAAAAGGTGCATTCATATGGCTTTTGTTTTGGAACAAGTACTAGCATTTATGGTTGAATTTAAGTAGGGAATAGTAGTTGAATTTAAGTAGGGAGTATAAGGGTATATATGAAAAAAAATTATCAAATGTATCTTGGGTTTGCCAAAGACCCATTGTTTTGGACCAAAAACAAAAAACTAAATTTACCATAGAAATGGACCGGAGGGAGTACTGAACAAGAACAACAATCTGCAGCCCCTATCACCTCCGAGAAGGAGCCTGCCATCAAACCCACTACTGACAAGAAAGTGAACAAACGCAAGTTGTTTGATGTGACTCAGAATGTGGAACCCCATTCCCTCTGGCATCACGAGTTCAATCTCCATACACTGATTGATACCCAGATGTTTTTCCCTGTCGATGTTGACGTGATCAACATATATGGACCCGCTGATCCGTACGAGGTTTCCCAAACTTATGCTCTATGCTCGGCAGAACTCATACGCATTGCTGAAAAGGAGTGGATCTAGATACACTCGCAGCTGGAGAAGATGGTCGCGGAACTGGCCGAGGTCGAGAAGCTGAAAAAAGATTTGAAGGACTGCGCCCGAGAGCGAGACTTATTTTCTCAACAAAACAATGAACTTCAGAAAACAATAGACAATTTGGCATCTGAGATGAAACTAATTAAAGAGAACGCTAAAGTTGTTGAAGATGCCAAGATTGTAGCTACTGCTGAATTAGAAGCTACTTGTTCCACCGTTTCCCGACTAGAGAAAGATTTATCCACCCAGAAAACCAACTTCGATTGTGAACTGGAGGAATACAAGAATGAAGTAACTGAGAAGTTTGAGATGGGATTCAACCATGGCCTCAAGCAATCTCATGTGATTGCTCCCAATTTCATCTAATACTTTCCTTTATCTTTCACTTCCTTTCGTCACTCCTTAACAATGTATGCATGGCACTTTGCTGTCATATCTAGACAACTCTAGCGACAATTTCATCTCCTCCTCCTACTCATCTATATTTAACAAGTCCTTGCCTTATTTTCTCCTTCATTTCTCCTTTAATTTGACCCTTCCTTCCTCCTTCTATCTCCAAACACTGGTGCAATAAGTGCTTTTTACGTCAGTTAAAATTGATTTTATACGTCAGAATATTGTCTGGCGTAAATACAGCTGACGTTAATAGTTAACATTTTAACGTCAGTTGTTTAAACAACTGACGTTAAATATAAAACTATTAACGTCGGTTCTTTAACTCAACTGGCGTTAATGTTGTTCAAACTAACGTCAGTTCTGTTAAAGAACTAACGTTACAGGTTTTATTTTTAAAGTCAGTTTCCTAATACAGCTGACGTTAATAGTATACTGTATATTTTATAAAATACTATAAACGTCAGTTGTTTGATACAACTGACGTTAATAGATTTTTTTTTAAAATTCAGTTTGAAAATATCACTCCCCTTAGCTATCCCTGCATTCAGTAAATATCCCAGTAACACAGAATATCACACACATTACATAATTGCAAACACTACCTTAAATTTCAATATTAACTAAAAGAAAAGAAATATACAAAGGAACAATGGGATGACTTAAAATCAAAACCCATGTATAGGAAAAACATAACTATCTACAAGTATGTATGTATGTATGTGTATATATATATATATATATATATATATATATATATATATATATATATATATATATATATATATATATATATATATATATATATTAGTCTCTAATGTCTAAAAACAAAACTACCAATCTAAGTGTGTGTGTGTATATATATATAAATGCTATTAATTAGTTTCTAAAGTGTAACAAAAAAACTATTCATCTAAGTATTGCGGAGGTATCTTGTCAATTCCTTTTTCAGCAGCATACTTGAAGAAGAATTCTTCCAAGCTCATCCTCAAGTCTCTAAACTCATCTTTTTGAAGAGGCAATTGGTTGTTAAATCCTAGACACGTTCAAATAATAACAATAACATTAACGCAAGTCATCACCAAAACTATAATATATAATTTAACAAGTTGTTTAAATATTACCTTCTTCCATCCATCCGTAATAGATGCGGAGACTATGTTCAGCAAATGAAGTATCATATAATAGTCGCACGACCACCCGTCAGGTTGAAATCGAGACTACAAACAAAATTAATTTCATTGTCAGTTAAATATACATATAAATTAGTAATTATAATATTAATTATTTGATAAATAAACTACCAAACCTTGAGGATGATCTAATCGGGATTTCCTTTAGCCTTAGAAGTCCTACTTCTCCCGTTGGCGCAACTTATGCTACTCGCCTTCAGCATGCTATTATAAACAAATAATCATGTCAATTAACAAATTCATATATCATGTGTGTAATAAACTAAAAAAAATGATATTAAAACTTAAATTAAATTGAAGATTAGTTACTTACGTATTGACAGCTTCCCCCACCTCCCATGGCGGGTTTTGGTGGAGAGAACAGAAGAATATGACAGTATGCCTAGACGAGTGAAGTACGAGCAACTGCCAATGGTTATTCATAGAGTAGGGAGCCAGATATAATTCTTTCCGAATGTCTCCCATAAAGTTCCCTATGTATTTACT
The DNA here is from genome assembly GCA_030762895.1 of Sophora flavescens. Classification (NCBI taxonomy): domain Eukaryota; kingdom Viridiplantae; phylum Streptophyta; class Magnoliopsida; order Fabales; family Fabaceae; genus Sophora; species Sophora flavescens. The sequence goes on along the minus strand of CM061065.1, from coordinate 32,815,080 downwards.
TAATTCATCGCCAGCAAAGAATTTAGGCATAAGGATTGACGGATCTAAAAAGCCATAAACTGATTTGGAGCCCTTATTGTAACACCCCGATTTTCACTGTTTCAAAATAATCGAAATACGAACGATTATTTGTATATATTTATATGAGTATTAGAAAATTATTTTAAATACACTGAGTTCATCAATCAATCCTACTTGAATGTAGGAAGCTACGATTAAAATTTAGATTGAAACGACGGGTGAATCCCGTCCCGCTATTTTCACTGACAGTATATTTATACTGCTCAAAAGACCTAATTTTAATTTGTGAACGAAATACTTAAGGTTTTTATTTTATTTCCTACAATTCTTTATTTTTAGAATTATTTCAGAAAAAAATAAAATAATTTACGTTTTTCGGGCGGAATACGTAATCGGGTAAACGACAGAATGGATTTCGGAGTTTCCAAGAGCAGATAAAGAGGTTATCTTAGGATTTTGAGATGATTCATGGGGATGAATCACACTTTTAAGTCTAGAAGGTTCTACAAGGTTAAAGTGGCAATTTATGAATTTTACGCTTAAGTCCTTGAACTTTCTATTAATTACACTTTGGTCCCTAAGTTAGTTTCTAAGTTTTTTCAAGTGAATTGGGCCAGAATCTTTGTTCCAAATACATTAATGGACCGTGGCCATGAAGCCCAAATTCCTTGTCCATGAATTTAATTTCATGAATCCCATTAGAAATCATATAAGTTTCCTATGTCATGTTTAAGTTTTAAGCCTTTTGGTGGGCCCCACAATAATTAAATTCAAGCCCAAGTTTTCAAGGCCCATGATCAGGCCCAAGAAGGAGTGGGGGCTGCATTAATTTGGAAGAGTCAAGTGGATTCTTGAAGCTTCCACCATGTTCAACAATGTTCCACCATGTTCTCCAAAGTTCCACACAATTCTACAATGTCCTCAAGTGTTCTCCATTGTTCTTGGTTCTTCTCAAAATATCTCATGAAAAACCAGACAATATAAGTCAAGATGATACCACATTTAATGTGGCACATGGTCATCATTTCAATTTATTGGCAATTTGCAAAATAGTCCTTATACTTTTGGAATCTTTGCAAAATGGTCCCAAGAAATTATTTGCACTTTAATCCTTTGAACAAGCCACCTCCTTCCTACTAGATCCTTCTAAAGTGGCGCAACTAACCTCTATAAATAACCTCCCTCACATTTCATTTGATTCCTATTTCCTTTTGTTCTAAAAACTCTTAAGTTCATAAGTCTTTAAGCATCAATTTGTGAAGCAAGTTCTTGGATTCTCACTTGTCTTTGATCTTCAAGAGGTGAATCCTATTCTTCTTCCTTAATCAGGTCTATGTTCTTCAATAAGTTTCTTGATTCAAAGTTTGTTTCATATTTGTTCATCACTTTTAAGTTTCTAGATCTAGGAGTTTGAAAATTCATAACAAATTCTAGAGAAATATTAAAAATGTGAAACCACTTCCTATGTTCTTATAATCATGTATATTGGCTGTATATAAGAGTATGTGGCAATCAAAAATTTCCTTCCTAATAAACTAGCTTTGGCCGAACCTAGGAGAATAGGTTTGATAGGGTTTTGTTCATGTGTTGTCATGTAGGATCATGTATTTCATATGACATGTATGCCTACACACTCTAATCTATGATTAGTTTATTAAAATGAAAATCCTTACCCTAAAATCTCTATGTTGGCCGAACCCTAGGTGGATGAGATTTGATGAGTTTTGTTCAAAGTTTTCATAAATGATCTTGGTAATCAAGCTATTAGTATGTATTTTTAATAAATCCAAGTTGGTTTATCAAACTAAAAACCCTAGCCCCATGAACATGTTAAGGCCGAATCTAAGTATATGAGAGTTAGGAAGTTTTGAGTTTAAAATTTAGTTGTTTAGTCACTAATCTATGATCTTGGTTGATTAAGGACCATTAATCCATGACTTAGTCATGATTAGGAATTTTAGTCACCCAAAACCCCTAGAAGCCTTGACCTTGTAGTAGGGTTTTGGATGTTTTTAGTTTCTTGATTTATTTTATTGTTGATTTGGTTGAAGGTGGTTGTGTTAACTCGTGGAGGGATAACGAGGATCGTCGTGTACGTGTTTCCGGTGATAGCTCAGGTGGGAGAAAGAACCATTCCATCGTCGGAACCGATAAGTAGTATATAATTTATAATAATGGTGTAGGGCGGCCTAAACCCTACTAGTGGTCGAGTAATTAACAATACCAAAATCGTATTGGAAACTTTTCCGTAATACCAATGACGATTTGGGAATTGTAGGTTTATCGCCTTAGGTTAATTATTCATATTTGAGGATGTCTGAATTATTTACTTTTGACTGTTTGTGATCCGCTGGTTGAGGTATTCCATCTGCATGTGACGTTTTATTGTGGTGTTTGAATATTTATTATATTGAGGATGTTCGGTGGCTGTCACGGCCGTGATGGTTGTCATGGCCTGGCCGTGACAGAATCTGACTTGCCTTTGTTGTCTGTCACGGTCGTGATGGCTATCACGGCCAGGCCGTGACAGAGTCTGACTTTGTTATTTTTTTGGTTGAACTATTATTGTTTGATTGTGATAAATTGCCTTATATGATATTGAGATATTTGAATATTTTGTTGATTAATGTGTTATGCATGATCTGTCTGGGTTTAATACTATGCTTAGATGATTTTAAGGAAAGATATATATTGCTCGGAGGTATTTTGTTTGGGTGAGAGTTTTGAATATGAATTAGAGGTGCCTCGCTATTATTTTATAGAAGTGGTGTGATATAGAATGTAAGTGGAGGTTATGAGGAAAAGCTTGAGGTACTAGGTTGTTATTGATGAAAGTCAGTGAGAATCATATGTTGCATTGTTGTTCATAACCATCTATTAGAGATACACGAGGTCCGAAGTTGTAGTTGACCATTCCAAATTAGAAGTTAAGTTGTGAAACTATAGTGTCATTGCTATGCATGAGCACCCTTGATAAAGGAGAGAGAGAGAACCAGGGTGTGCACCGACAGTACTGTGCAACTATAGTGTCATTGCTTTGCATGAGCATTCTCACCATGGATGAGAATGTGCACCGACGTTGGGAACGTGTCACTTGGACGATTGACTGACATTCCTAACGAGGGATGTGTGACAGGATTAGCAGTGGCCACGTCGGCATAAAGGTTTAGTTGCATGAGTTGGAGGGTAGAGGATGATGTTATAAAGTATGGATGATTGTAGATTGTGAGTGACGCATGTTTGTGACTATTATTGTATTATATGCTATGAATCTTTTCCACTTATGATGATAGAACTGTTTCTTATCTCCCTATTTCTGTATTTTTGTGTATGTCTACTTTGTTATGTTAGAAGACCAGATGGACGACTATGTTACCGAGGAGATGGATGGAACCCCATACGAGACGGAGATTGTTGAAGAGTTGAACGACGTTCCAAATGAAGTTGACGCTGAAGAACAACCTACTGATCCTAATAATATAGCGTAGTAAGTTAAGGGCCAGTGAGTCACATACGATTTTTGTTTTCCGTTAGTTATAAGCACGTTGTGTAAATAAGTACTTGTGTGGGGTCCTACTGAGAGGATACCCTAAACAATGTTGTGTAAAATAAAGGATACTTATGTGTGTATTTATGTAATATAGTTTTGGTGTGTTTTATATTTGTAGAAGTTATATGATTGTTAATTAAGTTTTAATTTTTACGTATTTTCAAGGATAAGCGCGCGATTAAGTAAATACATATTAAGGTTTTAATGTAATAATACAATGGGACACAATGGGGTGTCACATTTGGTGGTATCAGAGCAGTTCGATTCTAATCGGATTGTGAGGTCTAGGATATTGTTACTGGCCGTGTCTAGTTGAGTCCACATCGGATTTTAACTATGCTTAGAATATGGGTAGTGTGTCCGAATCCGATGCGATAATTAACATTAGTGTGGCATATAGTATTTATATACTGGTCTATGTGGTATTATATGTCATACTGATAAGAGCGAATGATTTCTTTTTCAAAATCATGGCTCGGGGAAGAGGACGTCCGATCGACAGTGATGACAGAGCTCCTGAAAGAATTGTTGGAGCTAACAATATGGAAAATAATCATATCGGAAGTGGAGGAGAGTCATCTGAGACTCAAGATACCATGAAAAACATAGTTACTGCTCTGTTATTACAAACACAGCAGAATCTTTGAGATGCTACAGATGAACAAAGAACAGCAGGAACAACATAATCAAAGGAGAGCTGCAGCAGCTGAAGATGCCGGAATGACTACTTTCTTGAAAGGGAAGCCACCTGAATTCGGAGGAGATTATGAACCAGAGAAGGCAGAATGGTGTATACAAGAGATCGAGAAGATATTCGATACCATGCGCTGTAGAGAGGATAGGAAAGTGACGTATGCCGCCTTCATGCTAACTGGAGGAGCAGAGTCTTGGTGGAGAGGCAAGCGAAGATTGCTGGATGCCGAAGGCAGAGTTATCAACTGGAAGCTGTTTAGTGACTGCTTCTTTGAGAAGTATTTTCCGCGTCTAGTTCGACGCGAGAAAGAAAGGGAATTCAGGAGTCTCAAACAAGGCAACATGACGGTTGGTGATTATACATAACGATTTGAGGCTCAGATTAAGTATTCTTAATTTTATCAGAGATTCCCAGATGAAGATTGGCAATGTAGAAGGTTTGAGGAAGGACTCCGACATGAATTCCAGAGGGCTATAGTATCTCTTGATATCCAGAGTTTTCCAGAGCTAGTGGAACGATGCAGTGCGATCGAAAGTCTAGATTAGAGGCTGGCTAATGAGCAGAAACAATTGAGGATTGGGGGTCCTACTCGACCGGGTTTTCAGAGGCGAGGAGGTAGTAACTCTCAATGGAGACAGAGACCATATGCCCGACGGTCAGAGACACCAAAGACCAAGACAAGTGGTTAGAGCTGGTCAACAACAGCAAGGCTTATCTTGTTTCAGATGTGGAGGACCGCATTATCTTAGAGACTGCATGGAGAGACCTAGTTGTTTTCACTGTGGGAAAATAGGTCATTTGGACCGAGATTGCAGACAGTAGGCGAGGTACCCGCCGATAGCTGCAGGTAGAGGAAATGGAGGCAATAGGGGTGGAGCTGGGAGATGAGTCATATCAGCAGGGCAACAGGGAGCAAGACCTCAGGACACTGGAAGAGTGTTTACCGTGAGGGGAGCTGAATCCTCTCAATCTGCTGATCTTATACAAGGTATGTGTTTGATAGCTGGTAGACTCTCGTATGTGTTATTTGACTCAGGCGCTACACATTCATTTATTTCGTATGAGTGTGTGGATCAATTAAAATTAATTGTTTCTCAATTACCTTATACCCTTAAAATATCTACTCCAACCAGTAATCATTTGACTACTATGTCTATTTGTTTACAGTGTCCTATAGTTGTTGAGAATAGGAAATTTATTGTAGACCTTGTCTGTTTGCCTATGCAACAGATAGATGTTATTCTTGGCATGGATTGGCTTTCGGCTAACCATGTAATGCTAGACTGTTCTAGTAAGACCTTATCATTTCTTGAGTCTTCTAGTATAGTCTCTGCCAACGAAGGAGTATCCATGAGGAGTGACGATTCTCGGCAGTACGTGATGCTGTTCGCGGTGGAAACTATTGAGACCCCTAGTATAGATTCTATGCCTATTGTGAGAGAGTTTCCTGAAGTTTTCCCTCCCGACGTTCCAGGTTTACCACCAAAACGAGAAGTGGAATTCACCATAGATCTTGTACCAGGGACAGGACCTATATCTATGGCGCCTTATCGGATGTCTCCTATAGAATTGACGGAGTTGAAGAAACAGTTGGATGATATGTTGGTGAAAGAGTTCATAAGGCCGAGTGTTTCACCATGGGGAGCTCCGATGTTGTTTGTTAAGAAGAAAGATGGAAGTGCTAGGTTGTGCACAGATTATAGACAGTTAAACAAGGTAACAATTAAGAATAAGTATCCGTTGCCTAGGATAGATGATCTAATGGATCAATTGAAAGGAGCAGGAGTATTTTGCAAGATTGATTTGAGATCTGGATACCATCATATTAGAGTAAATAAGGAAGATATACTAAAAGGGCTTTTAAGACAAGGTATGGACATTACGAGTATTTAGTTATGTCGTTCGGTGTGACTAACGCGCTAGCAGTCTTCATGGATTATATGAACCGAATATTTAGACCGTTCCTTGATAAGTTTGTTGTTGTATTCATCGACGACATCCTTATCTATTCTCGTACATGGGAAGATCATGAGAAACATTTAAGGATGGTGTTGCAAGTTTTGAAGGATAGGCACCTTTATGCTAAACTTTCCAAGTGTGAGTTCTGGATGGAAGAAGTCCAATTTCTTGGACATGTGATCAACAAGGAAGGTATCGCAGTAGATCCAGTAAAGGTTGAGGTGTAACACCCTAGTTTTTACACCTAGGATTAATTATTTTATTTGGATGTTTATGTTTATTATGCTAGGTGGTTTAGTTTGAGTAATTAAATTACTCTCTTCAAATTATTTCATTAGGTGCGTTAGCACTGACTTATTTCAGTGAATGCACGTTTAATAGACAATAATTTACGTTATTGTCACTATTATGCCAGTACAGAAAAATATTTTAAATAATGTGATTAAGAGAAAAGAATTTTCATACTCTCATTCTATTTAATTTTAGAGTTAAAAATATTTTGGTTTGACATTTATCGGAGATTAAATTTTGGACTGAGTATTTTCTTAGTGGATCAGTTCAACTATTAATCTTTACTCTAACTTGAATTTCGAAAACATATCCTTATCAATCTTTATTTTTAGATTCTAAAAAGTAAAAACATGTTTATTTTAGGCCTAATATTTATCACTCATTTTGTACCTATTACTAAATAATTAGTATAAAAACTTAAGTTTCTCACTTTTTTCTCTCTCTCTTCCTCGACGCCTCTCTCATTTTCTCTTTTCTTTCTCTGCTTCTTTCTTCTTCTTTCTTCTTTCTTTTTCTTCTTCCTCCTCAACTTCATCTTCTCCACCTTCACCCAACCACCTACCACCGTACTAGGAGCCGCGCGTCGCCCCAAGGAACAAGCCGGTTGCCGTTCGTTGATGGGAGGAAACAGCTCGCATCTCTACACCCGTTCCTTGCCACCGCTGCTGTTGTCTCGCGTCAGAACCGCCACCCACCGCCGTTCCCAGCTGTGGTAAGCATCTTAAGCCGCCATTAACAGTGGTTCTTCACCTATTTATGATATTGAATCTTCTTTTCTTCTTCCATGAGGTTTAACTCTTGTTTTTGTTGGACCTATGGTGCTGTCCAAAACACACCGCCGCCCCTCCGTCGCGTCGCCGCCGCGCCGGTCGTTTCAACAGCCACCATTACCTCTTTTCTTGTTATCTTGGGTAAGTACTTCGCCATAACCTCTTCTAGTTCAAAACCCCAAAATCTGATTTGAAACCCTAACCCTAACCCTTTAATTTCAGATTTTAATCTTGAAATTTAAGGTTGTTTTATGAAATTGGGATTGTGAATTTGTGTTTCCCTAAACCAATTTCATTATTCTGAGTTTCCCCTAAATTTTAATAAGGAGACCTAAATCCCTAATTTAATTTTATTTGAATTTGGGTATGTTTTTGTGAAATTAATTATGATTTAGTGCAATTAGGACTCTTAATGGATGATTTCCAAAGTTCTTTTTCATGATCTTTTGATCAAAACAAAGTTTACTTAAAGGGTATTGGGAAGCGTGAGCTTCAAACATGATTTTATTTAAAAATAACCTTGTTTGGTAATTAGATTAAGTGTTTAGATAAAGTTAGAATGTGTGTTTGATCATGTGAAATTGATTTCTTGATTTCTGGTTGTTGCGCGTTATTGGATTTACTCTCTGAGACGTTTGGACATGGCTATGCTTGCTTGATGGAGTAGATATGAGCTAATGTGGGCATTAGGACGAGGATCCTTTACGTGTCTTCAAAGGTAAGGGGGGACTTGCCTGATGGATTTTTATCAATAACCATTTGCTTGTTGTGTAGTCTGTATAATTTACGTGTTTGTGGTTATCTGATTATGTAGTTTATGTTGTGTTGTATATCTGAGTATCAGTGTCTGATCTGTTTTAAATTATTTGATTATTTGTATATGATGTGTTGATGCGCATGAATAATTGTGAGATTATTTGGTGAAGCGTAACCTTCACTTTGGTTGTGATTGGCTTTTGGCCAAATGTGAATGGAAATGGGAGTTTAACTCCAATCCTTGAAATTTAAACGACTTTAATATCCTTAAGTGAGAAGATGAATGTTAAATCCATAAAGGAAAATTGATTTAGTTTTGAACAATTATTTCAGAACTTTGATTTTGATTAAGGTTTTAGAAATGGATTGAGAACTATTTTAATCGTATATTATATTTTGATTTACCAAAGTTATACTTTAGAAACCGAAGAAATAAGTGTTTAAGGATAAATGAAGATAAGAAGAAAGTGTTATTCTTCCAAAGTTGTTTTTTTACAGTGTTTAAAACCGTCTTAAAGTGTTCAGCTTATTCCAAAATGACTTCGATTAAATTGTGATTCACTTACACCATCCCTAAATAGGGTTATATTATCTGGCTTTCTCTTCCCAGAACTTGTGTAGAAATCGATTAGAAGCTTTCTGTCAAGTTTTAAGACTTTTGAGTGAAATGTTATTCAAGACCTTAATTTGGTATTTTAATACCTTAACATGAGTAATGGAACTCAAGAGAGTGAAATATTTGATAAAAAGGAGTTGTACTTGTGAAAATGCAGGGTTTAGGTCCTAAATTCAGTGAAATGGGACAAAACCACCTTTTATGTATTTCAAGTGTTTTGAGGGATTTGATGACAATATGTCTTTATTTGAATTTATCTTCAAATGGTTTGGTTTTAGTCAAGGAGTATTGATTTTTAACCAAAAGGATTTTAGTCGCCATGACTAATATTTCAAGTTAAATGAAAAACCTAAGTCGAGGATGGCTTAGTGAAGACAAAGACTTAATGATTATGACTCATGGTGGAGCAAGACCATATGTCATAAAGTAAGGACGATTCACTCATCCTTACATCCATAATACTTAATGACCAAGAGTATTTTGAGGTTGCTTGCTCGACAAGTAATCCTATTCAAGAATGGACTTAAAGAGGTAAAATTGAGTTGGTGACGAATGACCAACCTTCATAATGTACTAAAGCGTTGAAACATGGATAGTCCAACGAGGGGTGATTCCCAAGAGGTTGGTATTGTCTGCTTTACCTCTAGAATGGCTTTTGGTTTCCGTAAGGAACCACGAAATTTATCCCGTGGATAAATATGAACGAAATGGCTTTTGGTTTCCGTAAGGAACCCCGAAATTTATCCAGTGGATAAATATGAACACACACGCCATTAACGGCATTATTGCCTAAACACATAGTTGATACTATGTTTTGTAAGGCCTTTGTGCCTAGGAAGTTGAGCTGACATGCATGTGCGCATGAGGACGTGCTAGTGACGATCTTAAATGGTCTTAGGGGTGTTCAGGGTAGGAGGGTCACAAATGGCCAGTTGGTGATTCTTCTTGGTCGTGGCGTTCCATGCAATACACTGACATCAACGACTAGACGCTAGCCGGTCACGATTATCGAGAGTGTTTCACAATCAATTATAGTACCACTATGTGGCTGTTACTATCGAACGCACAAGATGCCTAATATTGGCAGTTGTGAAACATGTGCTCTAATCACTCCTTCCGTATATTCTCTTAGCTCCGGAGTTAGGGTCAAATCTCCCTTGAGGCTGTGTAGGTATGGGACTATGCAGTTTCAATCAGTTATCTCTATTCTCGAGTCTCTGTGAACTAATAGTGTCCAGTCATGCTTGATGAGATTGTGGTTACACTGATTTGTGTACTGGTGACTATATGTGCATATGTTATCTGTTACTTGTATATACTAGACTGTTTGATTTAAATATATGTTTACATTGATATGAATATATGTTATGTGGTGTCGCGCATTTAGTTATTGTGTTAAAACCATATATTGGCGTCTCACCCTTACACACATTTCAGGTTTCTTCTAGTTCGCTATTGTACCCTGGGTACTTTAACACAGATGGTGCAGAGGAGTCTTTCTAAGTCACTCAGAGACTTAGATGTAGTTGCTTGATGAGGTATTACTTGCGGAATAACTTTTAGAACGACCAGCTTAGGGTTGAGACTTAGATTATTTTGATAGTATGTACGAGTATGGCTCAGAGAGCCTTTATTTTAAAATGGAATGTTTATGGCTCTGAGAGCATATCTTTTGAATGACAATCTAAGCTATTTATTTTGGCCTTGTAAAGCTTATGGCTATAACTATTATTTTTATGTATTGATGCCTGGTTGAATTTGGTGTAACTGGAATTCTGGAGAGAAATTGTAAATATTTTAACAGGTGTTATTTTACCCTGGGATGTCCGAATTACAGAGGAGACTCTGTCGAATTTTTTTTGTAAAACTACTATCTTGTATTTAAGTATATTCTTTAAATTAAATAGGCTTGCCATACTATGATAGTAAGCCTGTGTGCCGATCAAGGCTTAGAAGTCGTGACAAAATTTTTATACCCAATTTCAGACACTTATGTACTTACATAAATTATTTTCCAAAAGCACCAGCAAATTATCTTTTAATTTTATTTCCGCACGTGTTACGTAAGTAATGCCCCAAGGGGGGGGGGGGGGGGTTACATAGTGGTATCAGAGCTGGTCAAGTCTTTCGGGATCTTTGGGGAATAGGTCTGTTAAGTTTTTGTTGTGTGATCTCTGGTTGGTTCTGGTTTGAATTGTTTCTTGTTGAAGCAATGTGTGTTGAAGCACAAGTATATGTTTTCTTGATGGTTTTTTTCCAAGGGTTTTATGTCCTGGGAGACCGTAAATCTTGAATGTTACTTGGGTTCGAATACGACATTCGATTATCCTTGCGAATCGTGTCAGACATTCGAAACAAGGTGTTTGTGTATAGGGTTTTACCGGGAATGTTCCCTGGAAATATTCTAGGTTTATGGTTAGCAAAGGACATTGATTTCAGATTGATTTAGTTTTTGGATTCGATCAGATCTTTGTCGCTTTGTGTAGGATGTTGCCTACAATGTTGAAGCGAGTTGGGCGACTCGATTCAACTGAAAGATTAGTGGTCTGAACCGTTTGTTAGACCGAGTGTTTTCCTTGTGAAGCACCAATTGTAGTGTGGAGGTTATGTCACTATTTAGATTTCTGACAGCAAGGTAAAAGGACGAATGATGGACAAGTATTCTCTGACTTGCGTAGTTGATTTGGTAAATCAATTGCGAGGAGTTGTCATCTACTCAAAAATCGACTTGAAGACGAGGTATTACCATATTGGAGTGATGACTTATCTAAGGTTTTGTGTCGTCAATTTAGTTTATGAAGAAAGATCAACTCTTTGCATGTTCGATCGATTGATTAAATTGTCCGGGATTGTACCCAATTCAAGGTGGTCATACTAAGCTTGGCTAGAAAGACGTGTATGTTGGTTGGAACCAAGACGAATCGAGTGGATTTTCGATCTTGGGTGAGTGTTTCTTGATTTAAGGAACTCTTCATTGTACTCTTTGATTCTCTTGTGTTTGTCAGTTGACAATTATTTCTCAAATCCTGTGATTGTATTAGATAATCACAACGGTGAAGTTGGTATGTGTCAGACATATTTTCTGATTTTTATTTAGAATATGTCAGAACTCATGAATTAGTTATGCTAATTCATAAATTTCTAGCTATTCATTTCTTTGTTGTGAGAAGTCGTACATACTTCTAAATGATCCTCGATGTATTAGACATTTGAGTGAATTGGTTTAAAGGAATCGATTGGTCTGGATACTTTCACACTTTGTTGAGAAAAGTGGTTATGACTATTTCTTGAGTTAGAACACAAATAATTTCGTGATAGTAGAAGTTTCTTGGTGAAACTTAGTTTCGTCACTTCTATTTTTGGTAGAGGTGAAAGTCATCATTTTGTAAATTCTTTGTATTAAGAATAAGAATTAATCCTCTTGGGATTAGACATTATTCACTTCTTGATTATTTGAGTCCGTTGGAAGATTCTTGTGGAAGAATGAACTTTATTAGATTCATGTCTGTAAATGTGTATTGATCATGCATTTTTACACCCACGAACCTGATGGAATGATCTTTTTCCATATTGGATGTTCCGATATCCTTCAAATTAATGAAATTCTTTTCTATGCTTATGTGAAAGTGAAATTCTTTTCTTGAGAAATTCTTTTATGATCATCAAGGTCTTGTCTTATTGCGGTTCGAACGTACTTTTCGTCATTGATCATTTTAGTTCTACATATTTTCCAAATGTCGTCGATGTGTGACATATCTCATCAGTCATGACTCATGAGTTGGATATCTCTGCATCAAGATGTACAATTGAAACCTTCCTTGTTAAGATGTTGACATTCCTTCGATCTTTGTTATGAGTTTTCTGAAGACCTACATGAGTCTTGTTTGAATTCAAGTGATCGTTGACCGACTGGTGAAGTTTACATCTTCTTACGAGTTAAGATCCACAAGCGGAGTCAGTGAACCGAATAATGTATCAGAAGATTGTTCAGACTTCGTGGAGTATCTTCAAGTGTTGTTTCAGATGAAAAGCGGAAGTTTATCAACGTGTGTCGGTTAAGTTTACTTTAAGTGTTGAAGGCTAAGTTGAGACTAAGTCCAACTGATCATCCTCACTGGGATGGATAAGGAATGAGGTGACCTATCTTTAGCAGGTTAGTTGGGAGATAGTGTGGTATTTAATTTTTGTCATCTCTATGGTAGTACGAACCAGAATTGATAGAAGTTTTGTTAATGTATAAGATGTGAATGGTATTATGAGAACCCTTAAGTTCAACATTATTGAGTGAGATGATTACAATGGATCTTATCGTGATCGAGGTAGATATATCATTAAAAGAATTTAGAGTAGTGATCAATATTTATGGTTAATATTGACTTAGTGAGTCCGAGGATTAACGGAACAATATATATGGTAGTTTTCCTTAACCTGAATGGAATTAGTAAAGAGGAGTTATTGAGTGAAGCTAAGTTGTTAGAAAAGTTTAAGAATTATGATTTTGGATAATTCAAACTGAAGTGATTCCTTTTGGTTGTAGTTGCATGGAGGAATGTAATCGTATTCTTTAAGATTGAAATGAATGATTATGATATAATTTGGAGTGGTGGAATATGTTCAAAGGAATGATTATGATATAATTTTGAGTTGAAGGTTGACATATGATGGGGTAAAGTTAAGGTTGAACTTGATATTCGTCGTGAGGATAAGGTGTTGAAGAAGTTTTACTAGAAGACAAATTTTGAGGCAAGAAGTGATTAAGTTTTGATTATGTCTTTCGAGTGTAATAAGCTATGGCGAAATGTTTATAATCTTTGAGGTCTTATTCTGGTAAATATGTGATTGATGATCCATAGTGGAAACTAGATATTTTAAATCCAAGATTGCCATTAGGGAGTGTCCACCTGGATTTCTTGGCTTTGTTTTGGTGCAACTCCTAGGGGTTATGGTCTTAGAGAAACTCTGTTTTATAATCTCTTTTCTCGGCTGCAAATATATAAGATAAGGGCAGATATGATACAAGCACTTCCTTGTATAAGTGATAGAGCTATGCCTTTAGTTGGAGGAATTGTTAGGAGTTGTGTATTTTCATTGGACAATTGGGTAAAGGTGCATGGGAAATTTCTTAAACCAGGGATACTAACGGGGCTTGAGAACCAAATTGAAAATCAGAGGCAAATGAAGGATATGAAATCGAAGTAGGCAAAAGATTCGAGAGGAATTAAGAAGAGAACGGACTATGTTGGATGTGCAACTCAGGAATGCTATGACATTTTAATTGAAGACTTGAAAAGTGTGAATTTGATATGACTAGAAGAGTAGACTAAACCAAATGGACTAAGACTATGATTGCATTTCTGGAGTAGAAGGTTAATTGATGTTATGGTAAAGATAATGTTGATTTTGATGTTAGCTGTGAAAGTTAGATATTGGAGAAAGTTTTTCCTAATGGATTTGTATTGAGAAAGTTAAATGAAGAGATTAAGCGTTGATTTTGTTCTTTGATGTGTAATAGACTAAGATGAAATATCAAAGGTAGTGGAGCTAATGCGGTAGTGAAAAGTTTCAAGGATAAATAGAATGGCATAAGAATTGATCCTGTTATAGTGTTATAGATGAAAGGAATGAAGCGATGAAAATACAAAGCAAGATTTTAGAGTTAAAGTGTGATTACAAAATCATGTGTAGTTTTGAGCTACGAAATTTCGAGGACGAAATTTTTTTTAAGAGGGGTAGTAATGTAACACCCTAGTTTTTACACCTAGGATTAATTATTTTATTTGGATGTTTATGTTTATTATGTTAGGTGGTTTAGTTTGAGTAATTAAATTACTCTCTTCAAATTATTTCATTAGGTGCGTTAGCACTGACTTATTTCGATGAATGCACGTTTACTAGACAATAATTTACGTTATTGTCACTATTATACCAAGATGAGAAAAATATTTTAAATAATGTGAATAAGAGAAAAGCATTTTCATATTCTCATTCTATTTAATTTTAGAGTTAAAAATATTTTGGTTTGACCTTAATCGGAGATTAAATTTTGGACTGAGTATTTTCTTAGTTGATCAGTTCAACTATTAATCTTTACTCTAATTTGAATTTCGAAAACATATCCTTATCAATCTTTATTTTTAGATTCTAAAAAGTAAAAACATGTTTATTTTAGGCCTAATATTTATCACTCATCTTGTACCTATTACTAAAGAATTGGTTTAAAACTTAACTTTCTCAACCTTTTCTCTCTCTCTTTCTCGACGTCTCTCTCTTTTCTCTCTTTTTCTGCTTCTTTCTTCTTTCTGTTTTTCTTCTTCCTCCTCCTCACATCATCTCTTCTTCTCCACCCTAGCTCACAGCGTCGTCCAGCTCATTACTGTCGCCGTTCGACTGTGCCACGTGGGGAGGAGACAGGCGCGACCCTGCACACGTTTTGGCTACTTGCTCCGTCGCTGTACACCATCTCCGCCGCGCCACTGCATCCTCCGCCGTCGCTGCTGCCGCGGTGACGTATTCCAGCCGCCATCCATGGTCGATCTGCCATGTTTGGTGTGGTTTGAGCTCTCCTTTTTCCCTTCCCATGAAGCTTAGTTTTGTTCATGAACCATGGCTGCTACAAGACTCCACCGCCACTGCGATCTGCTGGAGCCGCCGTGACGCCGCCGCACCTATGGCTGGCCGTTGCAACCTCTTTCTTCCACCTTGGGTGAGTTGTTTCCCCTATGTTTTACTTCTCTTTCAAAACCCCCAAATGGATTTTTGAAACCCTAACCCTAACCCTCTGATTTCAGATTTTAATCTTGAAATTTAAATTTGTTTTATGAGATTGGGACTGTGAGTTTGTGTTTCCCTAAACCAATTTCATTATTCTGAGTTTTCCCTAAATTTTAATAAGGAGCCCTAAACCCCCAATTTGATTTTATTTGAATATGGGTATGTTTTTGTAAAATTAATTATGATTCAGTGTAATTAGGACTCTTAATGGATGATTTCCAAAGTTCTTTTTCAAGATCTTTTAATCAAAACAAAGTTTCCTAAAAGGGTATTAGGAAGCGTGAGCTTCAAACATGATTTTCTTTAAAAATAACCTTGTTTGGTAATTAGATTAAGTGTTTAGATAAAGTTAGAATGTGTGTTTGTTCATGTGAAATTGATTTCTTGATTTTTGGTTGTTGCGCGTTGTTGGATTCCCTCTCTGAGACGTTTGACACGACTATGCTTGCTTGATGGAGTAGATAGTTACACTCTTGGAGCTAATGTGAGTATTAAGACGAGGATCCTTTACTTGTCTTCAAAGGTAAGGGGAGTTTGCCCAGGGATATTCAATAACTGTATGCATGTGTGTATTTGATTAATTGTTTACTTGATCATTATTGAGTTCTTTGGATTATCTCAAATGTTATGCCATTATATGAAGTTGAACTGTATCGTTATATATGTTGAGATGTATAACCGTGATGAACTGTGATATTGGCATTGAACCGTGTGAATATATATATATGTGTGCATACTGCTGTTGTTGTTTGAAGTTTGCTAAGCCGGACGTGTGTCTGTGCTCAATCATTAATAAGGATTAAAAACCTTAATAAGCTTTGAAGATGAAAGGATGGGTGTTCTTTTCCAAAAATCTTGAATGTTTAAAAGTACTTGTTTTATGTGACAATATAGTTTTAGTGATTTCTAGAATGCAAGAGAAAAACCCTTTTCGAACCATGTGTTTTAAGTGAAAACTTTCGAAAATATCTTACAATATCCTATTGGGGATTTTCAAAGTTAAAAGTGTTTCAAAAACGTTTTATAAAGGATTTTCAAAAGAAAAGGTTTTCTCCCAAATGATTTAGAAACTTTTTGATAGCCAGCATAGGTTATCGAGGCTTTCGATTTCGAAAATTTGTTTTCGTCAAATGAAAGATAAGTACTAAAAGAATAGGAATCTAGACGTGAGACGTCGCCTCTAGTTTTCCATGCTTAGCACGTGATCTTGGATCAGTGTTAATTCGGGACCGTAAAGTCCTATTCGTAATGTTATGGACTTCAAGTCCAATTCGCGGAATCGAGGACAGTTCGTTCTGATTTCCGTTGTTGTGGGTTATTGTCCTTAGCATGATAAGTAAAACATGACTAAAAGTATATTGATTTCCATTACCACAAACCTTGACTGCGGCCATGGTCTAGGTGTTGTGATTGAGCATTCGGACTGTGTGTCCTATGTTTCTAAGTTTTCAAGTGATGGGGAAATAATGTTAAGTCATTAGCTTTGAGCTTTGACAGTGAAATATTTACACAAAGAAAAACCTTAAAAGGAAAGTTTTTATTCATATGCATTTCCCCTGGCAGACGTGCCTTTGCTTATTGAGGATACCCATGGGGTATCTGAGAGTCAGTCACATTGCTAGTTGTTTCGTTAAGGGCATGTGGCGTTGTCTGACCAAGAGGCCTGGTGCATCAGGATGCGGTGGCAACAGCCCGGTGGGCAGAGCTTGACCAACTCTATCTTCTCCAGTGATAACATGGTGTTGTGATCTCATGAGATTAAGTTAGAGCCTGATGATTGAAGTGTCATGCATATTTTCAAAAGATTGACTGTGCGGGTTTGAGACCCTTTGATATAACACTGTTATGTTATGTATATGCATGATTTAACTGCTTATATGATTATGTGATGTATGTATCATGTATATGGTTGTTGTGTGATATATCCATTTGTCGGTATCTCACCCTTACAAACATATCAGGTTTCTTCTGGTTTGCTATCGTACCTTGGGTATTTTAGTACAGATGTGCAGAGGAGTCTTCCTAAGTCACTCAGAGACTTAGATCTAGTTGCTTGACGAAGTATTTGGTTGTGGAACGATCACGTGAGTTCTTCTCAGGAAATACTTTTAGAATGACCAGCTTAGGGTTTTGAGACTTAGATTATTTTGATAAGTATGTATGAGTATGGCTCAGAGAGCCTTTATTTTAAAATGAAATGTTTATGGCTCGGAGAGCGTTATTTTGAAAGAAAACTTAAACTTTTCCTTTTGGTCTTGTAAAGCTAATTGATATAACTATCTTAGCATGTTATTGCTGATTGTATTTGGTGTAATTGGAATTCTGGAATGAAAATGTAATTATTTTAGCAGGTGTTCTTTTACCTGGGATGTCCGAATTACAGAGGAGACTCTGTCGAAATTCTCGTAAAATACTAGCTTTTATTCAAGTATATTCTTTAAATTAAATAGGCTTGCCATACTATGATAGTAAGTCTGTGTGCCAATCAAGGCTTAGGAGTCGTGACAAAATTTTTATACCCAATTTCAGACACTTATATACTTATATAAACTATTTTTCGAAAGCACCAGCAAATTATCTTTTAATTTAAATTCCGCATGTGTTACTTAAGTAATGCCCTCAAGGGGGGGCGTTACACCTACCACCGCACTAGGAGCCGCGCATCGCCCCAAGGAACAAGCCGATTGCCGTTCGTTGATGGGAGGAAGCAGCTCGCATCTCTACACCCGTTCCTCGCCACCGCTACTGTTGTCTCGCGTCAGAACCGCCACCCACCGCCGTTCCCAGCTGTGGTAAGCATCCTAAGCCGCCATTAACAGTGGTTCTTCACCTATTTATGATATTGAATCTTCTTTTCTTCTTCCATGAGGTTTAACTCTTGTTTTTGTTGGACCTATGGTGCTGTCCAAAACACACACCGCCCCTCCGTCGCGTCGCCGCCGCATGGCCGTTCGTTTCAACACCACCATTACCTCTTTTCTTGTTATCTTGGGTAAGTACTTCGCCATAACCTCTTCTAGTTCAAAACCCCAAAATCTGACTTGAAACCCTAACCCTAACCCTTTAATTTCAGATTTTAATCTTGAAATTTAAGGTTGTTTTATGAAATTGGGACTGTGAATTTGTGTTTCCCTAAACCAATTTCATTATTCTGAGTTTCCCCTAAATTTTAATAAGGAGCCCTAAATCCCCAATTTAATTTTATTTGAATTTGGGTATCTTTTTGTGAAATTAATGATGATTTAGTGCAATTAGGACTCTTAATGGATGATTTCCAAAGTTCTTTTTCATGATCTTTTGATCAAAACAAAGTTTACTTAAAGGGTATTGGGAAGCGTGAGCTTCAAACATGATTTTCTTTAAAAATAACCTTGTTTGGTAATTAGATTAAGTGTTTAGATAAAGTTAGAATGTGTGTTTGATCATGTGAAATTGATTTCTTGATTTCTGGTTGTTGCGCGTTATTGGATTTACTCTCTGAGACGTTTGGACATGGCTATGCTTGCTTGATGGAGTAGATATGAGCTAACGTGGGCATTAGGACGAGGATCCTTTACGTGTCTTCAAAGGTAAGGGGGGACTTGCCTGATGGATTTTTCTCAATAACCATTTGCTTGTTGTGTAGTCTGTATAATTTACGTGTTTGTGGTTATCTGATTATGTAGTTTATGTTGTGTTGTATATCTGAGTATCAGTGTCTGATATGTTTTAAATTATTTGATTATTTGTATATGATGTGTTGATGCGCATGAATAATTGTGAGATTTTTTGGTGAAGCGTAACCTTCACTTTGGTTGTGATTGGCTTTTGGCCAAATGTGAATGGAAATGGGAGTTTAACTCCAATCCTTGAAATTTAAACGACTTTAATATCCTTAAGTGAGAAGATGAATGTTAAATCCATAAAGGAAAATTGATTTAGTTTTGAACAATTATTTCAGAACTTTGATTTTGATTAAGGTTTTAGAAATGGATTGAGAACTATTTTAATCGTATATTATATTTTGATTTACCAAAGTTATACTTTAGAAACCGAAGAAATAAGTGTTTAAGGATAAATGAAGATAAGAAGAAAGTGTTATTCTTCCAAAGTTGTTTTTTTACAGTGTTTAAAACCGTCTTAAAGTGTTCAGCTTATTCCAAAATGACTTCGATTAAATTGTGATTCACTTACACCATCCCTAAATAGGGTTATATTATCTGGCTTTCTCTTCCCAGAACTTGTGTAGAAATCAATTAGAAGCTTTCTGTCAAGTTTCAAGACTTTTGAGTGAAATGTTATTCAAGACCTTAATTTGGTATTTTAATACCTTAACATGAGTAATGGAACTCAAGAGAGTGAAATATTTGATAAAAGGGAGTTGTACTTGTGAAAATGCGGGGTTTAGGTCCTAAATTCAGTGAAATGGGACAAAACCACCTTTTATGTATTTCAAGTGTTTTGAGGGATTTGATGACAATATGTATTTATTTGAATTTATCTTCAAATGGTTTGGTTTTAGTCAAGGAGTATTGATTTTTAACCAAAAGGATTTTAGTCACCATGACTAATATTTCAAGTTAAATGAAAAACCTAAGTCGAGGATGGCTTAGTGAAGACAAAGACTTAATGATTATGACTCATGGTGGAGCAAGACCATATGTCATAAAGTAAGGACGATTCACTCATCCTTACATCCATAATACTTAATGGCCAAGAGTATTTTGAGGTTGCTTGCTCGACAAGTAATCCTATTCAAGAATGGACTTAAAGAGGTAAAATTGAGTTGGTGACGAATGACCAACCTTCATAATGTACTAAAGCGTTAAAACATGGATAGTCCAACGAGGGGTGATTCCCAAGAGGTTGGTATTGTCTGCTTTGCCTCTAGAATGGCTTTTGGTTTCCGTAAGGAACCACGAAATTTATCCGGTCGATAAATATGAACGAAATGGCTTTTGGTTTCCGTAAGGAACCCCGAAATTTATCCGGTGGATAAATATGAACGCACACCCCATTAACGGCATTATTGCCTAAACACATAGTTGATACTATGTTTTGTAAGGCCTTTGTGCCTAGGAAGTTGAGCTGACATGCATGTGCGCATGAGGACGTGCTAGTGATGATCTTAAATGGTCTTGGGGGTGTTCAGGGTAGGAGGGTCGCAAATGGCCAGTTGGTGATTCTTCTTGGTCGTGGCGTTCCATGCAATACACTGACATCAACGACTAGACGCTAGCCGGTCACGATTATCGAGAGTGTTTCACAATCAATTATAGTACCACTATGTGGTCACATTATCGAACGCACAAGATGCCTAATATTGGCAGTTGTGAAACATGTGCTCTAATCACTCCTTCCGAATATTCTCTTAGCTCCGGAGTTAGGGTCAAATCTCCCTTGAGGCTGTGTAGGTATGGGACTATGCAGTTTCAATCAGTTATCTCTATTCTCGAGTCTCTGTGAACTAATAGTGTCCAAAATCATGCTTGATGAGATTGTGGTTACACCGATTTGTGTCTTGGTGACTATATGTGCATATGTTATCCGTTATTTGTATATACTTGACTGTTTGATTTAAATATATGTTTACATGGATATGAATATATGTTATGTGGTGTCGCGCATTTAGTTATTGTGTTAAAACCATATATTGGCGTCTCACCCTTACACACATTTCAGGTTTCTTCTAGTTCGCTATTGTACCCGGGTACTTTAACACGAGATGGTGCAGAGGAGTCTTTCTAAGTCACTCGAGAGACTTAGATGTAGTTGCTTGATGAGGTATTACTTGCGGAGTAACTTTTAGAACGACCAAACTTAGGGTTGAGACTTAGATTATTTTGATAGTATGTACGAGTATGGCTCAGAGAGCCTTTATTTTAAAATGGAATGTTTATGGCTCTGAGAGCATATCTTTTGAATGACAATCTAAGCTATTTCTTTTGGCCTTGTAAAGCTTATGGGTATAACTATTATTTTTATGTATTGATGCCTGGTTGAATTTGGTGTAACTGGAATTCTGGAGAGAAATTGTAAATATTTTTTAACAGGTGTTATTTTACCCTGGGATATCCAAATTACAGAGGAGACACTGTCGAATTTTTTTTGTAAAACTACTATCTTGTATTTAAGTATATTCTTTAAATTAAATAGGCTTGCCATACTGTCTGTGTGCCGATCAAGGCTTAGAAGTCGTGACAAAATTTTTATACCCAATTTCAGACACTTATGTACTTACATAAATTATTTTCCGAAAGCACCAGCAAATTATCTTTTAATTTTATTTCCGCACGTGTTACGTAAGTAATGCCCCAAGGGGGGGGGGGGTGTTACATAGTGGTATCAGAGCTGGTCGAGTCTTTCGGGATCTTTGGGGAATAGGTCTGTTAAGTTTTTGTTGTGTGATCTCTGGTTGGTTCTTGTTTGAATTGTTTCTTGTTGAAGCAATGTGTGTTGAAGCACAAGTATATGTTTTCTTGAGGGTTTTTTTTCCAAGGGTTTTATGTCCTGGGAGACCGTAAATCCTGAATGTTACTTGGGTTCGAATATGACATTCGATTATCCTTGCGAATCGTGTCAGACATTCGAAACAAGGTGTTTGTGTATAGGGTTTTACCGGGAATGTTCCCTGGAAATATTCTAGGTTTATGGTTAGCAAAGGACATTGATTTCAGATTGATTTAGTTTTTGGATTCGATCAGATCTTTGTCGCTTTGTGTAGGATGTTGCCTACAATGTTGAAGCGAGTTGGGCGACTCGATTCAACTGAAAGATTAGTGGTCTGAACCGTTTGTTAGACCGAGTGTTTTCCTTGTGAAGCACCAATTGTAGTGTGGAGGTTATGTCACTATTTAGATTTCTGACAGCAAGGTAAAAGGACGAATGATGGACAAGTATTCTCTGACTTGCGTAGTTGATTTGGTAAATCAATTGCGAGGAGTTGTCATCTACTCAAAAATCGACTTGAAGACGAGGTATTACCATATTGGAGTGATGACTTATCTAAGGTTTTGTGTCGTCAATTTAGTTTATGAAGAAAGATCAACTCTTTGCATGTTCGATCGATTGATTAAATTGTCCGGGATTGTACCCAATTCAAGGTGGTCATACTAAGCTTGGCTAGAAAGACGTGTATGTTGGTTGGAACCAAGACGAATCGAGTGGATTTTTCGATCTTGGGTGAGTGTTTCTTGATTTAAGGAACTCTTCATTGTACTCTTTGATTCTCTTGTGTTTGTCGATTGACAATTATTTCTCAAATCCTGTGATTGTATTAGATAATCACAACGGTGAAGTTGGTATGTGTCGGACATATTTTCTGATTTTTATTTAGAATATGTCGAACTCATGAATTAGTTATGCTAATTCATAAATTTCTAGCTATTCATTTCTTTGTTGTGAGAAGTCGTACATACTTCTAAATGATCCTCGATGTATTAGACATTTGAGTGAATTGGTTTAAAGGAATCGATTGGTCTGGATACTTTCACACTTTGTTGAGAAAAGTGGTTATGACTATTTCTTGAGTTAGAACACAAATAATTTCGTGATAGTAGAAGTTTCTTGGTGAAACTTAGTTTCGTCACTTCTATTTTTGGTAGAGGTGAAAGTCATCATTTTGTAAATTCTTTGTATTAAGAATAAGAATTAATCCTCTTGGGATTAGACATTATTCACTTCTTGATTATTTGAGTCCGTTGGAAGATTCTTGTGGAAGAATGAACTTTATTAGATTCATGTCTGTAAATGTGTATTGATCATGCATTTTTACACCCACGAACCTGATGGAATGATCTTTTTCCATATTGGATGTTCCGATATCCTTCAAATTAATGAAATTCTTTTCTATGCTTATGTGAAAGTGAAATTCTTTTCTTGAGAAATTCTTTTATGATCATCAAGGTCTTGTCTTATTGCGGTTCGAACGTACTTTTCGTCATTGATCATTTTAGTTCTACATATTTTCCAAATGTCGTCGATGTGTGACATATCTCATCAGTCATGACTCATGAGTTGGATATCTCCGCATCAAGATGTACAATTGAAACCTTCCTTGTTAAGATGTTGACATTCCTTCGATCTTTGTTATGAGTTTTCTGAAGACCTACATGAGTCTTGTTTGAATTCAAGTGATCGTTGACCGACTGGTGAAGTTTACATCTTCTTACGAGTTAAGATCCACAAGCGGAGTCAGTGAACCGAATAATGTATCAGAAGATTGTTCAGACTTCGTGGAGTATCTTCAAGTGTTGTTTCAGATGAAAAGTGGAAGTTTATCAACGTGTGTCGGTTAAGTTTACTTTAAGTGTTGAAGGCTAAGTTGAGACTAAGTCCAACTGATCATCCTCACTGGGATGGATAAGGAATGAGGTGACCTATCTTTAGCAGGTTAGTTGGGAGATAGTGTGGTATTTAATTTTTGTCATCTCTATGGTAGTACGAACCAGAATTGATAGAAGTTTTGTTAATGTATAAGATGTGAATGGTATTATGAGAACCCTTAAGTTCAACATTATTGAGTGAGATGATTACAATGGATCTTATCGTGATCGAGGTAGATATATCATTAAAAGAATTTAGAGTAGTGATCAATATTTATGGTTAATATTGACTTAGTGAGTCCGAGGATTAACGGAACAATATATATGGTAGTTTTCCTTAACCTGAATGGAATTAGTAAAGAGGAGTTATTGAGTGAAGCTAAGTTGTTAGAAAAGTTTAAGAATTATGATTTTGGATAATTCAAACTGAAGTGATTCCTTTTGGTTGTAGTTGCATGGAGGAATGTAATCGTATTCTTTAAGATTGAAATGAATGATTATGATATAATTTGGAGTGGTGGAATATGTTCAAAGGAATGATTATGATATAATTTTGAGTTGAAGGTTGACATATGATGGGGTAAAGTTAAGGTTGAACTTGATATTCGTCGTGAGGATAAGGTGTTGAAGAAGTTTTACTAGAAGACAAATTTTGAGGCAAGAAGTGATTAAGTTTTGATTATGTCTTTCGAGTGTAATAAGCTATGGCGAAATGTTTATAATCTTTGAGGTCTTATTCTGGTAAATATGTGATTGATGATCCATAGTGGAAACTAGATATTTTAAATCCAAGATTGCCATTAGGGAGTGTCCACCTGGATTTCTTGGCTTTGTTTTGGTGCAACTCCTAGGGGTTATGGTCTTAGAGAAACTCTGTTTTATAATCTCTTTTCTCGGCTGC
Source organism: Sophora flavescens (assembly GCA_030762895.1). Classification (NCBI taxonomy): domain Eukaryota; kingdom Viridiplantae; phylum Streptophyta; class Magnoliopsida; order Fabales; family Fabaceae; genus Sophora; species Sophora flavescens. The sequence continues at coordinate 32,790,448 of CM061065.1, read as the reverse complement.
AAATATATAAGATAAGGGCAGATATGATACAAGCACTTCCTTGTATAAGTGATAGAGCTATGCCTTTAGTTGGAGGAATTGTTAGGAGTTGTGTATTTTCATTGGACAATTGGGTAAAGGTGCATGGGAAATTTCTTAAACCAGGGATACTAACGGGGCTTGAGAACCAAATTGAAAATCAGAGGCAAATGAAGGATATGAAATCGAAGTAGGCAAAAGATTCGAGAGGAATTAAGAAGAGAACGGACTATGTTGGATGTGCAACTCAGGGAATGCTATGACATTTTAATTGAAGACTTGAAAAGTGTGAATTTGATATGACTAGAAGAGTAGACTAAACCAAATGGACTAAGACTATGATTGCATTTCCGGAGTAGAAGGTTAATTGATGTTATGGTAAAGATAATGTTGATTTTGATGTTAGCTGTGAAAGTTAGATATTGGAGAAAGTTTTTCCTAATGGATTTGTATTGAGAAAGTTAAATGAAGAGATTAAGCGTTGATTTTGTTCTTTGATGTGTAATAGACTAAGATGAAATATCAAAGGTAGTGGAGCTAATGCGGTAGTGAAAAGTTTCAAGGATAAATAGAATGGCATAAGAATTGATCCTGTTATAGTGTTATAGATGAAAGGAATGAAGCGATGAAAATACAAAGCAAGATTTTAGAGTTAAAGTGTGATTACAAAATCATGTGTAGTTTTGAGCTACGAAATTTCGAGGACGAAATTTTTTTAAGAGGGGTAGTAATGTAACACCCTAGTTTTTACACCTAGGATTAATTATTTTATTTGGATGTTTATGTTTATTATGTTAGGTGGTTTAGTTTGAGTAATTAAATTACTCTCTTCAAATTATTTCATTAGGTGCGTTAGCACTGACTTATTTCGATGAATGCACGTTTACTAGACAATAATTTACGTTATTGTCACTATTATACCAGTACAGAAAAATATTTTAAATAATGTGAATAAGAGAAAAGCATTTTCATATTCTCATTCTATTTAATTTTAGAGTTAAAAATATTTTGGTTTGACCTTAATCGGAGATTAAATTTTGGACTGAGTATTTTCTTAGTTGATCAGTTCAACTATTAATCTTTACTCTAATTTGAATTTCGAAAACATATCCTTATCAATCTTTATTTTTAGATTCTAAAAAGTAAAAACATGTTTATTTTAGGCCTAATATTTATCACTCATCTTGTACCTATTACTAAAGAATTGGTTTAAAACTTAACTTTCTCAACCTTTTCTCTCTCTCTTTCTCGACGTCTCTCTCTTTTCTCTCTTTTTCTGCTTCTTTCTTCTTTCTGTTTTTCTTCTTCCTCCTCCTCACATCATCTCTTCTTCTCCACCCTAGCTCACAGCGTCGTCCAGCTCATTACTGTCGCCGTTCGACTGTGCCACGTGGGGAGGAGACAGCGCGACCACGCACACGTTTTGGCTACTTGCTCCGTCGCTGTACACCATCTCCGCCGCGCCACTGCATCCTCCGCCGTCGCTGCTGCCGCGGTGACGTATTCCAGCCGCCATCCATGGTCGATCTGCCATGTTTGGTGTGGTTTGAGCTCTCCTTTTTCCCTTCCCATGAAGCTTAGTTTTGTTCATGAACCATGGCTGCTACAAGACTCCACCGCCACTGCGATCTGCTGGAGCCGCCGTGACGCCGCCGCACCTATGGCTGGCCGTTGCAACCTCTTTCTTCCACCTTGGGTGAGTTGTTTCCCCTATGTTTTACTTCTCTTTCAAAACCCCCAAATGGATTTTTGAAACCCTAACCCTAACCCTCTGATTTCAGATTTTAATCTTGAAATTTAAATTTGTTTTATGAGATTGGGACTGTGAGTTTGTGTTTCCCTAAACCAATTTCATTATTCTGAGTTTTCCCTAAATTTTAATAAGGAGCCCTAAACCCCCAATTTGATTTTATTTGAATATGGGTATGTTTTTGTAAAATTAATTATGATTCAGTGTAATTAGGACTCTTAATGGATGATTTCCAAAGTTCTTTTTCAAGATCTTTTAATCAAAACAAAGTTTCCTAAAAGGGTATTAGGAAGCGTGAGCTTCAAACATGATTTTCTTTAAAAATAACCTTGTTTGGTAATTAGATTAAGTGTTTAGATAAAGTTAGAATGTGTGTTTGTTCATGTGAAATTGATTTCTTGATTTTTGGTTGTTGCGCGTTGTTGGATTCCCTCTCTGAGACGTTTGACACGACTATGCTTGCTTGATGGAGTAGATAGTTACACTCTTGGAGCTAATGTGAGTATTAAGACGAGGATCCTTTACTTGTCTTCAAAGGTAAGGGGAGTTTGCCCAGGGATATTCAATAACTGTATGCATGTGTGTATTTGATTAATTGTTTACTTGACTGTTATTGAGTTACTGGATTATCTGAAATGTTATGCCATTATATGAAGTTGAACTGTATCGTTATATATGTTGAGATGTATAACCGTGATGAACTGTGATATTGGCATTGAACTGTGAATATATATATATATATATGTGTGCATACTGCTGTTGTTGTTTGAAGTTTGCTAAGCCGGACGTGTGTCTGTGCTCAATCATTAATAAGGATTAAAAACCTTAATAAGCTTTGAAGATGAAAGGATGGGTGTTCTTTTCCAAAAATCTTGAATGTTTAAAAGTACTTGTTTTATGTGACAATATAGTTTTAGTGATTTCTAGAATGCAAGAGAAAAACCCTTTTCGAACCATGTGTTTTAAGTGAAAACTTTCGAAAATATCTTACAATATCCTATTGGGGATTTTCAAAGTTAAAAGTGTTTCAAAAACGTTTTATAAAGGATTTTCAAAAGAAAAGGTTTTCTCCCAAATGATTTAGAAACTTTTTGATAGCCAGCATAGGTTATCGAGGCTTTCGATTTCAAAAATTTGTTTTCGTCAAATGAAAGATAAGTACTAAAAGAATAGGAATCTAGACGTGAGACGTCGCCTCTAGTTTTCCATGCTTAGCACGTGATCTTGGATCAGTGTTAATTCGGGACCGTAAAGTCCTATTCGTAATGTTATGGACTTCAAGTCCAATTCGCGGAATCGAGGACAGTTCGTTCTGATTTCCGTTGTTGTGGGCTATTGTCCTTAGCATGATAAGTAAAACATGACTAAAAGTATATTGATTTCCATTACCACAAACCTTGACTGTGGCTATGGTCTAGGTGTTGGGATTGAGCATTCGGACTGTGTGTCCTATGTTTCTAAGTTTTCAAGTGATGGGGAAATAATGTTAAGTCATTAGCTTTGAGCTTTGACAATGAAATATTTACACAAAGAAAAACCTTAAAAGGAAAGTTTTTATTCATATGCATTTCCCCTGGCAGACGTGCCTTTGCTTATTGAGGATACCCATGGGGTATCTGAGAGTCAGTCACATTGCTAGCTGTTTCGTTAAGGGCATGTGGCGTTGTCTGACCAAGAGGCCTGGTGCATCAGGATGCGGTGGCAACAGCCCGGTGGGCAGAGCTTGACCAACTCTATCTTCTCCAGTGATAACATGGTGTTGTGATCTCATGAGATTAAGTTAGAGCCTGATGATTGAAGTGTCATGCATATTTTCAAAAGATTGATTGTGCGGGTTTGAGACCCTTTGATATAACACTGTTATGTTATGTATATGCATGATTTAACTGCTTATATGATTATGTGATGTATGTATCATGTATATGGTTGTTGTGTGATATATCCATTTGTCGGTATCTCACCCTTACAAACATATCAGGTTTCTTCTGGTTTGCTATCGTACCTTGGGTATTTTAGTACAGATGTGCAGAGGAGTCTTCCTAAGTCACTCAGAGACTTAGATCTAGTTGCTTGACGAAGTATTTGGTTGTGGAACGATCACGTGAGTTCTTCTCAGGAAATACTTTTAGAATGACCAGCTTAGGGTTTTGAGACTTAGATTATTTTGATAAGTATGTATGAGTATGGCTCAGAGAGCCTTTATTTTAAAATGAAATGTTTATGGCTCGGAGAGCGTTATTTTGAAAGAAAACTTAAGCTTTTCCTTTTGGTCTTGTAAAGCTAATTGATATAACTATCTTAGCATGTTATTGCTGATTGTATTTGGTGTAATTGGAATTCTGGAATGAAAATGTAATTATTTTAGCAGGTGTTCTTTTACCTGGGATGTCCGAATTACAGAGGAGACTCTGTCGAAATTCTCGTAAAATACTAGCTTTTATTCAAGTATATTCTTTAAATTAAATAGGCTTGCCATACTATGATAGTAAGTCTGTGTGCCAATCAAGGCTTAGGAGTCGTGACAAAATTTTTATACCCAATTTCAGACACTTATATACTTATATAAACTATTTTTCGAAAGCACCAGCAAATTATCTTTTAATTTAAATTCCGCATGTGTTACTTAAGTAATGCCCTCAAGGGGGGGCGTTACACCTACCACCGCACTAGGAGCCGCGCATCGCCCCAAGGAACAAGCCGATTGCCGTTCGTTGATGGGAGGAAGCAGCTCGCATCTCTACACCCGTTCCTCGCCACCGCTACTGTTGTCTCGCGTCAGAACCGCCACCCACCGCCGTTCCCAGCTGTGGTAAGCATCCTAAGCCGCCATTAACAGTGGTTCTTCACCTATTTATGATATTGAATCTTCTTTTCTTCTTCCATGAGGTTTAACTCTTGTTTTTGTTGGACCTATGGTGCTGTCCAAAACACACCGCCGCCCCTCCGTCGCGTCGCCGCCGCGCCGGTCGTTTCAACAGCCACCATTACCTCTTTTCTTGTTATCTTGGGTAAGTACTTCGCCATAACCTCTTCTAGTTCAAAACCCCAAAATCTGACTTGAAACCCTAACCCTAACCCTTTAATTTCAGATTTTAATCTTGAAATTTAAGGTTGTTTTATGAAATTGGGACTGTGAATTTGTGTTTCCCTAAACCAATTTCATTATTCTGAGTTTCCCCTAAATTTTAATAAGGAGCCCTAAATCCCCAATTTAATTTTATTTGAATTTGGGTATCTTTTTGTGAAATTAATGATGATTTAGTGCAATTAGGACTCTTAATGGATGATTTCCAAAGTTCTTTTTCATGATCTTTTGATCAAAACAAAGTTTACTTAAAGGGTATTGGGAAGCGTGAGCTTCAAACATGATTTTCTTTAAAAATAACCTTGTTTGGTAATTAGATTAAGTGTTTAGATAAAGTTAGAATGTGTGTTTGATCATGTGAAATTGATTTCTTGATTTCTGGTTGTTGCGCGTTATTGGATTTACTCTCTGAGACGTTTGGACATGGCTATGCTTGCTTGATGGAGTAGATATGAGCTAACGTGGGCATTAGGACGAGGATCCTTTACGTGTCTTCAAAGGTAAGGGGGGACTTGCCTGATGGATTTTTCTCAATAACCATTTGCTTGTTGTGTAGTCTGTATAATTTACGTGTTTGTGGTTATCTGATTATGTAGTTTATGTTGTGTTGTATATCTGAGTATCAGTGTCTGATATGTTTTAAATTATTTGATTATTTGTATATGATGTGTTGATGCGCATGAATAATTGTGAGATTTTTTGGTGAAGCGTAACCTTCACTTTGGTTGTGATTGGCTTTTGGCCAAATGTGAATGGAAATGGGAGTTTAACTCCAATCCTTGAAATTTAAACGACTTTAATATCCTTAAGTGAGAAGATGAATGTTAAATCCATAAAGGAAAATTGATTTAGTTTTGAACAATTATTTCAGAACTTTGATTTTGATTAAGGTTTTAGAAATGGATTGAGAACTATTTTAATCGTATATTATATTTTGATTTACCAAAGTTATACTTTAGAAACCGAAGAAATAAGTGTTTAAGGATAAATGAAGATAAGAAGAAAGTGTTATTCTTCCAAAGTTGTTTTTTTACAGTGTTTAAAACCGTCTTAAAGTGTTCAGCTTATTCCAAAATGACTTCGATTAAATTGTGATTCACTTACACCATCCCTAAATAGGGTTATATTATCTGGCTTTCTCTTCCCAGAACTTGTGTAGAAATCAATTAGAAGCTTTCTGTCAAGTTTCAAGACTTTTGAGTGAAATGTTATTCAAGACCTTAATTTGGTATTTTAATACCTTAACATGAGTAATGGAACTCAAGAGAGTGAAATATTTGATAAAAAGGAGTTGTACTTGTGAAAATGCGGGGTTTAGGTCCTAAATTCAGTGAAATGGGACAAAACCACCTTTTATGTATTTCAAGTGTTTTGAGGGATTTGATGACAATATGTATTTATTTGAATTTATCTTCAAATGGTTTGGTTTTAGTCAAGGAGTATTGATTTTTAACCAAAAGGATTTTAGTCACCATGACTAATATTTCAAGTTAAATGAAAAACCTAAGTCGAGGATGGCTTAGTGAAGACAAAGACTTAATGATTATGACTCATGGTGGAGCAAGACCATATGTCATAAAGTAAGGACGATTCACTCATCCTTACATCCATAATACTTAATGGCCAAGAGTATTTTGAGGTTGCTTGCTCGACAAGTAATCCTATTCAAGAATGGACTTAAAGAGGTAAAATTGAGTTGGTGACGAATGACCAACCTTCATAATGTACTAAAGCGTTAAAACATGGATAGTCCAACGAGGGGTGATTCCCAAGAGGTTGGTATTGTCTGCTTTGCCTCTAGAATGGCTTTTGGTTTCCGTAAGGAACCACGAAATTTATCCGGTCGATAAATATGAACGAAATGGCTTTTGGTTTCCGTAAGGAACCCCGAAATTTATCCGGTGGATAAATATGAACGCACACCCCATTAACGGCATTATTGCCTAAACACATAGTTGATACTATGTTTTGTAAGGCCTTTGTGCCTAGGAAGTTGAGCTGACATGCATGTGCGCATGAGGACGTGCTAGTGATGATCTTAAATGGTCTTGGGGGTGTTCAGGGTAGGAGGGTCGCAAATGGCCAGTTGGTGATTCTTCTTGGTCGTGGCGTTCCATGCAATACACTGACATCAACGACTAGACGCTAGCCGGTCACGATTATCGAGAGTGTTTCACAATCAATTATAGTACCACTATGTGGCTGTTACTATCGAACGCACAAGATGCCTAATATTGGCAGTTGTGAAACATGTGCTCTAATCACTCCTTCCGAATATTCTCTTAGCTCCGGAGTTAGGGTCAAATCTCCCTTGAGGCTGTGTAGGTATGGGACTATGCAGTTTCAATCAGTTATCTCTATTCTCGAGTCTCTGTGAACTAATAGTGTCCAGTCATGCTTGATGAGATTGTGGTTACACTGATTTGTGTACTGGTGACTATATGTGCATATGTTATCTGTTATTTGTATATACTGGACTGTTTGATTTAAATATATGTTTACATGGATATGAATATATGTTATGTGGTGTCGCGCATTTAGTTATTGTGTTAAAACCATATATTGGCGTCTCACCCTTACACACATTTCAGGTTTCTTCTAGTTCGCTATTGTACCCTGGGTACTTTAACACAGATGGTGCAGAGGAGTCTTTCTAAGTCACTCAGAGACTTAGATGTAGTTGCTTGATGAGGTATTACTTGCGGAGTAACTTTTAGAACGACCAGCTTAGGGTTGAGACTTAGATTATTTTGATAGTATGTACGAGTATGGCTCAGAGAGCCTTTATTTTAAAATGGAATGTTTATGGCTCTGAGAGCATATCTTTTGAATGACAATCTAAGCTATTTCTTTTGGCCTTGTAAAGCTTATGGGTATAACTATTATTTTTATGTATTGATGCCTGGTTGAATTTGGTGTAACTGGAATTCTGGAGAGAAATTGTAAATATTTTTTAACAGGTGTTATTTTACCCTGGGATATCCGAATTACAGAGGAGACACTGTCGAATTTTTTTTGTAAAACTACTATCTTGTATTTAAGTATATTCTTTAAATTAAATAGGCTTGCCATACTGTCTGTGTGCCGATCAAGGCTTAGAAGTCGTGACAAAATTTTTATACCCAATTTCAGACACTTATGTACTTACATAAATTATTTTCCGAAACACCCACCAAATTATCTTTTAATTTTATTTCCGCACGTGTTACGTAAGTAATGCCCCAAGGGGGGGGGGGGTGTTACATAGTGGTATCAGAGCTGGTCGAGTCTTTCGGGATCTTTGGGGAATAGGTCTGTTAAGTTTTTGTTGTGTGATCTCTGGTTGGTTCTTGTTTGAATTGTTTCTTGTTGAAGCAATGTGTGTTGAAGCACAAGTATATGTTTTCTTGAGGGTTTTTTTTCCAAGGGTTTTATGTCCTGGGAGACCGTAAATCCTGAATGTTACTTGGGTTCGAATATGACATTCGATTATCCTTGCGAATCGTGTCAGACATTCGAAACAAGGTGTTTGTGTATAGGGTTTTACCGGGAATGTTCCCTGGAAATATTCTAGGTTTATGGTTAGCAAAGGACATTGATTTCAGATTGATTTAGTTTTTGGATTCGATCAGATCTTTGTCGCTTTGTGTAGGATGTTGCCTACAATGTTGAAGCGAGTTGGACGACTCGATTCAACTGAAAGATTAGTGGTCTGAACCGTTTGTTAGACCGAGTGTTTTCCTTGTGAAGCACCAATTGTAGTGTGGAGGTTATGTCACTGTGTAGATTTCTGACAGCTAGGTAAAAGGACGAATGATGGACAAGTATTCTCTGACTTGCGTAGTTGATTTGGTAAATCAATTGCGAGGAGTTGTCATCTACTCAAAAATCGACTTGAAGACGAGGTATTACCAGATTGGAGTGATGACTTATCTAAGGTTTTGTGTCGTCAATTTAGTTTATGAAGAAAGATCAACTCTTTGCATGTTCGATCGATTGATTAAATTGTCCGGGATTGTACCCAATTCAAGGTGGTCATACTAAGCTTGGCTAGAAAGACGTGTATGTTGGTTGGAACCAAGACGAATCGAGTGGATTTTCGATCTTGGGTGAGTGTTTCTTGATTTAAGGAACTCTTCATTGTACTCTTTGATTCTCTTGTGTTTGTCAGTTGACAATTATTTCTCAAATCCTGTGATTGTATTAGATAATCACAACGGTGAAGTTGGTATGTGTCAGACATATTTTCTGATTTTTATTTAGAATATGTCAGAACTCATGAATTAGTTATGCTAATTCATAAATTTCTAGCTATTCATTTCTTTGTTGTGAGAAGTCGTACATACTTCTAAATGATCCTCGATGTATTAGACATTTGAGTGAATTGGTTTAAAGGAATCGATTGGTCTGGATACTTTCACACTTTGTTGAGAAAAGTGGTTATGACTATTTCTTGAGTTAGAACACAAATAATTTCGTGATAGTAGAAGTTTCTTGGTGAAACTTAGTTTCGTCACTTCTATTTTTGGTAGAGGTGAAAGTCATCATTTTGTAAATTCTTTGTATTAAGAATAAGAATTAATCCTCTTGGGATTAGACATTATTCACTTCTTGATTATTTGAGTCCGTTGGAAGATTCTTGTGGAAGAATGAACTTTATTAGATTCATGTCTGTAAATGTGTATTGATCATGCATTTTTACACCCACGAACCTGATGGAATGATCTTTTTCCATATTGGATGTTCCGATATCCTTCAAATTAATGAAATTCTTTTCTATGCTTATGTGAAAGTGAAATTCTTTTCTTGAGAAATTCTTTTATGATCATCAAGGTCTTGTCTTATTGCGGTTCGAACGTACTTTTCGTCATTGATCATTTTAGTTCTACATATTTTCCAAATGTCGTCGATGTGTGACATATCTCATCAGTCATGACTCATGAGTTGGATATCTCCGCATCAAGATGTACAATTGAAACCTTCCTTGTTAAGATGTTGACATTCCTTCGATCTTTGTTATGAGTTTTCTGAAGACCTACATGAGTCTTGTTTGAATTCAAGTGATCGTTGACCGACTGGTGAAGTTTACATCTTCTTACGAGTTAAGATCCACAAGCGGAGTCAGTGAACCGAATAATGTATCAGAAGATTGTTCAGACTTCGTGGAGTATCTTCAAGTGTTGTTTCAGATGAAAAGCGGAAGTTTATCAACGTGTGTCGGTTAAGTTTACTTTAAGTGTTGAAGGCTAAGTTGAGACTAAGTCCAACTGATCATCCTCACTGGGATGGATAAGGAATGAGGTGACCTATCTTTAGCAGGTTAGTTGGGAGATAGTGTGGTATTTAATTTTTGTCATCTCTATGGTAGTACGAACCAGAATTGATAGAAGTTTTGTTAATGTATAAGATGTGAATGGTATTATGAGAACCCTTAAGTTCAACATTATTGAGTGAGATGATTACAATGGATCTTATCGTGATCGAGGTAGATATATCATTAAAAGAATTTAGAGTAGTGATCAATATTTATGGTTAATATTGACTTAGTGAGTCCGAGGATTAACGGAACAATATATATGGTAGTTTTCCTTAACCTGAATGGAATTAGTAAAGAGGAGTTATTGAGTGAAGCTAAGTTGTTAGAAAAGTTTAAGAATTATGATTTTGGATAATTCAAACTGAAGTGATTCCTTTTGGTTGTAGTTGCATGGAGGAATGTAATCGTATTCTTTAAGATTGAAATGAATGATTATGATATAATTTGGAGTGGTGGAATATGTTCAAAGGAATGATTATGATATAATTTTGAGTTGAAGGTTGACATATGATGGGGTAAAGTTAAGGTTGAACTTGATATTCGTCGTGAGGATAAGGTGTTGAAGAAGTTTTACTAGAAGACAAATTTTGAGGCAAGAAGTGATTAAGTTTTGATTATGTCTTTCGAGTGTAATAAGCTATGGCGAAATGTTTATAATCTTTGAGGTCTTATTCTGGTAAATATGTGATTGATGATCCATAGTGGAAACTAGATATTTTAAATCCAAGATTGCCATTAGGGAGTGTCCACCTGGATTTCTTGGCTTTGTTTTGGTGCAACTCCTAGGGGTTATGGTCTTAGAGAAACTCTGTTTTATAATCTCTTTTCTCGGCTGCAAATATATAAGATAAGGGCAGATATGATACAAGCACTTCCTTGTATAAGTGATAGAGCTATGCCTTTAGTTGGAGGAATTGTTAGGAGTTGTGTATTTTCATTGGACAATTGGGTAAAGGTGCATGGGAAATTTCTTAAACCAGGGATACTAACGGGGCTTGAGAACCAAATTGAAAATCAGAGGCAAATGAAGGATATGAAATCGAAGTAGGCAAAAGATTCGAGAGGAATTAAGAAGAGAACGGACTATGTTGGATGTGCAACTCAGGAATGCTATGACATTTTAATTGAAGACTTGAAAAGTGTGAATTTGATATGACTAGAAGAGTAGACTAAACCAAATGGACTAAGACTATGATTGCATTTCTGGAGTAGAAGGTTAATTGATGTTATGGTAAAGATAATGTTGATTTTGATGTTAGCTGTGAAAGTTAGATATTGGAGAAAGTTTTTCCTAATGGATTTGTATTGAGAAAGTTAAATGAAGAGATTAAGCGTTGATTTTGTTCTTTGATGTGTAATAGACTAAGATGAAATATCAAAGGTAGTGGAGCTAATGCGGTAGTGAAAAGTTTCAAGGATAAATAGAATGGCATAAGAATTGATCCTGTTATAGTGTTATAGATGAAAGGAATGAAGCGATGAAAATACAAAGCAAGATTTTAGAGTTAAAGTGTGATTACAAAATCATGTGTAGTTTTGAGCTACGAAATTTCGAGGACGAAATTTTTTTAAGAGGGGTAGTAATGTAACACCCTAGTTTTTACACCTAGGATTAATTATTTTATTTGGATGTTTATGTTTATTATGTTAGGTGGTTTAGTTTGAGTAATTAAATTACTCTCTTCAAATTATTTCATTAGGTGCGTTAGCACTGACTTATTTCAGTGAATGCACGTTTACTAGACAATAATTTACGTTATTGTCACTATTATACCAGTACAGAAAAATATTTTAAATAATGTGAATAAGAGAAAAGCATTTTCATATTCTCATTCTATTTAATTTTAGAGTTAAAAATATTTTGGTTTGACCTTAATCGGAGATTAAATTTTGGACTGAGTATTTTCTTAGTTGATCAGTTCAACTATTAATCTTTACTCTAATTTGAATTTCGAAAACATATCCTTATCAATCTTTATTTTTAGATTCTAAAAAGTAAAAACATGTTTATTTTAGGCCTAATATTTATCACTCATCTTGTACCTATTACTAAAGAATTGGTTTAAAACTTAACTTTCTCAACCTTTTCTCTCTCTCTTTCTCGACGTCTCTCTCTTTTCTCTCTTTTTCTGCTTCTTTCTTCTTTCTGTTTTTCTTCTTCCTCCTCCTCACATCATCTCTTCTTCTCCACCCTAGCTCACAGCGTCGTCCCAGCTCATTCACTGTCGCCGTTCGACGTGTGCCACGTGGGGAGGAGAGACAGGCGCGACCCTGCACACGTTTTGGCTACTTGCTCCGTCGCTGTACACCATCTCCGCCGCGCCACTGCATCCTCCGCCGTCGCTGCTGCCGCGGTGACGTATTCCAGCCGCCATCCATGGTCGATCTGCCATGTTTGGTGTGGTTTGAGCTCTCCTTTTTCCCTTCCCATGAAGCTTAGTTTTGTTCATGAACCATGGCTGCTACAAGACTCCACCGCCACTGCGATCTGCTGGAGCCGCCGTGACGCCGCCGCACCTATGGCTGGCCGTTGCAACCTCTTTCTTCCACCTTGGGTGAGTTGTTTCCCCTATGTTTTACTTCTCTTTCAAAACCCCCAAATGGATTTTTGAAACCCTAACCCTAACCCTCTGATTTCAGATTTTAATCTTGAAATTTAAATTTGTTTTATGAGATTGGGACTGTGAGTTTGTGTTTCCCTAAACCAATTTCATTATTCTGAGTTTTCCCTAAATTTTAATAAGGAGCCCTAAACCCCCAATTTGATTTTATTTGAATATGGGTATGTTTTTGTAAAATTAATTATGATTCAGTGTAATTAGGACTCTTAATGGATGATTTCCAAAGTTCTTTTTCAAGATCTTTTAATCAAAACAAAGTTTCCTAAAAGGGTATTAGGAAGCGTGAGCTTCAAACATGATTTTCTTTAAAAATAACCTTGTTTGGTAATTAGATTAAGTGTTTAGATAAAGTTAGAATGTGTGTTTGTTCATGTGAAATTGATTTCTTGATTTTTGGTTGTTGCGCGTTGTTGGATTCCCTCTCTGAGACGTTTGACACGACTATGCTTGCTTGATGGAGTAGATAGTTACACTCTTGGAGCTAATGTGAGTATTAAGACGAGGATCCTTTACTTGTCTTCAAAGGTAAGGGGAGTTTGCCCAGGGATATTCAATAACTGTATGCATGTGTGTATTTGATTAATTGTTTACTTGACTGTTATTGAGTTACTGGATTATCTGAAATGTTATGCCATTATATGAAGTTGAACTGTATCGTTATATATGTTGAGATGTATAACCGTGATGAACTGTGATATTGGCATTGAACTGTGAATATATATATATGTGTGCATACTGCTGTTGTTGTTTGAAGTTTGCTAAGCCGGACGTGTGTCTGTGCTCAATCATTAATAAGGATTAAAAACCTTAATAAGCTTTGAAGATGAAAGGATGGGTGTTCTTTTCCAAAAATCTTGAATGTTTAAAAGTACTTGTTTTATGTGACAATATAGTTTTAGTGATTTCTAGAATGCAAGAGAAAAACCCTTTTCGAACCATGTGTTTTAAGTGAAAACTTTCGAAAATATCTTACAATATCCTATTGGGGATTTTCAAAGTTAAAAGTGTTTCAAAAACGTTTTATAAAGGATTTTCAAAAGAAAAGGTTTTCTCCCAAATGATTTAGAAACTTTTTGATAGCCAGCATAGGTTATCGAGGCTTTCGATTTCGAAAATTTGTTTTCGTCAAATGAAAGATAAGTACTAAAAGAATAGGAATCTAGACGTGAGACGTCGCCTCTAGTTTTCCATGCTTAGCACGTGATCTTGGATCAGTGTTAATTCGGGACCGTAAAGTCCTATTCGTAATGTTATGGACTTCAAGTCCAATTCGCGGAATCGAGGACAGTTCGTTCTGATTTCCGTTGTTGTGGGCTATTGTCCTTAGCATGATAAGTAAAACATGACTAAAAGTATATTGATTTCCATTACCACAAACCTTGACTGCGGCCATGGTCTAGGTGTTGTGATTGAGCATTCGGACTGTGTGTCCTATGTTTCTAAGTTTTCAAGTGATGGGGAAATAATGTTAAGTCATTAGCTTTGAGCTTTGACAGTGAAATATTTACACAAAGAAAAACCTTAAAAGGAAAGTTTTTATTCATATGCATTTCCCACAGCAGGCGTGCCTTTGCTTATTGAGGATACCCATGGGGTATCCGAGAGTCGATCACATTGCTAGCTGTTTCGTTAAGGGCATGTGGCGTTGTCGACCAAGAGGCACTGGTGCATCGGGATGCGGTGGCAACAGCCCGGTGGGCGAGCTTGACCAACTCTATCTTCTCCGGTGATAACATGGTGTTGTGATCTCATGAGATTAAGTTAGAGCCTGATGATTGAAGTGTCATGCATATTTTCAAAAGATTGATTGTGCGGGTTTGAGACCCTTTGATTTAACACTGTTATGTTATGTATATGCATGATTTAACTGCTTATATGATTATGTGATGTATGTATCATGTATATGGTTGTTGTGTGATATATCCATTTGTCGGTATCTCACCCTTGCAAACATATCAGGTTTTCTTCTGGTTTGCTATCGTACCTTGGGTATTTTAGTACAGATGTGCAGAGGAGTCTTCCTAAGTCACTCAGAGACTTAGATCTAGTTGCTTGACGAAGTATTTGGTTGTGGAACGATCACGTGAGTTCTTCTCAGGAAATACTTTTAGAATGACCAGCTTAGGGTTTTGAGACTTAGATTATTTTGATAAGTATGTATGAGTATGGCTCAGAGAGCCTTTATTTTAAAATGAAATGTTTATGGCTCGGAGAGCGTTATTTTGAAAGAAAACTTAAACTTTTCCTTTTGGTCTTGTAAAGCTAATTGATATAACTATCTTAGCATGTTATTGCTGATTGTATTTGGTGTAATTGGAATTCTGGAATGAAAATGTAATTATTTTAGCAGTGTTCTTTTACCTGGATGTCCGAATTACGAGAGGAGACTCTGTCGAAATTCTCGTAAAATACTAGCTTTTATTCAAGTATATTCTTTAAATTAAATAGGCTTGCCATACTATGATAGTAAGTCTGTGTGCCAATCAAGGCTTAGGAGTCGTGACAAAATTTTTATACCCAATTTCAGACACTTATATACTTATATAAACTATTTTTCGAAAGCACCAGCAAATTATCTTTTAATTTAAATTCCGCATGTGTTACTTAAGTAATGCCCTCAAGGGGGGGCGTTACACCTACCACCGCACTAGGAGCCGCGCATCGCCCCAAGGAACAAGCCGATTGCCGTTCGTTGATGGGAGGAAGCAGCTCGCATCTCTACACCCGTTCCTCGCCACCGCTACTGTTGTCTCGCGTCAGAACCGCCACCCACCGCCGTTCCCAGCTGTGGTAAGCATCCTAAGCCGCCATTAACAGTGGTTCTTCACCTATTTATGATATTGAATCTTCTTTTCTTCTTCCATGAGGTTTAACTCTTGTTTTTGTTGGACCTATGGTGCTGTCCAAAACACACCGCCGCCCCTCCGTCGCGTCGCCGCCGCGCCGGTCGTTTCAACAGCCACCATTACCTCTTTTCTTGTTATCTTGGGTAAGTACTTCGCCATAACCTCTTCTAGTTCAAAACCCCAAAATCTGACTTGAAACCCTAACCCTAACCCTTTAATTTCAGATTTTAATCTTGAAATTTAAGGTTGTTTTATGAAATTGGGACTGTGAATTTGTGTTTCCCTAAACCAATTTCATTATTCTGAGTTTCCCCTAAATTTTAATAAGGAGCCCTAAATCCCCAATTTAATTTTATTTGAATTTGGGTATCTTTTTGTGAAATTAATGATGATTTAGTGCAATTAGGACTCTTAATGGATGATTTCCAAAGTTCTTTTTCATGATCTTTTGATCAAAACAAAGTTTACTTAAAGGGTATTGGGAAGCGTGAGCTTCAAACATGATTTTCTTTAAAAATAACCTTGTTTGGTAATTAGATTAAGTGTTTAGATAAAGTTAGAATGTGTGTTTGATCATGTGAAATTGATTTCTTGATTTCTGGTTGTTGCGCGTTATTGGATTTACTCTCGAGACGTTTGGACATGGCTATGCTTGCTTGATGGAGTAGATATGAGCTAACGTGGGCATTAGGACGAGGATCCTTTACGTGTCTTCAAAGGTAAGGGGGGACTTGCTTGATGGATTTTTCTCAATAACCATTTGCTTGTTGTGTAGTCTGTATAATTTACGTGTTTGTGGTTATCTGATTATGTAGTTTATGTTGTGTTGTATATCTGAGTATCGATTATCGATATGTTTTAAATTATTTGATTATTTGTATATGATGTGTTGATGCGCATGAATAATTGTGAGATTTTTTGGTGAAGCGTAACCTTCACTTTGGTTGTGATTGGCTTTTGGCCAAATGTGAATGGAAATGGGAGTTTAACTCCAATCCTTGAAATTTAAACGACTTTAATATCCTTAAGTGAGAAGATGAATGTTAAATCCATAAAGGAAAATTGATTTAGTTTTGAACAATTATTTCAGAACTTTGATTTTGATTAAGGTTTTAGAAATGGATTGAGAACTATTTTAATCGTATATTATATTTTGATTTACCAAAGTTATACTTTAGAAACCGAAGAAATAAGTGTTTAAGGATAAATGAAGATAAGAAGAAAGTGTTATTCTTCCAAAGTTGTTTTTTTACAGTGTTTAAAACCGTCTTAAAGTGTTCAGCTTATTCCAAAATGACTTCGATTAAATTGTGATTCACTTACACCATCCCTAAATAGGGTTATATTATCTGGCTTTCTCTTCCCAGAACTTGTGTAGAAATCAATTAGAAGCTTTCTGTCAAGTTTCAAGACTTTTGAGTGAAATGTTATTCAAGACCTTAATTTGGTATTTTAATACCTTAACATGAGTAATGGAACTCAAGAGAGTGAAATATTTGATAAAAAGGAGTTGTACTTGTGAAAATGCGGGGTTTAGGTCCTAAATTCAGTGAAATGGGACAAAACCACCTTTTATGTATTTCAAGTGTTTTGAGGGATTTGATGACAATATGTATTTATTTGAATTTATCTTCAAATGGTTTGGTTTTAGTCAAGGAGTATTGATTTTTAACCAAAAGGATTTTAGTCACCATGACTAATATTTCAAGTTAAATGAAAAACCTAAGTCGAGGATGGCTTAGTGAAGACAAAGACTTAATGATTATGACTCATGGTGGAGCAAGACCATATGTCATAAAGTAAGGACGATTCACTCATCCTTACATCCATAATACTTAATGGCCAAGAGTATTTTGAGGTTGCTTGCTCGACAAGTAATCCTATTCAAGAATGGACTTAAAGAGGTAAAATTGAGTTGGTGACGAATGACCAACCTTCATAATGTACTAAAGCGTTAAAACATGGATAGTCCAACGAGGGGTGATTCCCAAGAGGTTGGTATTGTCTGCTTTGCCTCTAGAATGCTTTTGGTTTCCGTAAGGAACCACGAAATTTATCCGGTCGATAAATATGAACGAAATGGCTTTTGGTTTCCGTAAGGAACCCCGAAATTTATCCGGTGGATAAATATGAACGCACACCCCATTAACGGCATTATTGCCTAAACACATAGTTGATACTATGTTTTGTAAGGCCTTTGTGCCTAGGAAGTTGAGCTGACATGCATGTGCGCATGAGGACGTGCTAGTGATGATCTTAAATGGTCTTGGGGGTGTTCGGGGGTAGGAGGGTCGCAAATGGCCAGTTGGTGATTCTTCTTGGTCGTGGCGTTCCATGCAATACACTCGACATCAACGACTAGACGCTAGCCGGTCACGATTATCGAGAGTGTTTCACAATCAATTATAGTACCACTATGTGGTATTACTTATCGAACGCACAAGATGCCTAATATTGGCAGTTGTGAAACATGTGCTCTAATCACTCCTTCCGAATATTCTCTTAGCTCCTAGGAGTTAGGGTCAAATCTCCCTTGAGGCTGTGTAGGTATGGGACTATGCAGTTTCAATCAGTTATCTCTATTCTCGAGTCTCTGTGAACTAATAGTGTCCAGTCATGCTTGATGAGATTGTGGTTACACTGATTTGTGTACTGGTGACTATATGTGCATATGTTATCTGTTATTTGTATATACTGGACTGTTTGATTTAAATATATGTTTACATGGATATGAATATATGTTATGTGGTGTCGCGCATTTAGTTATTGTGTTAAAACCATATATTGGCGTCTCACCCTTACACACATTTCAGGTTTCTTCTAGTTCGCTATTGTACCCTGGGTACTTTAACACAGATGGTGCAGAGGAGTCTTTCTAAGTCACTCAGAGACTTAGATGTAGTTGCTTGATGAGGTATTACTTGCGGAGTAACTTTTAGAACGACCAGCTTAGGGTTGAGACTTAGATTATTTTGATAGTATGTACGAGTATGGCTCAGAGAGCCTTTATTTTAAAATGGAATGTTTATGGCTCTGAGAGCATATCTTTTGAATGACAATCTAAGCTATTTCTTTTGGCCTTGTAAAGCTTATGGGTATAACTATTATTTTTATGTATTGATGCCTGGTTGAATTTGGTGTAATCGGAATTACGGAGAGAAATTGTAAATATTTTAACAGTGTTATTTTACCACGGATATCCGAATTACAGAGGAGACACTGTCGAATTTTTTTTGTAAAACTACTATCTTGTATTTAAGTATATTCTTTAAATTAAATAGGCTTGCCATACTGTCTGTGTGCCGATCAAGGCTTAGAAGTCGTGACAAAATTTTTATACCCAATTTCAGACACTTATGTACTTACATAAATTATTTTCCGAAAGCACCAGCAAATTATCTTTTAATTTTATTTCCGCACGTGTTACGTAAGTAATGCCCCAAGGGGGGGGGGGGGGTGTTACATAGTGGTATCAGAGCTGGTCGAGTCTTTCGGGATCTTTGGGGAATAGGTCTGTTAAGTTTTTGTTGTGTGATCTCTGGTTGGTTCTTGTATGAATTGTTTCTTGTTGAAGCAATGTGTGTTGAAGCACAAGTATATGTTTTCTTGAGGGTTTTTTTTCCAAGGGTTTTATGTCCTGGGAGACCGTAAATCCTGAATGTTACTTGGGTTCGAATATGACATTCGATTATCCTTGCGAATCGTGTCAGACATTCGAAACAAGGTGTTTGTGTATAGGGTTTTACCGGGAATGTTCCCTGGAAATATTCTAGGTTTATGGTTAGCAAAGGACATTGATTTCAGATTGATTTAGTTTTTGGATTCGATCAGATCTTTGTCGCTTTGTGTAGGATGTTGCCTACAATGTTGAAGCGAGTTGGACGACTCGATTCAACTGAAAGATTAGTGGTCTGAACCGTTTGTTAGACCGAGTGTTTTCCTTGTGAAGCACCAATTGTAGTGTGGAGGTTATGTCACTGTGTAGATTTCTGACAGCTAGGTAAAAGGACGAATGATGGACAAGTATTCTCTGACTTGCGTAGTTGATTTGGTAAATCAATTGCGAGGAGTTGTCATCTACTCAAAAATCGACTTGAAGACGAGGTATTACCAGATTGGAGTGATGACTTATCTAAGGTTTTGTGTCGTCAATTTAGTTTATGAAGAAAGATCAACTCTTTGCATGTTCGATCGATTGATTAAATTGTCCGGGATTGTACCCAATTCAAGGTGGTCATACTAAGCTTGGCTAGAAAGACGTGTATGTTGGTTGGAACCAAGACGAATCGAGTGGATTTTCGATCTTGGGTGAGTGTTTCTTGATTTAAGGAACTCTTCATTGTACTCTTTGATTCTCTTGTGTTTGTCAGTTGACAATTATTTCTCAAATCCTGTGATTGTATTAGATAATCACAACGGTGAAGTTGGTATGTGTCAGACATATTTTCTGATTTTTATTTAGAATATGTCAGAACTCATGAATTAGTTATGCTAATTCATAAATTTCTAGCTATTCATTTCTTTGTTGTGAGAAGTCGTACATACTTCTAAATGATCCTCGATGTATTAGACATTTGAGTGAATTGGTTTAAAGGAATCGATTGGTCTGGATACTTTCACACTTTGTTGAGAATAGTGGTTATGACTATTTCTTGAGTTATAACACAAATAATTTCGTGATAGTAGAAGTTTCTTGGTGAAACTTAGTTTCGTCACTTCTATTTTTGGTAGAGGTGAAAGTCATCATTTGTAAATTCTTTGTATTAAGAATAAGAATTAATCCTCTTGGGATTACACATTATTCACTTCTTGATTATTTGAGTCCGTTGGAAGATTCTTGTGGAAGAATGAACTTTATTAGATTCATGTCTGTAAATGTGTATTGATCATGCATTTTTACACCCACGAACCTGATGGAATGATCTTTTTCCATATTGGATGTTCCGATATCCTTCAAATTAATGAAATTCTTTTCTATGCTTATGTGAAAGTGAAATTCTTTTCTTGAGAAATTCTTTTATGATCATCAAGGTCTTGTCTTATTGCGGTTCGAACGTACTTTTCGTCATTGATCATTTTAGTTCTACATATTTTCCAAATGTCGTCGATGTGTGACCTATCTCATCAGTCATGACTCATGAGTTGGATATCTCCGCATCAAGATGTACAATTGAAACCTTCCTTGCTAAGATGTTGACATTCCTTCAATCTTTGTTATGAGTTTTCTGAAGACCTACATGAGTCTTGTTTGAATTCAAGTGATCGTTGACCGACTGGTGAAGTTTACATCTTCTTACGAGTTAAGATCCACAAGCGGAGTCAGTGAACCGAATAATGTATCAGAAGATTGTTCAGACTTCGTGGAGTATCTTCAAGTGTTGTTTCAGATGAAAAACGGAAGTTTATCAATGTGTGTCAGTTAAGTTTACTTTAACTGTTGAAGGCTAAGTTGAGACTAAGTCCAACTGTTCATCCTCACTGGGATGGATAAGGAATTAGGTGACCTATCTTTAGCAGGTTAGTTGGGAGATAGTGTGGTATTTAATTTTTGTCATCTCTATGGTAGTACGAACCAGAATTGATAGGAGTTTTGTTAATGTATAAGATGTGAATGGTATTATGAGAACCCTTAAGTCCAACATTATTGAGTGAGATGATTACAATGGATCTTATCGTGATCGAGGTAGATATATCATTAAAAGAATTTAGAGTAGTGATCAATATTTATGGTTAATATTGACTTAGTGAGTCCGAGGATTAACGGAACAATATATATGGTAGTTTTCCTTAACCTGAACGGAATTAGTAAAGAGGAGTTATTGAGTGAAACTAAGTTGTTAGAAAAGTTTAAGAATTATGATTTTGGATAATTCAAACTGAAGTGATTCCTTTTGGTTGTAGTTGCATGGAGGAATGTAATCGTATTCTTTAAGATTGAAATGAATGATTATGATATAATTTGGAGTGGTGGAATATGTTCAAAGGAATGATTATGATATAATTTTGAGTTGAAGGTTGACGTATGATGGGGTAAAGTTAAGGTTGAACTTGATATTCGTCGTGAGGATAAGGTGTTGAAGAAGTTTTACTAGCAGACAAATTTTGAGGCAAGAAGTGATTAAGTTTTGATTATGTCTTTCGAGTGTAATAAGCTATGGCGAAATGTTTATAATCTTTGAGGTCTTATTCTGGTAAATATGTGATTGATGATCCATAGTGGAAACTAGATATTTTAAATCCAAGATTGCCATTAGGGAGTGTCCACCTGGATTTCTTGGCTTTGTTTTGGTGCAACTCCTAGGGGTTATGGTCTTAGAGAAACACTGTTTTATAATCTCTTTTCTCGGCTGCAAATATAGAAGATAAGGGCAGATATGATACAAGCACTTCCTTGTATAAGTGATAGAGCTATTCCTTTAGTTGGAGGAATTGTTAGGAGTTGTGTATTTTCATTGGACAATTGGGTAAAGGTGCATGGGAAATTTCTTAAACCAGGGATACTAACGGGGCTTGAGAACCAAATTGAAAATGAGAGGCAAATGAAGGATATGAAGTCGAAGTAGACAAAAGATTCGAGAGGAATTAAGAAGAGAACGGACTATGTTGGATGTGCAACTCAGGAATGTTATGACGTTTTAATTGAAGACTTGAAAAGTGTGAATTTGATATGACTAGAAGAGTAGACTAAACCAAATGGACTAAGACTATGATTGCATTTCTGGAGTAGAAGGTTAATTGATGTTATGGTAAAGATAATGTTGATTTTGATGTTAGCTGTGAAAGTTAGATATTGGAGAAAGTTTTTCCTAATGGATTTGTATTGAGAAAGTTAAATGAAGAGATTAAGCGTTGATTTTGTTCTTTGAAGTGTAATAGACTAAGATGAAATATCAAAGGTAGTGGAGCTAATGCTGTAGTGAAAAGTTTCAAGGATAAATAGAATGGCATAAGAATTGATCATGTTATAGTGTTATAGATGAAAGGAATGAAGCGATGAAAATACAAAGAAAGATTTTAGAGTTAAAGTGTGATTACAAAATCCTGTGTAGTTTTGAGCTACGAAATTTCGAGGGCAGAATTTTTTTAAGAGGGGTAGTAATGTAACACCCTAGTTTTTACACCTAGGATTAATTATTTTGTTTGGATGTTTATGTTTATTATGTTAGGTGGTTTAGTTTGAGTAATTAAATTACTCTCTTCAAATTATTTCATTAGGTGCGTTAGCACTGACTTATTTCAGTGAATGCACGTTTAATAGACAATAATTTACGTTATTGTCACTATTATACCAGTACAGAAAAATATTTTAAATAATGTGATTAAGAGAAAAGAATTTTCATATTCTCATTCTATTTAATTTTAGAGTTAAAAATATTTTGGTTTGACATTTATCGGAGATTAAATTTTGGACTGAGTATTTTCTTAGTGGATCAGTTCAACTATTAATATTTACTCTAACTTGAATTTCGAAAACATATCCTTATCAATCTTTATTTTTAGATTCTAAAAAGTAAAAGCATGTTTATTTTAGGCCTAATATTTATCACTCATTTTGTACCTATTACTAAATAATTAGTATAAAAACTTAAGTTTCTCACTTTTTTCTCTCTCTCTTTCTCGACGCCTCTCTCATTTTCTCTTTTCTTTCTCTAAATCTTTCTTCTTCTTTCTTATTTCTTTTTCTTCTTCCACCTCAACTTCATCTTCTCCACCTTCACCCAACCACCTACCACCGCATTAGGAGCCGCGCGTCGCCCCAAGGAACAAGCCGGTTGCCGTTCGTTGACGGGAGGAAGCAGCTCGCATCTCTGCACCCGTTCCTCGCCACCGCTGTTGTTGTCTCGCGTCAGAACCGCCACCCACCGCCTTTCCCATCTGTGGTAAGCATCCTAAGCCGCCATTAACAGTGGTTCTTCACCTATTTATGATATTGAATCTTCTTTTCTTCTTCCATGAGGTTTAACTCTTGTTTTTGTTGGACCTATGGTGCTGTCCAAAACACACCGCCGCCCCTCCGTCGCGCCGGTCGTTTCAACAGCCACCATTACCTCTTTTCTTGTTATCTTGGGTAAGTACTTCGCCATAACCTCTTCTAGTTCAAAACCCCAAAATCTGATTTGAAACCCTAACCCTAACCCTTTAATTTCAGATTTTAATCTTGAAATTTAAGGTTGTTTTATGAAATTGGGACTGTGAATTTGTGTTTCCCTAAACCAATTTCATTATTCTGAGTTTCCCCTAAATTTTAATAAGGAGCCCTAAATCCCTAATTTAATTTTATTTGAATTTGGGTATGTTTTTGTGAAATTAATGATGATTTAGTGCAATTAGGACTCTTAATGGATGATTTCCAAAGTTCTTTTTCATGATCTTTTGATCAAAACAAAGTTTACTTAAAGGGTATTGGGAAGCATGAGCTTCAAACATGATTTTCTTTAAAAATAACCTTGTTTGGTAATTAGATTAAGTGTTTAGATAAAGTTAGAATGTGTGTTTGATCATGTGAAATTGATTTCTTGATTTCTGGTTGTTGCGCGTTATTGGATTTACTCTCTGAGACGTTTGGACATGGCTATGCTTGCTTGATGGAGTAGATATGAGCTAACGTGGGCATTAGGACGAGGATCCTTTACGTGTCTTCAAAGGTAAGGGGGGATTTGCCTGATGGATTTTTCTCAATAACCATTTGCTTGTTGTGTAGTCTGTATAATTTACGTATTTGTGGTTATCTGATTATGTAGTTTATGTTGTGTTGTATATCTGAGTATCAGTGTCTGATCTGTTTTAAATTATTTGATTATTTGTATATGATGTGTTGATGCGCATGAATAATTGTGAGATTATTTGGTGAAGCGTAACCTTCACTTTGGTTGTGATTGGCTTTTGGCCAAATGTGAATGGAAATGGGAGTTTAACTCCAATCCTTGAAATTTAAACGACTTTAATATCCTTAAGTGAGAAGATGAATGTTAAATCCATAAAGGAAAATTGATTTAGTTTTGATCAATTATTTCAGAACTTTGATTTTGATAAAGGTTTTAGAAATGGATTGAGAACTATTTTAATCGTATATTATATTTTGATTTACCAAAGTTATACTTTAGAAACCGAAGAAATAAGTGTTTAAGGATAAATGAAGATAAGAAGAAAGTGTTATTCTTCCAAAGTTGTTTTTTTACAGTGTTTAAAACCGTCTTAAAGTGTTCAGCTTATTCCAAAATGACTTCGATTAAATTGTGATTCACTTACACCATCCCTAAATAGGGTTATATTATCTGGCTTTCTCTTCCCAGAACTTGTGTAGAAATCAATTAGAAGCTTTCTGTCAAGTTTTAAGACTTTTGAGTGAAATGTTATTCAAGACCTTAATTTGGTATTTTAATACCTTAACATGAGTAATGGAACTCAAGAGAGTGAAATATTTGATAAAAAGGAGTTGTACTTGTGAAAATGCGGGGTTTAGGTCCTAAATTCAGTGAAATGGGACAAAACCACCTTTTATGTATTTCAAGTGTTTTGAGGGATTTGATGACAATATGTCTTTATTTGAATTTATCTTCAAATGGTTTGGTTTTAGTCAAGGAGTATTGATTTTTAACCAAAAGGATTTTAGTCGCCATGACTAATATTTCAAGTTAAATGAAAAACCTAAGTCGAGGATGGCTTAGTGAAGACAAAGACTTAATGATTATGACTCATGGTGGAGCAAGACCATATGTCATAAAGTAAGGACGATTCACTCATCCTTACATCCATAATACTTAATGACCAAGAGTATTTTGAGGTTGCTTGCTCGACAAGTAATCCTATTCAAGAATGGACTTAAAGAGGTAAAATTGAGTTGGTGACGAATGACCAACCTTCATAATGTACTAAAGCGTTAAAACATGGATAGTCCAACGAAGGGTGATTCCCAAGAGGTTGGTATTGTCTGCTTTGCCTCTAGAATGGCTTTTGGTTTCCGTAAGGAACCACGAAATTTATCCGGTGGATAAATATGAACGAAATGGCTTTTGGTTTCCGTAAGGAACCCCGAAATTTATCCGGTGGATAAATATGAACGCACACGCCATTAACGGCATTATTGCCTAAACACATAGTTGATACTATGTTTTGTAAGGCCTTTGTGCCTAGGAAGTTGAGCTGACATGCATGTGCGCATGAGGACGTGCTAGTGACGATCTTAAATGGTCTTGGGGGTGTTCAGGGTAGGAGGGTCACAAATGGCCAGTTGGTGATTCTTCTTGGTCATGGCGTTCCATGCAATACACTGACATCAACGACTAGACGCTAGCCGGTCACGATTATCGAGAGTGTTTCACAATCAATTATAGTACCACTATGTGGCTGTTACTATCGAACGCACAAGATGCCTAATATTGGCAGTTGTGAAACATGTGCTCTAATCACTCCTTCCGAATATTCTCTTAGCTCCGGAGTTAGGGTCAAATCTCCCTTGAGGCTGTGTAGGTATGGGACTATGCAGTTTCAATCAGTTGTCTCTATTCTCGAGTCTCTATGAACTAATAGTGTCCAGTCATGCTTGATGAGATTGTGGTTACACTGATTTGTGTACTGGTGACTATATGTGCATATGTTATCTGTTACTTGTATATACTGGACTGTTTGATTTAAATATATGTTTACATGGATATGAATATATGTTATGTGGTGTCGCGCATTTAGTTATTGTGTTAAAACCATATATTGGCGTCTCACCCTTACACACATTTCAGGTTTCTTCTAGTTCGCTATTGTACCCTGGGTACTTTAACACAGATGGTGCAAAGGAGTCTTTCTAAGTCACTCAGAGACTTAGATGTAGTTGCTTGATGAGGTATTACTTGCGGAATAACTTTTAGAACGACCAGCTTAGAGTTGAGACTTAGATTATTTTGATAGTATGTACGAGTATGGCTCAGAGAGCCTTTATTTTGAAATGGAATGTTTATGGCTCTGAGAGCATATCTTTTGAATGACAATCTAAGCTATTTCTTTTGGCCTTGTAAAGCTTATGGGTATAACTATTATTTTTATGTATTGATGCCTGGTTGAATTTGGTGTAACTGGAATTCTGGAGAGAAATTGTAAATATTTTAACAAGTGTTATTTTACCCTGGGATGTCCGAATTACAGAGGAGACTCTGTCGAATTTTTTTTGTAAAACTACTATCTTGTATTTAAGTGTATTCTTTAAATTAAATAGGCTTGCCATACTATGATAGTAAGTCTGTGTGCCGATCAAGGCTTAGAAGTCGTGACAAAATTTTTATACCCAATTTCAGACACTTATGTACTTACATAAATTATTTTCCGAAAGCACCAGCAAATTAACTTTTAATTTTATTTCCACACGTGTTACGTAAGTAATGCCCCAAGGGGGGGGGGGGGTGTTACATGAGGCAGTTCTTAAATGGGAACGGCCTAAGTCAGTAAGTGAAGTACGGAGTTTTCTAGGGTTAGCTGGATATTTTCGGAGGTTTATAGAGGGTTTCTCGAAGATTGCGTTGTCTATGACGCAGTTGACGTGGAAAAATACAGCTTTTGTATGGACGGACAACTGTGAGCAGAGTTTCCAAAAGCTGAAGGAAAGGTTGTCTACATCAGCTGTGTTGACTTTACCGGATCCATTAGGACAGTTTGACGTATACTGTGATGCGTCATGCCAAGGTTTAGGTTGTGTTCTAATGCAAGAGGGAAGAGTGGTGGCTTATGCTTCCCGACAATGGAGAATTCATGAGAGGAACTATCTGACTCTTGATTTGGAATTAGCAGCCATAGTGTTCGCATTAAAAATATGGCGGCACTTTCTATATGGAGCAAAATTTAATGTTTATAGTGACCATAAAAGTCTGAAGTATCTGTTCGACCAAAAGGAGTTGAATATGAGACAACGAAGATTGATGGAGTTTATCAAAGATTATGAGTTTGATTTACTAGTCCATCCTGGGAAGGCGAATGTAGTAGTGGATGCTTTGAGTAGGAGATCATTGCATGTGTCCGCAATGATGGTTAAAGAGTTGGAATTCTTGGAGCAGTGGTTCGTAGATTTGAACTTAGGAATGGAGTTGGTTGAGGATAAAATTTGCTTAGGTATGATCACTATTAGTAGTGATTTTATGAGAGATCTTAAGGAAAAAAAGGCTCGGGATCTATATCTACGGAGATAAGTAGAGGTATAGATGAGGGTAAAATTTCTGAGTTTAGTCGAGGAACAAATGGTGTCTTGAGATTTAGGGATAGAATATGTGTTCCGGAGGATTTAGAACTTAGGAAGGTGATATTAGAAGAAGCACATAAGAGTAAGTTGAGTATTCATCCTGGATCCACTAAAATGTATCAGGATTTAAAGAAATTGTTTTGGTGGACGAGGATGAAGAAAGAGGTAGCAGAGTATGTTTTATCTTGCTTGGTGTGTCAGAAGGCTAAGATAGAGCATCAAAATCCAGCTGGTTTATTACAATCATTAGATATCCCATAATGGAAATGGGATAGCATAGCTATGGATTTTGTGGTTGGACTACCACGAACTCCTAAGAGACATGATGCGATTTGGGTTATCATTGATAGGTTGACGAAGTGTTCTCACTTCTTACCTATGGGTGAAAGCTATAGTTTGGAGAAGTTGACCCAAATCTACATCAAGGAAGTTGTTAGGTTGCATGGTGTGCCATAGAGCATTGTCTCGGACCGATATCCTAGGTTTACATCTAGATTTTGGAAACATTTGCACCATGCTTTAGGGACCAAGTTGAGGATGAGTTCTGCTTAACATCCTCAAATGGATGGACAGTCAGAAAGGACGATTCAATCATTGGAGGACCTTTTAAGAGCTTGTGTTTTGGAACACACTGGCAATTGGGATGAGTTCTTGCCATTGATTGAATTTACTTACAACAATAGTTTTCACAGTAGTATAAGGATGGCACCATATGAGGCTTTGTATGGTAGGAAGTGTAGGACCCCGTTATGTTGGTATGAGATTGGTGAAAATCAAGTCTTGGGTCCAGATGTGGTGCAACAGACTACGGAACAAGTTAGGAAGATAAGGGAAAAGATGAAGGAAGCACATGATAGGCAAAGGAGCTACAGTAACAAGAGAAGGAGACCTTCAGAATTCCAGGAGGGTGATCATGTGTTTTTGAGAGTCACTCCGAAGACCGGAATTGGCAGGGCTATCAAAACTAGAAAATTTACTCCTAGATTCATCGGACCTTTCCAGATTCTTCGAAGGATTGGTCCAGTAGCTTATCATATTGCTTTACCACCTAACCTTGCTAACCTTCATGACGTCTTTCACGTTTCTCAATCAAGAAAATATTATCATGATCCTTCACATGTTATTGAGTCTGAGTCTATACAACTGCGAGAGAATCTAGAGTATGAGGCTCTACCCGTAAGGATAGCAGATAAAGAGATTAAGGAGCTTCGTGGTAGACAAATTCCTTTGGTTAAGGTCATGTGGGATGAAACTACTGGAGATGCTACTTGGGAACGTGAAGCAGATGTTCAACAACGATATCCACATCTTTTCTGAAGTATGTAAATTTCGAGGACGAAATTTTTTTTAGTGAGGTAGTAATGTAACACCCCGATTTTCACTGTTTCAAAATAATCGAAATACGGACGATTATTTGTATATATTTATATGAGTATTATAAAATTATTTTAAATAAACGGAGTTCATCACTCAATCCTACTTGAATGTAGGAAGCTACGATTAAAATTTAGGTTGAAACGACGGGCGAGTCCCGACCCGCTATTTTCACTGACAGTATATTTATACTGCTCAAAAGACCTAATTTTAATTCGTGAACGAAATACTTAAGGTTTTTATTTTATTTCCTACAATTCTGTATTTTTAGAATTATTTCAGAAAAAAATAAAATAATTTACGATTTTCGGGCGGAATACGTAATCGGGTAAACGACATAATGGATTTCGGAGTTTCCAAGAGCAGATAAAGATGTTATCTTAGGATTTTGAGATGATTCATGGGGATGAATCACACTTTTAAGTCTAGAAGGTTCTACAAGGTTAAAGTGGCAATTTATGAATTTTATGCTTAAGTCCTTGAACTTTCTATTAATTACACTTTGGTCCCTAAGTTAGTTTCTAAGTTTTTTCAAGTGAATTGGGTCAGAATCTTTGTTCCAAATCCATTAATGGACCGTGGCCATGAAGCCCAAATTCCTTGTCCATGAATTTAATTTCATGAAGCCCATTAGAAATCATATAAGTTTCCTATGTCATGTTTAAGTTTTAAGCCTTTTGGTGGGCCCCACAATAATTAAATTCAAGCCCAAGTTTTCAAGGCCCATGAGCAGGCCCAAGAAGGAGTGGGGGCTGCCTTAATTTTGAAGAGTCAAGTGGATTCTCGAAGCTTCCACCATGTTCTCCAAAGTTCCGCACAATTCTACAATGTCCTCAAGTGTTCTCCATTGTTCTAGGTTCTTCTCAAAATATCTCATGAAAAATCAGACAAGATAAGTCAAGATGAGACCACATTTAATGTGGCACATGGTCACCATTTCAATTTATTGGCAATTTGCAAAATAGTCCTTATACTTTTGGAATCTTTACAAAATGGTCCCTAGAAATTATTTGCACTTTAATCCTTTGAACAAGCCACCTCCTTCCTACTAGATCCTTCTAAAGTGGCGCAACCAACCTCTATAAATACCCTCCCTCACATTTCATTTGATTCCTATTGCCTTTTGTTCTAAAAACTCTTAAGTTCATAAGTCTTTAAGCATCAATTTGTGAAGCAAGTTCTTGAATTCTCACTTGCCTTTGATCTTCAAGAGGTGAATCCTATTCTTCTTCCTTAATCATGTCTATGTTCTTCAATAAGTTTCTTGATTCAAAGTTTGTTTCATATTTGTTCATCACTTTTAAGTTTCTGGATCTAGAAGTTTGAAAATTCATAACAAATTCTAGAAAAATATTAAAAATGTGAAACCACTTCCTATGTTCTTATAATCATGTATATTGGCTGTATCTAAGAGTATGTGGTAATCAAACATTTCCTTCCTAATAAACTAGCTTTGGCCGAACCTAGGAGAATAGGTTTGATAGGGTTTTATTCATGTGTTGTCATGTATGATCATGTATTTCATATGACATGTATGCCTACACACTC
Organism: Sophora flavescens; assembly: GCA_030762895.1. NCBI lineage: Eukaryota > Viridiplantae > Streptophyta > Magnoliopsida > Fabales > Fabaceae > Sophora > Sophora flavescens. The sequence goes on along the minus strand of CM061065.1, from coordinate 32,759,690 downwards.
TAATCTATGATTAGTTTATTAAAATGAAAATCCTTACCCTAAAATCTCTATGTTGGTCGAACCCTAGGTGGATGAGATTTGATGAGTTTTGTTCAAAGTTTTCATAAATGATCTTGGTAATCAAGCTATTAGTATGTATTCTTAATAAATCCAAGTTGGTTTATCAAACTAAAAACCCTAGCCCCATGAACATGTTAAGGCCGAATCTAAGTATATGAGAGTTAGGAAGTATTGAGTTTAAAATTTAGTTGTTTAGTCACTAATCTATGATCTTGGTTGATTAAGGACTATTAATCCATGACTTAATCATGATTAGGAATTTTAGTCACCCAAAACCCCTAGAAGTCGTGACCTTGTAGTAGGGTTTTGGATGTTTTTAGTTTCTTGATTTATTTTATTGTTGATTTGGTTGAAGGTGGTTGTGTTAACTCGTGGAGGGATAACGAGGATCGTCGTGTACGTGTTTCCGGTGATAGCTCGGGTGGGAGAAAGAACCATTCCATCGTCGGAACCGATAAGTAGTATATAATTTATAATAGTGTTATAGGGCGACCTAAACCCTACCAGTGGTCGAGTAATCGACAATACCAAAATCGTATTGGAAACTTTTCCGTAATACCAATGACGATCTGGGAATTGTAGGTTTATCGCCTTAGGTTAATTATTCATATTTGAGGATGTATGAATTATTTACTTTTGACTGTTTGTGATCCGCTGGTTGAGGTATTCCATCTACATGTGATGTTTTATTGCGGTGTTTGAATATTTATTATATTGAGGATGTTCAGTGGCTGTCACGACCGTGATGGTTGTCATGGCCTGGCCGTGACAGAATCTGACTTGCCTTTGTTGTCTGTCACGGTCGTGATGGCTATCACGGCCAGGCCGTGACAGAGTCTGACTTTGTTATTTTTTTGGTTGAACTATTATGATTTGATTGTGATAAATTGCCTTATATGATATTGAGATATTTGAATATTCTGTTGATTAATGTGTTATGCATGATCTGTCTGGGTTTAATATTATGCTTAGATGATTTTAAGGAAAGATATATATTGCTCGGAGGGATTTTGTTTGGGGTGAGATTTTTGAATATGAATTAGAGGTGCCTCGCTATTATTGTACACAAGTGGTGTGATATAGAATGTAAGTGGAGGTTATGAGGAAAAGGTTGAGGTACTAGGTTGTTATTGATGAAAGTCAGTGAGAATCATATCTTCCATTGTCGTTCATAACCGTGTATTTGAGATAGACGAGGTCCGAAGTTCTTGTGGACCGTTCCAAATTAGAAGTTAAGTTGTGCAACTATAGTGTCATTGCTATGCATGAGCACCCTTGATAGAGAAGAGAGAGAGAACCAGGGTGTGCACCGACAGTACTGTGCAGCTATAGTGTCATTGCTTTGCATGAGCATTCTCACCATGGATGAGAATGTGCACCGACGTTGGGAACATCTCACTTGGACGACTGACTGACATTCCTAACGAGGGATGTGTGACAGGATTAGCAGTGGCCACGTCAGCATAAAGGTTTAGTTGCATGAGTTGGAGGGTAGAGGATGATGTTATAAAGTATGGATGATTGTAGATTGTGAGTGATGCATGTTTGTGACTATTATTGTATTATATGCTATGAATATTTTCCACTGATGATGATAGAACTGTTTATCTCCCTATTTCTGTATTTTTGCGTATGTCTACTTTGTTACATTAGAAGACCAGATGGACGACTATGTTACTGAGGAGATGGATGGAACCCCATACGAGACGGAGATTGTTGAAGAGTTGAACGACGTTCCGTATGAAGTTGACGCTGAAGAACAACCTACTGATCCTAATAATATAGCATAGTAAGTTTAGGGCCAGTGAGTCATATAAGATGTTTTGTTTTCCGTTAGTTATAAGCACGTTGTGTAAATAAGTACCTGTGTGGGATCCTACTGAGAGGATACCCTAAACAGTGTTGTGTAAAATAAAGGATACTTATGTGTGTATTTATGTAATATAGTTTTGGTGTGTTTTATATTTGTAGAAGTTATATGATTATTAATTAAGTTTTAATTTTTACGTATTTTCAACGATTAGCGCGCGATTAAGTAAATAAATATTAAGGTTTTAATGTAATAATACAATGGGACACAACAGGGTGTCACACTTATCAAGCTGAAGACGATGGAGATACCTAAGATATGAAAAGGTGTGGATGTTAATTACATAATATATATGTTGAAATTAAAATAAATTATTAAATGGAAAAATACCAAAAATAAATAAGTTATAAAATTAAAATTAACTTACGTGCACCAGAGACTCAAAACCGTGCTGGCCATCCACACGTTATCTCTGCAGGCGTGCCCGAGATCTTCACCACAGAAGGAAAATATCCTCTCTTGATTTGGGCGTGCCACCCATACATCGTGCTCCAATGGACATTCAAAAATTTAAAAGGCATAATCCTCACCAAGTGAGAACAAACGAGTGACAGGTGACTGCGACACCGACGTCGACTTGGCCTTCAATTTAGAAAAAATAAAATAGATAAGTTGTTGATAATTAAAAAAAAAAACACAATTAATTATTTGACTAATTTGGACATTAATAATGAATACATACTTTTGTTACCATTTTGAGCTCACGGCGTTTGAAGTCCAACTCAAGCTCACTTCTTTGCATTTCCAACTCAAGCTCACGACGTTGGACTTCCAACTCCCGCTCCCTAGCTGCCAACTCATCGTCCTCCACATGTGAAGGGTTGGCATGTCCTGCGGTGTCATAGGATGAATCGACGGAGGAAAGCTCTCTAGAAAGCACCTGTTTGAATTCTGGGTTGGATATGAAGCTTTTCATCAGATACGTTGTAATAGCAGGGTTGGAGATGAGCTGCTGAGTCATGGATTCCAAAATTGATGCGTCATCGACGACCCGTTTTCGTGAAGCAGACTTGCCATAATATTCTCTGATGGTCACGTTCCCAGGAACACCGATAATCCGACCAGGATGGTCTTTCTTGCCTAGAGCAGTCATCAACACGTCCCGCCATCCAGAAGGCACGAATGAGCCCTGGGAGCATTGTGCTTTAAGATCCATCTACAATGAAGAAATGAAAAACGTGCAAGTGAAAAGTGTTAAAAGATCCTGTCTTTGTCATGCGGCCGGCTAACCAGACATCCTCGCGGTCGATGTCCGACGGAGGACTTAATGGTGTGCCCTCAGCCACCTCTCCTCTTTCTATCCTAGCAGCGTGCTCTTCCTGCTTCACCCTCAGCCTATCCGTCGTCATCTCCTCGATCCGAGTCTCGTACCCACCCTGAGACAGGGTGTGGCGGTGGACGTTCTTCGCCTGATTTTGCCTACCCTTCTCTGCCTTAGCCAATTCAAACAAAAAAACATAATTAAATACAGTTAAATGATGTATAAGAAGCATACAAAATTAACTTAATCAACCAACCTGAAATTCTTCATCCTGTCGACTCCTAGCAAACATATCCCAAGTATCCTTATCAATCCAGGGATAATCCGAGAACATATTATCAAGCCGCTTCTTCCCAGATACATAGTACATGGTAAGATCATGCTTGAACCCATTCCAGCGCTTTGATGCCATTTTCATACATTTCCTACGATGATCCTCGTCATTCGGCACACTCCAAGCTACCTACACATTAAATACATAACAACTGGATGGATTATAACTCGAATAATTATCTAATAATGTAAATCAAAATAGTGTAAACGTAAAATACCGTGATAGTCTCCCAAATCTGATCCTTAACGTTCTGTGGAACGTCATTCCAATGGTTGTAGTTGATGCTAACATGCTGCTTCGCTTGTAGAAACACCCACTTTTTAAATTCTTTAGCACGGGGTCCTTGGGGCTTTAGATTAGCATCAAAGCACACCTCAAGCTTCTGTCCGCTTTGCCCGACCTTCTCTAATTTCTTCAAAGTCGTGGCTCCTCTACCCCGTTTCCTCTGAGACTGTGATGTCTGTATGGACAAAACAAAATGATAAAATAGAGGGTTGTAACATTATAAACTTACATTAAAAAGAATGACTAAAGATAGTATATAACATATAAACTTACACTAGAATCAGGCATAGGCGCGATCGGGTCCTGCGTAAGCCCCACAGTGTCCTCCCGTGCATGTGGGCCATCCGACTGATCCATATGTATCCCTGTTCAGAAACAATATATATTTATTAAAATAGGTTATAACTAAAAATAAATATACAAGTATAAATAAAAATAAATGTGTACTAAGTTTAAACTACCTATATCAATATCCCTTCGTGATGATCATCACGAGTAGCATGTACATCGTCCACCTGTGTCTCCTTGATTATAGTAGGCATCTTATCCTTACATTGTTTTCATTTGATGTAACCATTCTCCTCGCTTTTTTGTATCCGGTTTAGAGATGATCCAACACCTGCTAAGTTAGAAAATAAATGTTGTCAACAATCATTCGAGCAAAAGTACACTTAAAAGCCAAAGCAGGACAACAAAACCCATTCCGATCCCACGACAAATGCCTAAAAAAGAATCAAACAGCCATAAGCACACTCATAAGAAACTAATGCCACAACTTTTCCACTTGGCTTGTTAAAGGTTAATTTTGACAAGGAAACTAAGTGTTGGCCCTCTTAATAACAACATCAACAACCAACACTTCTAGGGTAAAACCCTATACCTATCCAGAAGATTGGTTATGTTAATGAATAAGGATCATTTTTATATAGAGAGAAATAAATAGCATTAACTGCTAATTCCAGTCCATACCCTCTTTTTAGTATTTTAAATGATGACATGTGATAATTACAGCTCTTATGTCGGGGATTTATCAATTTGAGTTTCTTCAGAAGACCTTTTATGAAAAATTGTGAGATAGTTAAAACCATTTTATGGTTTTTAAGCGTGGCTAAATTGAAGTCTAAAAATTAGCAGCATCCTGTGAGAAATCCAGTAAGCCAGAGACTTGTTAGTGAACAAACTGATCCTACACAAACACTACACAGTGCTCGAACCATAAACTAGACAGCACCATGGAGCTATAGAAATTCCTTAACAGGGTATAAGTCATTTAAACACACCAACTAGAAACATGATATGAAATATTAGTTTGTTTTAGTGGCACCCATCTGAAAAACAAAATCCCAGTCCCTGTTTAGCAGCTACAAACATCGTACTTAAATGAATGCATTTGAATGTCACATAGAAACATCTTAAATCTATCTTCAAATTCCGTTCTCACAAACCAAATGGGTAAAAGGTGAAAATAAACACAAACCAATGATGGAGAGATTGAGGAACATGTAAATCATAGGATTCAAACAAGGTGGATGAAATAGAGAAATCATTCAAACATTATTTGTGATAGAAAGGTGCTTATGCTCTTCACTTCATGTGGTTAGAAATGCTCAATAACTAAAACAATCAACATGAAACAAAAAAGACCTGAAAGCTCCTGATTTGCAATAACATATCAATAAAAAAATATTTAATTTTATTCCACACCTCACATAGTGCATTGCATTGAGCACCTTGTATGCCTAATCAGCCACAGTCACCACAGACATACATAGCCATATCACTCTTATTTTTAGATATTACCTTTTATGAACTACAGATTGCAAGCAACCTTTCTTTTTAATTTTGTAAGAACATGTAAGAGCTTAAAAAGGTACAATAGAGTTTAGACAAGTTTTTAACTAAGCACTAGTGCGCTTACAAACCATCCAACTACGATCCATAACTAGATAGGTTCTATAGATATACAAAACATATATCTAATATAAGGACAATACGGGAGATTGAAAACTAGTTTTTGAAATCCTAATTGAAAACTAGTTTTTGAAATCCCGTCAACCATGTATATCTTATTTGACTAACTGCCTAAAACAAAATTTCCACGGTAATCTCACATCATTCTTCTCATCAAGCAGGAAACAACACATATTAGAACTATTGCTATATCTAGTACTATAACCACTCAGCCATATGAATCGATCAAGAGAGCATGATATATACAAGCAAGGCATTTAAAAATTATTTCAAATTTACACCATTTTCAGGTTTCTTAAGACAGAAAAGAAATAAGCAGATGAAGATAAATTAACAAAATAGAATTCCAATGAGCAATATATTGTTGATGTCACATGCTACAAGCAACTCTAAATTTCTTCCCATTTTGAAATAGGTCATGATAGCAGAAGAAAAACAAGAGAAAACACAAAACCCACGAACTGAAATAGAGACATTCCAAACAACTCAAACTCACAGTTTCAAGTTTCAACTAGAGACTACAGTTTCAACATACACTCAAAACCAAAAATAAAAAAATGTTCCCTAAAGACTCACCAGAAATAGGTGCTCGCGTGGTGGTGGGGAGGGGAGCTTGAGTGGTGACCAACGTTCGATTTGGTTAATGAGAGCAGAGGGACGAGGAGAGTTAGTGCGCGGGAAGGGGAAAGAGAGATGTCAAGTTATTTCAAAGAATAAGCCGGAAAGACGGAGTTAGGGTTAAGAGTGTACCTCACGGTGGTGGCGAAGAAGCCCTCGCGGTGGTTGCGGTGGAGTGGAGCTCACGATTAGGGCAGAGTGAGAGTGAGAGTGAGATTGAGTGTGATGAAAAGAGAAGAACAGAGACGTACAGAGTGAAATGAAGAAGGCGCGCGGGTGTAAACGTTATAATCAAAAATAAAACAACAGTTTACGTCAGTTGTTTAATACAACTGACGTTATAAGTCATTTTTAATGGACAACTGACGTTAAAAGTGTTAATAATTCTTGCAAATCACTTTTAACATCAGTTCATTACACAACTGACGTAAATAGTGATTTAATATTTACAAAACTGCCACCGCCTCATTTTTAATGTCAAACATATGGTCAACTACGTAAAACGTTCCCGTATATTACATTATTTCCACTAGTGAAGGATTCTCCACCTTCTTCTTTTACCATTCTATTCCAACTTTCCATAATCTTCCCCTCACCTTGTTTGAACGAAATCTAGGCAAGTATACCCAGTCGTACAAGTAATAAAGAGGTAAGAGGGATATCGTTCCCACGAGGACTGGGACAAGTACTAGCACGTAACAAATCAATTACTATCTAAGCGAACCTTTGGATAGAAGGGAGCTCAATACTAAATACCAAGCCCAAGAGTTAAAATAAACAAAATAAAAGGAAAAAGTTCTTTTTGGATTTTTGTCAAACACTTGGAATGCAGAAAAATGGATTCTTCAAATAGATGAAAGATGTTGGGATTAAACTTCACCAAACCTTAGCCTCATGCAATACCAAGACCACCAATCCAGTTTATGCTTCAAATATTAAAATCAACTAACAAGATTACTCAAGCGCTAATTCCTTAGATGACAAGAGCCTAAATCCCCTAATTAAACCTTGATTCCTTAGGTGGCCTAATTAGTGAATCTGCATTAAGAGTAGGGATTACACGATTACTAATAAACCAAAATCCATTCCTAGATGTAAGGTTTACTAGGTGATTAATTCCAGATCAAGAATTGATAAGAACGTCCCCATTGCAAATCAAATCTCAAAATCAATTCATGGATGATCAGACCACAAAAAGCATTAAGCATAGGAATCAAACACTAATAAGAAGGCATAAACATAGATTAATACATCAAGGCAATTACATGATATTCAGTTTAGCTACATCTAATCCCAACAAAAAGGGAATTAGCTACTCATGATAATAGAGAAAGCCAAAATAAAAGAAATAGAGATAAAGGAGAGAAGAAACTCCATGGAAGCCTTCACAGCAGCCCCTGGGTCAGAGAGAATGTCTTAGGTTAAAAATTGTTCTAGGGTAAAATTCGGGTATCCCTTGTTCTGCCCCTGATGCCTTATTTATAAAATTGGATTCAAATAACGCGTGTCACAGCCGTGATGGCCATCACGGCCAGGCCATGACGGGTTCTGCCATGGGCGTGCTTTCAACTTTTGGATTATCACGGCCATGATGCTTATCATTGCTAGGCCGTGATCAGTTTTGCATGTAACGTTGCTTCACCAAATGGTCTGTCACGGCCGTGATGGGCATCACGGCCTGGCCGTGACAGATTATGCCTAGAAGGGGTCTGGCTCAGTTAACATGTCACGGCCGTGATGGGCATCACGGGTAGGCCGTGACAGCGTCTGACTTTTGCCTTCTTTTCTTTCCAGTTTTGCTTGATAATGGCCGTGATGGTCATCACGGCTGGGCCGTGATGGGCTCTGTTTGGTAAATTTTCTTCACTTTTCAAGCTATATCTTCATCCAAGCTCCATCATGGTCAATCTTGAGCATTTTACCCTTAATTCCTGCAAAACAACACCACGAAACCGCCTTATCCGTTCCAAGGTAAAAACTAACAAAAATCAAATAAAAATTGCCTAAACTATATGAAAATGCATGCAAAAATATACATGAAATATGATGTGAAATCACACTCATCACACCTCTCCGAAAATAACTTCATTCCTTGAAAACAAATGTTCTTATTTTTCTTCTTCTCCTCCTCCTCTTCCTCCGCATTCTACTTATCTCATTTTCCTTCTTCTCTCCTCCTTCTTCTCATTCTCCTTCTTCTCCTTCTCCTTCTTATTTCTTATCTCCCTCTTCAAACTTCTATACTGATTCCCCTTCATTAAATCTCTACACTGTATTTTACACATCATTCTTCTTGTCTCCTTCTCCTCCTCCTCTTCCTCCTCCTCCTTCTTCTTCTTCCCCTTCTTCTCCTCCTTCTTCCCACTCTGCTTCCTACTTCTCCTTCTTCTCTCTTCCTTCTTCTTCCTCTCTCATTCCGCTTCTCATTCTTCTTCTTCTTCTTCTTCTTCTTCTTCTTCTTCTTCTTCTTCTTCTTCTTCTTCTTCTTCTTCCTCATCCTCGTCTTATTTCCTCCATATACTTTTTTTTACAAGCTCAGAAGGTACCATACTATCTCATAAACAAATAATGTCATACTAATGATAACCGAAAATACCTTCATTCATTGAAAATAAAGGTAACATAAAGTCGGTGGCCTCATCAAAACCTCCTCACCCAAAAATGTCATTTTCAGAGGGAAAAAGACTGAGGTAGGAAAAAGAGTACCACCTAATACATCAAATCAACTGAAATAAAACTTCAAGTTAGAGGCATTCCAAGTCCTCGGAATGGCTTTCCCAGATAACTCTTCCAACCGATAAGCTTCGTTCTCTAAATTGTCCACTATACGAAATGGGCCAGCCCAGTTTGCCGCCAACTTCCCATCAGATAGGTCTTTTCGTTCACTGCCTTGGAGCCTCAATACTAAATCTCCCACCTCAAACTTTCTCGGCTTCAACATGGCATTATGTCTCTTGGCAATTCTTCTCTTGCATTCTTCCTCTCTTATCCAGACATCATCTCTAACTTATTCTATCAAATCTAACTCTCACCTCCTCATTTCTTCATTAATCTCTGGCTGATAAAGCTGCCTTCTGGTAGATGGTTCTCCTACTTCCACTGGTGTGGGGTATGCAGTGATACCCCCAAAGGATACTCGGTAACTCCTCAGTCTATACAACTACCTTTGGCTCTTCCCAACCTATTTTTCAGCTCTCTGAGAATAACTTTATTGGCCGCCTCTGCTTTCCCATTTCTTTGTGGGTGCTCCATGGACGAGAATCGTCGCTTGATCCCAATATTAGTGCAAAGCTCAACAATTCCTTGTCAGTCAACTGCTTTCCATTATCCGAGATGATGATTGCCGGGATCCCATACCTACAAATGATATTCTTCCATACAAATTTATGGACTTGATTGGCAGTGATCTTAGCCAACGGCTCTACTTCAATCCACTTCGTAAAATAATATACAACAACTAGAAGGAACTTCACCTGTCCCCTAGCTACCGGGAAAGGTCCGAGAATGTCAATACCCCACATGTCAAACAACCATGCTGTAAGAATACTATGCAACTCCTCAGGTTTGGTATGTGGTATAAGTGCATGCCTCTGACATTCATCACAGTTGTTGACAAATTCAATACAATCGATCATCAACTTCAGCAAGTAGAATCCTGCCTGAATGACCTTCTTGCCGAGTACTCTCCTTCCATTGTGCATCCCGTAGATCCCGTTATGAAGCTCGGCCATGACATACTCACTTTTCTCCTTCGTAAGACACTTCATCATTGGGCCCGAGAAAGACCTCCTACACAACACTCATTTTGCAATTGTGAAACGACTTGCTTGCCTACGAATCTTTTTGGCCTCTTGAGCGTCTCCCGGCAGAATATCCTTAGTCAGGTACTTCCAGATTGGTTCCATCCATTCTCGACTTGCCTCCTCGACCACCAATATCGCTTTCTCCTCCTCGATGCTTGGTTTTGGTAACGTTTCTTGAATGACTGTCTTGTGTCCTCTGGGACTTTTTGTGCTGGCTAACTTGGATAACAAATCTACCCTACTATTCTTGTCTCTCGAGATGTGCTTAATCTCGAACCTTTCAAACTCAAACTAAGGAATTAACTTTTCACAAATACCTGGTTAGATGTGGTTCCCTTTTTTGAAAAGTTCCTCTGACTTGCCCCATTGCCAGTTGCGAGTCACTTCTACATCTAACTGCATTCACCCCAACCACCTTAGCCAACCTCAGTCCTGCTATCATAGTCTCATACTCGGCTTCATTATTTGACACCTTGATATTGAATCTCAATGACTGTTCCAGAACTAAATCTCCTGGTCCCTCTAGAATTATGCCTGCCCCACTGCCTCATATATTAGACGCTCCATATACTTACAACACCCACCATTCCAATTCACTTTTCGGTTCTGGGGTCAACTCAGCTGCAAAGTCTGAAAGGCATTGCGCCTTTATCGACCCTCTTGGTTCATACTCTATCCCAAATTCTGACAACTCTACCGACCACGCGTTCATTCTTCCAGTTAACTCTAGTTTCCTCAATACCTTCCTGATAGAATGATCTGTTCTCACCACTATCTGATGACTTTGGAAGTACGACCTCAAACTCCTTGCTGCAGTGACCAGCGCGAATGCTAGCTTCTCGATAACCTGGTATCTCGTCTCGGCATCATGTAGCACTCGACTGATATAATACACCAAAAGCTGTCTTTCCTCAATCTCTTGCACCAGCACTGCACCACAGACATTTCCGTTACCAATAAGTATAACAACAGCTCTTTTCCTACTAGTGGCTTGGTTAGAATAGGTGACGAACTTAGAAAAGGCTTGAACTCCGAAAAGGCCTGCTCACACTCGGAACTCCATTCAAACTACTGTAGTTTTTTTTAGCAGCTTAAATAGAGGTCGAGCCTTCTCGGCTGATCTCGGTAAGAATTGGGCTAAGGATGCTAACCTTCCTGCTAGCCTTTGGACCTCTTTAACTTTTGATGGACTTCTCATCTCAATAATTTCTCGACACTTATCAAGGTTGGCTTCAATTCTTCGATTTGTCAGCATAAATCCCAAAAGCTTCCCGCTCTTAATCCCGAAATTGAACTTCTCCGGGTTTCGCCGCATGTTGTACTTTCAGACTTGGCCAAAAATCTCTCTTAGGTCCTCGGCATGCTTTGATGGGCCTTCAGTCTTTACCATGATGCCATCCACATACACCTCCATATTTTTCCTAATCTGCTTCTCAAAGACCTCATCCATTAATCTCTAGTAGGTAGCTACTGTGTTTTTCAAACCAAACGGCATAACCTTGTAACAATAATCGGCCCTGTTTGACATGAAGGCAGACTTCTCTTCACTAGAAAATAGGTCCTGCTAACTAGTGTCCTAAGGCCATTAGTTAAGGAATCCATAACAAACAAGCTTTTCTTTGAATGCTAAATTTTTCCAATGAAAGTTTTCTTCTTTTGGTTTCTTAACCAATGCTTTAAGGGTACTGATTAACATTCTCTAAAAAAAAATTACTTTCATACTTGAAATTACAAAACATGGTACAAAATTATTTGTATAATTTAATAATATTTATTTGATGGTTAATTTTGTAGAAATAAAATGAGAAAAATATTATTGATTTCAAAATAATCTAAAAACTTTTAAAATAAGTTTCAAACTATTAGAGCACTTGCATCGCAGGGTCTTACCCAGTTCTTAAGTGTAAGAATTGGGTGCTTGTTGGGTTAATTTTTGTTAATTTATATATTAATTTTTGTTATTATATTAATATTGGGTTATTATTATGGAAACATGTTTCATTGTTACAAAAATGTACATAAATTTTTGGGTAAAATGGTAATAAAGACTACAATTGAAAGTGAATTCAATTTATGATTGTTGGAATTTGGCAACGTTACCTTTTGTTTCAATAGCCACATTCAATTTCTTTTTAATATAGGCAATAGGGTCATTGAAAGTTTAAGGATACCCAAAACTGAAGGTTTCATTGAAAATACAAGTTTATAACTCTTCAAAGTCTTAAATACAACAACTCCCAATAAAAATTTTCTATTTATTCATTAACCAGTGTCCTAAGGGCAGTGGTCAACATTTCTCTAGAACTAATATCATTGAACGAGGCCTGATTGCTACTCCAACGACGAATTTTGAGGTTTCTTTTTAAGGACTACCACAGTAAAGTGTCTAAGCGATGTTGAATTGTTTCTTGATGCGAAAATGGTAAACTATAGTATTTCATGCTTGTACCATTTCAATATCATCATACCTCTCTCTCTCAACCTCCACTCTACTCCACTTTTCCTTCTTTCTCATCCACCAGAATTGGGTGGTTTTGGGCCATTTTTTGGCCTGGAATCACCCCTCTACATTGTTTTTTTCTCTCCTTTTATCTAAATAAGTGGTTTTTCCACATAGATCTAGTTTTTCTTTCGTATTTTTTTCGTGTTTTTGTCATCTGCGTGCGGCGGTGTTTTGTTTGTCGTCTTGTTGCTGCGTTGTTTAGTTTCCAGTTTTGTTGCGGTGTTCGTTTGGTTTAGATTGGCAGATCAACTTCGATCCATTACATATTCAATCAAGACTTGGGTGTTAACGTTACAGATCTGGAGGCATGGGTATTCTGGTCACTTTGATTTTGTCACATTTGTAGGTATTTTGCTATGTTATGCTATTAACCTGGATGATGTGAGTTTGTTCATAGATTCATCCTTTTCAGTTTTTAGCGATATTGAATTTGTGTTGTTTTCGATGTATTTTACCAATTTGAATGAATGAATATCTTTTTTAGGAAAAAAAACTATATTAAAACATCATGTTGAATGTTCTACTTTTAACCCAATATAGTAAATTATTGATGTATAAAAAAAGTAGAAAATTATTTCAATTAAATTTTTAAGTCATCTATTCATAATTAATTTAATCTACATATAATCATCAAATAAATGAATAACTATCTATATTTTATATATTCAATAAAAGAATTTGATAAATTGTTTTGAAATTGATTTTATATTTTTATAATAAATATTGTTTAAACTTTTGTATATTGAATCAAATGATTTCATCAATTATTGTTAAGTTGATTTCACATTACATTGTATTAAAAAAAATTTAAAAAAAAACCCTCCATAAATTACAATTCCTATTTAAATTAACGAGTTATTTCAATTAAATGATTTGATAAGCAATTAAATTATTAACTATCTTTATTTTATATATTCAATTAAAATATTTTATCAATTATATAAGAATTTATTTTATATTAATATTTATTTAAACTCTTTTTATTCATCCTTCCAAAATTATCAATGACAATTTATATTAATTTTAAGAAAATTATTTAATCAAATGTTAATTGCTTTTATATTCAATTATTAAAAAAGCGTTTCCACGTGGTAGAACCTCCTCAAGGAATATAAGGTTTCCATGAGGCTGATCTTGAGCCGCCATCCATATGTGCATTTTGAGGAAAATACTTATTCAAGAACCTGTTCCAGAATACTTCCCAAGTAATCTCCTGATTCTCTGCTTCCAGCAGTTGTTGGGTGGCTTTCCACCAATACTCAGCATCACCAACCAATAGAAATGTAGCATAAGATACCTTCACTCCCTCTGGACTGTGTATTAGTTCAAAGATCTTCTCTAGCTCCTGAATCCATAAATCAGCTTTTACAAGATCCACGTCTCCATGGAATTGTGATGGCTCCTAACGCCTAAAAGCAGTTAGATTTTTGCCTTCAGCTGCCTGTTCAGCTCGAGCCTGCTCCTGTTGGTTTTGAGCAGCCATTGTAGCAGTCTGATTTGCAATAGCAGCTGCCACGTGCTCCATAGCTTGTGCGGCATAATCCACTCCTTCTTCATAATTCTCATTCATGTCACCACGACCTCCAACACGACCGCCTCTACGGCCACTTCCACGGCAGCGTCCAGGTCCTCGTCCACGTCCACCTTCTGGTGCTGGTTCCATAACTGACCTGTCCAGACAAAATCAGTTAGACAACAACTAGAAAATGAAACGCGTAATTATGTGTTAACATACATTACTTCTAAGAAGTAATTCAAACAAGTCCTAATCAGAGAACACACAACATCAACACAATAGACCTATTCCCCAACATTCCCGAAAGACTCGACCAACTCTGATACCACTAATGTAACACCCCACTTGGGCATTACTTTGTAACACGTGCAGAAATAAATTAAAAATTTATTCGCTGGTTGCTTTCGGAAAATAATATTTTCTTAAGTTATATTCTTGTCTCAAATGGTGATAAAATTTTTAATTATCCTTTCTTTTTCGATAACCACGACAACAACATAAATACAACCGTATATGGATATATATATATATATATATATATATATATATATATATATATATATATATATCGTCATACAACTATACTGCATCATACTGTTTTCACACCTAGGCTTGATAAGTATAGGTTCCCTTATTGAAAAACAACAAAATATTATGAACAAAACCTAAGCCGGTCACACCTATAATACAGACATAATAGTAGCAAGTAAACGTCGACATGCTCCGAACTACGGGAACTTCTTCTTGTAGTCATCACATCCCTTGAGGGGTTCATCTGAACTCGAATATAAATATATGCATAGATAGAGAAACCAACAATAAAACATGCAAGAGTGAGAAACCAACATATGGATTTAACAGGACAAATACATGCGCGACACAACAGAAACATATACACATATGCATTTCCATAAGTAAATAAGTACTCTATCACTGGGTTGCATACCTGATCACAGTCTTTTGAAAAACAATGCATGACCACTTCAACTTTCAACGTCTAACTTTTCACTTAATCTCTGGAGATCCCAACACCGTTTAAATGAGCTGATCAAGCTTGATTCCCAGGTATGCTAGGTACAACGTAGCATGGAATACCATACTTAACAATGTAGCACAGAATACCTTATTTATTTAGGCACCGTACATAACAACGTAGCACGAATACCATATCATTAAGGCATCATACATAACAACGTAGCACGAGTACCTTATCAATAAGGCATCATACATAAAACGAGAGCACGTCTACCAATGCATGCATATAAAACATTTTGTTCTCGTTATTTTTCTTTGTGCTCATTCTTCTTTTGTCGAAGCTCAAGATGGCTTACGACTATTCGTAAATTTCAACATATTAGACTTTTCAACGTTAACATGGGACACGAAGTCCGAGTGGTCAATCATAAAACCTTAAACCTTGCAATCAGTCTTGGGTTCGTGGTGATAAAAACAATATTCACTGTTAACAACGTTCATCACAACGTGCAACAACGTTATAACGTGTAACAACGTAACACGGATCAAATATCTTCGTGCTTGTAATTAAGAACGCTAGTATCACGACGTCTCGGATACTAGGTTTATGTTAACACTGTTTTCGTTTGGTGAAACACAAAATCAAAACAAAACTTCCGAAACTTATCATAGTTGTCAGAAATAACCCATTGTGTAAAACTATTTTACAGAAATACGTTTACGTTGGAAATTCGTTTTACAAAATCACTTGAAATTCATTTTCTTTCATAAAATCAATATTTTGAACTTGAAAAGATTGCTTTGATACAAATTCTCTATTTTAACTAATATTACCGTTTTTAGTAATCCTACCGTAAATATTATCGAAATTGTCCGACGTTTTAAAAACCTTTTAAGTCCAAATATAACTTTTCTTGCTAAAATAATTTTTCCAACACTGTAATAAAATTATTTTGGAAACTTATTTTCTTAAAATACCATTTTCTAATATTTAGAAATTTCTTAGGTATAAACTAGCAGTGCAAAAATATTTTCACGGTTACGTCCTCACTATGACTCATAAATTACTTTTACACTAATAAATCATTAAAATAATAATATTCCTCAACATTTATTATTTTTTCCAAATAAAATTTTCCTTCAACATTATATTCCAATAATTCTCCATTAAATATTGTATATAATTTTTAAAGCTTCTTAAAGCTTTTATCTGATTAATTAATTGGGCACTGACCACTGTCAGACTTCTCAAATAGCAAACAAACATTCCATAACAATGTCATAGCAATATTCTCAGGCAGATCATGCATCACAAAATCAATTTATAACTGCAAGTAAACGCTTAACCGCAAATAAATAAACACATATATAAATAACACAACTTAAAACAAGTTAAGCAAAACACCACAAACATAGATAAATATATAGACCAACCACATATAGCACGTAACCATCAGATAAATCCCTCAGGTAATCCTCTCTTACCTCTCGAAGAACTTAAACTTCCGATTAAAACTTTACTGCGAACCAAGAAAAACCGTCAACGCACGTACACGATGCGATTATTTATCCTTCAACAAACCACAATCAACCAATCAAAATCAAACAAATACAATCACCTAAACACTAAGGATAGGTCACGACCCTAGAGAGATTTTGTGGCTAAAAATTCTAAAATTGCTTGAGTCCTTGGATTGATGACCCTAAGTACTTAGGACAATGGATTAGTGATTTAACAACAAAGATTGAATAAAAAACTTCCAAGTTCCTCAATACATAAATTCGTCCAAGACACAAAAATAAGGCAAGAGATTTTAGTTTGATACAAGAACTTGGAATAAACATAGATACATATTAGAAAGATGATATACAAGATCACTTTCTAAAAAAAAAAAATAAACATGACCTCCTACACCCATCACATAGGGTTCGGCCTTGCAGTGTTAAATAGGGAGGAAATATTTGTTTGCATCAAACTCTTGGAGTATGATAGTAGAGATGATAACTGACTCATAGAAATTGGTTTCACATTTTTAGGATTTTTCTATGATTTTCTATGAATTATCAAAGTTTCTAGATCAAGAAATTGAAAAGGATGAATAAGACATTGAATCATGAAAATATATGAAGAACATGTAGTTAAATGATGATGAGGATCATGGATTGCCTTTTGGAATTGAAGGAAAGTGCAGGAATCACTAAGTTGCTTCACAAAAATGGCTTATGGAACTTAAGAGTTTTTGGAAAAATGGTGAAAGCTTGGTGAAGAAGATGACCATGGCCTTAAATAGAAGTGAGATGGCTCATGGAGGAGGCTTTGGGCTATGGGCTTTAGGGCTAAAAGGGCCCAACACATAAATTTTGAGGGACAAAATGGTAATCTTGTACAATTATATTTTTGTAGTTAAAACCAACCTTAAGGACAAAATTGCAAAATCCCCTAAATGTCATCATTACTAAGGTGAGTCATCTATATGACTCACCCCTTGTGAGTCACCACTTGTCTCCATCATTGAATTTCAGATTTTGTCTCTACACGTCCGTTCTCTACTCCGCCGATTACCCGATTAGGGTTTGCGTCTGTTTTTCGATTGAAAATTTCAAAATAACCAAACTGGTGGTATGGAATGAAGAGGAGGCTCACAGGAGTAAGCTGAGTTTACACCCAGGAGCCACGAAGATGTATCAAGATCTCAAGAAGTTATACTGGTGGTATAGAATGAAGAGGGACGTAATGGAATACGTCGCTTCTTGTCTGATATGTCAAAAGGCTAAGATTGAACACCAGAGGCCAGCAGGAATGTTAAAATCATTGGACATCCCAGAATGTAAGTTGGACGGTATTTCAATGGACTTTGTGACCAGCTTACCAAGGACTCGGAAGGGACATGAGGCTATATGGGTAATTGTGGATTGACTGACCAAGTCAGCTCACTTTTTACCTATCAACATGAAGTACCCGATGAAAAGGTTGACTCAATTGTACATCGACGAGATTGCTAGGTTGCACGGTATTCCCTCGAGTATCATTTCGGATCGTGATCCAAGGTTTACGTCAGAATTTTGGAAGGGACTAAAAAACTTGTTGGGAACAAAACTCAAATTGAGTTCTGCGTATCATCCACAGACTCACGGACAGTCAGAGAGGACAATCCAATCACTCGAAGATTTACTAAGAGAGTGTGTAATGGAAGACACTGGGAGCTGGGACGAGTTCCAACCGTTGATAGAATTCACCTACAATAACAGTTTTCATTCCAGTATAGGGATGGCACCCTATGAGGCATTGTATGGTCGACGATGCCGAACACCTTTGTGTTGGTACCAGGATGCTGAGAGTCTGCTGTTAGGACCAGAGATCGTACAATAAATGACCGAGAAGGTGAAGATGATCCAGGAGAAAATGCGGACGACCCAAAGTCGACAGAAATTTACGTTGACAAGAGACGACGACCTCTTGAATTTGAGGAAAGCGAGCATGTGTTCTTAATAGTCACACCAACGACTGGGATTGGCAGAGTGATAAAATCCAGAAATCTTACTCCCAAATTCATTGGACCCTACCAAATTCTTGGTCACGTAGGTCCAGTAGCATACAAAACATCTTTACCTCCTTTTCTTTCCAACATCCATGATGTTTTTCATGTCTCTCAGTTGAGAAATTATATTCCTGATCCATCACATGTTGTTAAACCTAATAAAGTACAATTAAAAGAGAACCTGTCTTTTGAGACTTCGCCGGTACGGATCGCGAATAGGATGATGAAGCAGCTCAGAGGTACACAAATTCCTTTAGTCAAAGTCATCTGGAACGAGACAACTGGAGAAGATACATGGGAAACGGAGGAGAAGATGAAATTGCAATACCTTGAGTTATTTCAAGGTGCGTAATTTCGAGGACGAAATTCGTTTTAGAGGGGTAGTATTGTAACACCCTATTTTTCCTACATTTTCTGTAGCAGTAAATACATATTTAAATGTGTTTATTTTAGATTAAACTCAGAGGATGATTTTAATTAAACTAAAATCATTTTCTTGTGTTGTTATATCATATGAAGTCACGGTAAAATTTTCGGTTGAAAATTCAGACGGAAGTCGGTCTGCGTTTTCACTGCTGGTACAAGTTTACTGTGCAGAAAACCTAATTTTGACCCATGAACGAGATAGTTAGTGTTTCCATTATGTTTCCTTCAACCTTGGTTACTTTGAAAATTTTCGTGCAAAAATAAAATAAAATATTTTATTCGGGCAAAAACGTCGGAAGAATTACAATCGGAAATGCAATCGGCTACCAAATGTAGCAGATTATGGACCATAAAAGAAGTAAGGAGACATGATGGAAGGGGCTATGACACTCTAAAAGTACAATCATCACACTTTTCAAATTATAATACTATTCTAATCCAAAAGTCATTTCTCTCTCTTCTTCCATCCAATCAAGCATTAAACCACCAAGCTTGCTCAACAAGCTCTCCCTCTTCTCCCCTTTTGGCCGTGGACTTCCTCCATCTCCCTATATATACCCCTTTAATTTTCACTTCATCATCTTCCTCCTTCAACCTTCTCCATTAAAGTTCATCTTCTTCCTTTCTTCTAAAAGTTCAAGCTCTTAAAGCTTTAGTTTTTATTCATCTTTTCTACTTAAGTTTTTCATTAAAGTTCTTCCTTATACTAAGGGTAATGCTCTCATATAAATCTTTTTGAAAGTTTCATCTTTTATTTCTTAGTTTACTTTATGTGTTCTTTATATGCTTTAAACTTCTAAAATCTCTCTAAAATGGTAGAAAACTCCTTTTGAGTTGAAACCACTTTCTATAGTCTTGTATTAACTTATATTTTCACATACTAAGAGGTTGTGTAAAACAAAAATCTCTATCCATCTCTTCCAACGAAGGCCGAATGCTTGCATTTGTGTCCTAGGAAGTTTTTGTTTCAACTTTTGGAATATGATCATGTGTTTGAGTTTCTAACTATCCCTTGATCTTGAATCTATAAACCTTGGAAGTTTTGATAGCTTGTTCCTATGATGGCCGAAAAATATGAATGAGTAGGCCTAGGATACTATGTTTCAACTATCCAAGTATTGATAATGGATTTAGAACTCTTTATAACTTGTTTATTTTATGTTATTAAAGCTAGTATGTGTTATTTTCATTTTTCCAAGATGATCATGGAATTGAGCTCCATAAGATATTTGGATGCTAAGTCTAAGAGATTGGAAAGTTTAAGGATTTATAACTTGTTTATTTTATGTTATTAAAGCTAGTGTGTGTTATTTTCATTTTTCCAAGATGATCATGGACTTGATCTCCATAAGATATTTGGGTGCTAAGTCTAAGAGATTAGAAAGTTTAAGGATTTATAACTTGTTTATTCTATGTTATTAAATCTAGTATGTGTTACTTTCGTTTTTCAAGATGATCATGGGCTTGAGCTCCATAAGATATTTGGATGCTATGTCTAAGAGATTGGAATGTTTAAGGATTTATAGCTTGTTTATTCTTTGTTATTAAATCTAGTATGTGTTACTTTCATTTTTCCAAGATGATCATGGACTTGAGCTCCATAAGATATTTGGATGCTAAGTCTATGAGATTGGAAAGTTTAAAGATCTCCAGCCTGTAAATCCTATGAAGGCCGAACCTAGAAGGTTATGGACCTAGGATACCTTGTTCTTATTTTTCCAAAATGATCATGGTTTTGAGATCCTTAACACATATGGATGCTAAACCTAAGAGATTGGAAAGTTTAGTGAATGCTAGCCTATTTTACTAGCCTTGGCCGAATGCCCTATGTTTTTAACTTAGTGGAATTTTAATTCAACTTTGTTAAATGATCATTGTTAATGAACTCCTAACACTTAAGGATCATAAATCCATGAGTTGTATAAATTTTGTGAATCTCTAACCCTAAGAACTAGTCTTGGACGAACCTATACCTTGTGGTTTAGTTTTCTTGTTTTGATTTTAACTTGTGATTTTGTGTTCATAACCTTAGACTTCCATCGTGGAGGAAACGAGAACGTTCGTGACTTACCTCGTCGAGCATCTAATCTTCTTACCTTTACAGAAAGTAAGAGGGGATTGCCTAGGGATATTCAATGACTATATGTGGAGCAAACACTTGAATGACTTGTTTACTTGAGCTATTGTGATTATTACTTGAAGTTGATTATTACTTGCTTTATAGTATTGTGAATTATATATATGTGATGAACTGTCATTAACTGTGATATTACTGTTGATTGAAGTTTGAGAAGCCGGACTTGAGTCTGTGCACAATTATTATAAGGATTAAAAGCCTTAATAAGCCTTGAATAGAGCTTTGAAAGTATTGGTTTCATTTATAAAAGTTCCTTGTTTAAAATGCTTACTTCAAGAGAATGAGATTCTAGTTTTGAAAAGAAACGTTGAAGTGTTTTTAAGTCAACGGGAACTACCCTTTCATGATCTAAAGTTTTGTACGTGAGGAAACCTTTTTCGAACTATGTGTTTTATGAAGGAAAACCCCCTTTGAAAAATATTTGACTTTATTCCATCAAGGATTTCAAAAGCAAATGAATTTCCAAATGTTTTATAAAAGACTTTGTAAAGGAAAAGATTTTCTCCTAAATGATTTAGAAACGTTCCGGTTACTTGGATAAGTAACCGAGGTTTTGTTTTGGTTTTTGATTTTCACTGAACGAAAAGTAAGCACATGTGAAAGAGAATACTAGTTCGTGAGACGTCACCTCTAGCATTCAGTTTATGCACGTGATCTGGGATCCGTGTCAAGAATTATGGACCAAGGGTCCCAATCGTGATATTATGGGATAGGAGTCGTAATTTTGGAATTGAGGACTGTGTGTCCTAATTTTGTTGTTATGGGCTAGGAGTCCTTATCATGTTGAAATAAAACATGGATAAAATTATAATTGTTTCTACGACCATAACCTCGGACTGTGGCATCGGTCTAAGGTGTTGTGATTGAGCACTCGGACTGCGTGTCCTGTGTCACTAATTTTCAAGTAATGAAAATTGTGAAGAGTCGTTTGCTTTGGGCTTCGACAATGGAAAAGAGTGAACACAAAGAAAAGTCTCGATAATGATAAGTCTTTTATTCATATGCATTTTCCCTTAGCAGACGTGCTTGAGTTATCCGAATACAAACTTAAGATGTGGTATTCGATGAGGTATATATCCGAATGGCCGTTATAATGGATTCATGATGATGTTGATCCAGGGGCAT
Source organism: Sophora flavescens (assembly GCA_030762895.1). Lineage (NCBI taxonomy): Eukaryota > Viridiplantae > Streptophyta > Magnoliopsida > Fabales > Fabaceae > Sophora > Sophora flavescens. Next base: position 32,737,267 of record CM061065.1, on the reverse strand, counting down.
GAGGTGATGGAGACAACTTGCCAAATGGGGCGTATGAGCCTGATCAACTCTTTCTTTCTTAATGATAAAACGCTGATGGAATCTCGTGAGATTAAGATTAGAGCCTGATGATATAAGTGTCATGCATTATCTTTATAAGATTGATTGATTCGGGTATGAGACCCACTGAAATATTACTTGTTATTTACCGATGAGTAATGTTTAAAATGTTAATATGCCAAGGTGTTGTATGTATCATGTATATGGTTGTTGTGCGATATATCCGGTGTTGGTATCTCAATCTTTCATTTCTACTTGTTATTCTCTCTTCCTTTTGGTATAGTCGTATGTACATGAGTCCAGATGGATCCCAATATCCCGCTTGTGCTGACAACATCGAAGACTGGGGTCTTCAACGATGCAAGGAATGCTGGGGTATGGCAGATACACCCTGGGGCGACATCTGCCACATACCATGGACCAATCACCACGACCGATTTAAATGCTGACGGAGACCCAATCCGTAGAAGCCACACTGTGGAAACTAGGAGGGTAGATCTACCTCCGATTTGGTATTACCTTCACACACTGCGAGCTCACAGACTGCTACATGAGCCACCACCTCTAGACATAGAGCCGGCAGTGCCGATTGAGGAGGACCCTGAGGAAGACTTCGATGAGATCATGGAGGAGGATGAGCCGGAGGATCACGTTATGGATCATGACGATGACGACGATTCCGTAGATGAGGGCGGCGACATTATAGATCCATTACCTGAGGTCTCGTCTCATGGGAGCCTTTGTGGAGACCGTGCTTGCAGCCAGTGTCAGTAACTATTTCGGAGCATTTTGTGGATAATCTTCCGACATCTGAATTTTAGTGTTATCTTTTGGATGTGGTTCTGGACCCTCTTTCCCTTTTTCTTTACTTACTCTCTTTTAAGCTGTATCTTCTAGATGTCTAATTCTGTTTCAATGGTCGTTGATAAGGCCTTATCTTATGTACTGAAACTTGGCTCTCGTTGGGACATGTTATATATATATATATATATATATATATATATATATATATATATATATATATATATATATATATATGTTGTCTTCAATTCATGTTTTGAGTGTTCATCACATCTATCTTGTTTCATTCCTTCATCTAAAAAAAAACTACTGTTTTTAGTGTGCTCATCCATCGAGTAAATGATACTTTCCGAAAGTAACCAGCTTTGTAAATCAGAAATATTTCTGTATTTGGGTAACCATGTGATGTCGGGTTTAGGGTGTCAGATTTTTCGTCTGAACTTTTACCAAAATTCGTCCGATTAAACATAATATTTCATTTCTGATCAAAAATTTGGCAAGTAGAATTCCTCATGGACAAAATATAAAAAAAATATAAATTTCAGTTTTAGGTCAAATTAGGGTTTTACGCAGACCAGTTTCCGTCTTTGTTTTAAACCCAAAATTTCACCGTATACTTATAAAAAATAAGTATAATATGAATATGAGTTTGGTTTTCCCAAAATCATTTTCTAATCTCAGATAAAAATATAAACATATTTATATAATTTCCGATATTAGAAAGTAGCGAAAAGTCGTGGTGTTACACTCTCTCTCGACCTCCACTCTACTCCATTTTTCCTTCTTTCTCATCCATCGGATGAGGGTGGTTTTGGGCCATTTTTTGGCCTGGAATCACCCCTCTAAATTGGTTTTTCTATCCTTTTATCTAAATAAGTGGTTTTTCCACATAGTTCTGGTTTTTCTTTCATGTTTTTTCATGTTTTCATCGTCTACCTGCGGCGGTGTTTTGTTCGTCGTCTTGTTGCGGCGTCGTTTAGTTTCCAATATTGTTGCGATGTTCGTGTGGTTCAGATTGCTAGATCAGCTTCGATCCATTATAGATTCAATCAAGACTTGGGCGTCACCGTTACAAATTTGGAGGCATGGGTATTCCGGTCACTTTGATTTTGTCACATTTGTAGGCATTTTGCTGTGTTATGCTATTAACTTGGATGATGTGAGTTTGTTCACAGATTCATCCTTTTCAGTTTTAAGCGATGTTGAATTTGTGTTGTTTTCGATGTATTTTACCAATTTGAATGAATTTTTTTAAACAAAAGAATGGCATGCAATAGCATCACTATAAAGCCAGACATCCCAACTAGGTTGGCACCTCAAGCTTTATCAATCATCTGCAGCATACCACATTTTATTAGAAAAACAAAGAGAAAAATATAAACCAAACCCATGAAAGAATGATTAGCTGAATCTATACAGAGGCAGATCCCACCTATTGTGGAAAAAATCATGCCATATAAAATTTGGAATCAAATTTCACCAACTAAAGCATTTAGAAGCTACTCCATGAGCTGCAAGTTTGTCTGCACAACCATTCCCTTCCCTATAAATGTGTGAGACATTAAAGGTCATACCATTAACCATTTTAAGGAAGTTTTTCCACTTGATTCGCACATTCCATGGGACAATATCGAGACAAGAGAAGGCTTGCACAACAAGTAAAGAGTCACATTCAAACCACAACTTCCTCCATCCTTTTCTAAAAGTAATATCAAGGGCTGCAATGGCTACAAACAGTTCAACAGGAAAGGCATCATAGGATCCATAAAAGTCAGAAAAACAGCCAAGGACTGCCCAAGACTTGTCTCTGAATATGGCACCACCACCTACTGGTCCAGGGCATCCCAAGGCTGAACCATCTGTATTTGCCTTAGTCCAACCACTAGGAGGGGCAATCCAATGAACTGGAGTGATTTTGGGGGCTTTGCCAGGGTGAGTGTAACACCCTTCTCAAGCGTTACACCGTACGTGACATTTTAAGGCCGAAAAGTAGGTTGATTAAAATTGGCTATAAAAGAATAGGGTAATTTTTTTTCCTTTTTCTTAAGTCATAAATGTAACTACTTTTATTTAAAGGAATGTATAATAAAATATGCTATTATCACAATTAAGGTCATGAGTTCAAAAATCATTTACATAATACCCAACCGACTCATAACCAGAAAGCATAGAAATGTACACCAACACTGCATAAAGATATGGAGACGCAGCCCCTAAAATATAAGATACTTGGAGTCGCAGCTCCATAGACGTTACCATTAACTCCCAGACATCCCAAGCTAGCCAAACTACAATAGAAAAGACAATCCTCTCTCGTCCATCGTGAGAAGAATGAAACCAACTGACGAGATCTAGTGGAAACTCTATTTGAGTCCACTGTCGGTGTGGTCACAGAAGACACTACTAGAGTTACTACAAAAGTAACCCCCGGACAAAGCCATTTCCCTTTCCAAGGAAAAACCATAACTTACAACTATTGACTACCATGCCTATCTCAAGAAAGGAAAGGTTAGGCATAACTGAAACCCTAATACCATCGTCTTGAACCCTCTGAAATCTGGAAGACGTCCACTATAAATTCCACCATAACGTTCGCATGCTAGAACCTCGACCTCTATGATGAATCAGTCAAGTGTCATCTTGATGTCTTAATCTTCTCAACAGAATACAGAAAACACATAGCCAGCCGGTATATTTCTGCACGTGGTATGACTCATAGGTACATAATACAACAACACTATATTTCTTTTATCTCCCATTTTAATTCTACAACTCAAAACTCCAAGAATATTCTATAACATACTTGGCAGTAACCCTATCAAGCATACCGGACACGGTTTGTCCATCGGAGGATAGGAATAGAGAGAAACTGTATAGTCCCATTCCTACACAGCCTCAAGGAATATTCGATTCTAACATCGGAGTTAATTTGATATTTTGGAAAGGAATGGTCAGTATTGGTTTCACATCCTCCCACCTAAGGAACCATTGTGGCTTTCGTGTTATGCACACAAGGCTTAAATCATAACGTACGTACAATCATAATCACATGTGATCTCAAACTCTCTGTAACACATCAGGCTCTTTATGAAACCTCTAATACAGAAACTCGGCTTCTTGGGTACAACGGCCTCACCGAACTTAGTATCAACTATGTATCTGGGCAAAATTGCCGGAATACGTCCAATTGGTTTATCCATCTGATAACCTCGTGATTCCACCAGAATCCACTTGCTGTTAATCCCTGATGGACGATATTCTCGGTTATAAATCATCGGTCCTTCACTGATCCACAGTTCTCAAACAGACTTGTCATGTTTGTGTAAAGATGTTTTAAGGCACTTGCTTACAAGTCCTAACACATTATGAAATTGGATTGATAGTCCAATCATTTATTTCTTTACACTTTTCCAATTGAGCCTTTCTCTGGCTTTCAAGAAATCAAATAACTCTTAGTCCATTAAATCTTATGGAGGTATGGATAATGAATTATCCACACTTTACGACAAATGGTCTTGCTTCACCATAAGTCATAAATTATTAAGTTCATATTTTCACTAAGTAATTCATGACTTAGGTTTTGCTCTTTAATGTAAATACTAGTCTTTGAAGACTAAAATCCTCTTTTGTCTTAATACCAAACCTTTGGTTAAAACCAAACTCTTTTGAAATCAGATTCCATCAAAGTACACAAGCACTAAATTCCTCAAAACAGTTTCTTGAAAAACATTGAAACTCTTAAAATACCGTTTTACCGCTTTTTACTATATTTCAACTTCAATTCCATATTTTCACAAACATAATCATTTTTCTCAAATTCTTTACTTTCCTAAGTTACCATACTTATGTTAAAGTATTAAAATACTAAATTCAAACTCTACACCATTGTTTTGTCAAAAATCTTTAAAAACGTTTGACGACGGTTCCACTGCTTTTTACTAGTTGGTTTAGGTCCAAAAGCCATACTTTGAAAATATGATTATTCACCTCAAATATATTACTAACCTAGGTTATTATAATACTCATTTTGAGATGTTAAAACACTTATTTTACAGTTTCCATTCCATATATCCGAAATTCCTAAAAATTTGACCGAACGTCGTTAAGTTTATAAATCGCATAAATCCGTTTTCAACGATTTTAAACCCTAATGATCCAAAAATCATTTTGGAGTTTTAGAAAACTTATTTAGGCATGAAAAACAGTCCCTAACTGTCCAATTAAACATATTTTCTAAAATTACAGTTTAGTCCCTAAACTTTCATTATTTGCAAAAAGGTCCTTATTTACTTAAAACCTTATAACTTTTCATTTAAAACTTCAAATCTCACCAAACCAACTTCTTTAGAGATGATTTTCAGTTTCCAACAAATTTCCAAAAAATTATATTTTTGGGTCTCATATTTTTCAATATTTGCAAATAAGTCCTTAACTATTAAAATGCTCATAACTTTTTATATATAAATCCAAATAACGTCAAACCAATTTCTTTAATCTTATATTACCAAGGGATATAATCCCAACATATAAGAATATAATTTTCAGAACAGTCCCTGTAAATCTCAGTATTTACAATTTAGTCCTTTTATCTTCAATAGTTCATAACTTTCAGTATACTTAACCAATTCACTTCTAACCAATTTCTATATTCTTATATACCCATTCAATCTCTATAAAGATTATTCAGGAAAATTAAATCAATGAGGAACAAACTCATACAGCTATGGCCGAATGACCTTCCTATAAGCATATTGGGCAATTTCTTTTATATCAAGCCAAACAAACAACAATCAAGGTTCCAACTTATGATCATTGGAACCAAAACAAACATATGGTATATAATACCACAATCACAAGCATCAAATCAATTCCTCCACGAGGAACACACAATAATATATAATCTTCACTCTTAATATTTATAAGACAACATTAAAATACTTTAAACCACATACATATCTACATTAAGGTAGGATAGTAGTAATCTCCCCCCTTACCTCTTGTAGATCACTTGAAACTCAAGTAGGAGCAGGATTTTGTTCACCTAAATCACAAGGTTTTGAACCCACAAAAACTAGCCATGAACAACCAACAAGAAATCAAGTTAAAGATTGAAGAAAATCACATAAACCCATTTGAGCATAGATTCGGCCAACTCAAAATGAAATAGCTAGTGATCTCTAGATTTTTCAAGCTTTTGGATGATGAATATAGAAGTCATATGAATATCATAGAAATTGGTTTCAAGTCAAGTGGATTTTTCTACAATTTTCTAGAGATTTTTGAAGAAAGCTTCATGAAGATGGAATATCACGATTCATTACTTAAACAGCTAAAATAATTGAAGGAGAAGTCATGATTGATCATGGAGAGAAAGATTATACCTCTTGTTGATGAATAAGTGATGAAGATGATCAAGTTCTTCACAAAAATCACTAAGTGTCCTTGAGAGAAAATGAGAGAAAAGTGAGGAAGATGAAAATTTTGAGCTATTTCGGTAATTTGGACACATCTCCCAATCTAATTATCCGTTTTTGATGATCTTTAGCTCGTTGGAAAGAAGAGAGGAAGAGGAACAACGTTCATGTATAAAGTTTTTCAAGTTTCAGAAATGAAAAGGGTCAGAATTCCGGTACAGTTTCGGATGAGTAAGGAGAGTTTGTATTAGTTCTCTTTGTGTTCTTGAGAAAATGAGAGAAAGTGATGAAGAAGATGGAGTTTTGTCATAAAAATGACTAAGTGTGAGGGGAAGGGGCTGAACCAAATTAAGGGCGTGAGGGTGTATTTTTGCCCTTCAAAATTGTATTGGGGACAAAATGGTAAAAGCGTATAGGGGCAAACTTGGAATTTCCTTTAAGACTAAGGGTATTATGGTCATTTCCACTCAAAAGTCTTCATGACAATTGAGTGGCTAGGAATGAAGCAGATGTGGTTGAATTGTGACCACCAAAAGCTTATGGCACACTTGAGAATTGATAGAAAACTAGGGACATTTTGGTCTTTTCGTGCACAAAATATCTAGATATTTAGGAATCATCATAAATGTGCCATAAATGTTCGATGACTCACCCCTGTGACTTGCTGCCTTAGGTGGCAAGATGACTCATCATCCTCATCCACCTGGCTTATCTCTGCAGCTCCGTTCCTGACTCCGTCGGTTACCCGATTTAGGTTTTGCGCTCAAACAAAGCATAATAACTTATTTATTTTGAAAATTTTCAAAATACCCCATATTGTTGGAAAGGGAATAAAAAATCTAACCATTTCGTTCACGAGTCAAAATTAGGTTTTCTGATCAGTAAAATCTTACTGGCAGTTAAAACGCAGACCAGGTTTTGTCTGAATTTTAAACCTAAATTTTAACCGTAACCTTCTACCATAAGGTAGAGTAAAATTATGATTTTATTTTATAAAAAATCTTTTTATAGATCTCACATAAAATATAGAGAATTAAAAATTCTACCGATAATGAAAAACAGTAAAAACAGGGTGTTACAGTGAGCAGTGACATTAAACATCCTGAGGACTGTCAACTCATTACTAGTAGAGGAATGGTTTGAAAGATTCCCTGTAAGAGAAGAGGAGGCAATCACCATGCTAGTTGCAGCTCGGATGGGAATTTTTTTGTTATCAACCCTAAGTTTATTCCTGCTGAACCAAATCACCCAGAAAATATTGATAATGCTTGCTGCAATGATGTCTCTGACCTGCAGGCTCCAGTTTCGATTGCAGATGCTGATAATGGAACTAACAGATGATGCATCAATGCTACAATTAATAGAAATAGCAATCCGATCCCATAAACTTCTAGCATAACTACACTGAACGAGAAGATGCTCGGATATTTCAACATACTTATAACAGAGGCTGCAAATTGAGACTGAGGTGCAACCTCTCTGTTGGAGATTCTCATCAGTTGGAAGTTTGTTAAACAACAGTCTCCAAGCTACAAAGGACTTGGAAGGAGGAATATTCTGATTCCAAATGATTTTAAGCTTGTTTTATGAAATTAGGACTGTGAATTTGTGTTTCCCTAAACCAATTTCATTATTCTGAGTTTTCCCTAAATTTTAATAAGGAGCCCTAAACCCTAATTTGATTTTATTTGAATTTGGGCATGTTTTTGTGAAATTAATTATGATTTAGTGCAATTAGGACTCTTAATGGATGATTTCCAAAGTTCTTTTTCATGATCTTTTAATCAAAACAAAGTTTCCTTAAAGGGTATTGTGAAGCGTAAGCTCCAAACGTGATTTTCTTTGAAAATAACCTTGTTTGGTAATTGGATTAAGTGTTTAGATAAAGTTAGAATGTGTGTTTAATCATGTGAAATTGATTTTTTTGATTTTTGGTTGTTGCGCATTGTTGGATTCCCTCTCTGAGACGTTTGACATGGCTATGCTTGCTTGATGAAATAGATAGTTACACTCTTGGAGCTAACGTGAGCGTTAAGACGAGGATCCTTTACTTGTCTTCAAAGGTAAGGGGAGTTTGCCTAGGGATATTCAATAACTGTATGCATGTGTGTATGTGTTTAACTGGATAGTTATATATTAATTGAGCTTACTTGATTATCTAATGTACTTGAACTGGTATGCTATTATCTGATGTTGAACTGTACTTGTTCTAAATGATATAATGCATATATGTGATGAACTGCTTTCAACTGTGATATTAGCATTGAACTGATGTTATATACTGTTGTTGATTGAAAGTTTGCTAAGCCAGACGTGCGTCTGTGCTCAACCATTATAAGGATTAAAAACCTTAATAAGCTTTGAAGATGAAGGGATTGGTGTTCTTTTCCAAAAGCTCTTTAAACTTAAAGTACTTGTTTTAAATGTTGAAAGGGTTTTGGTGAACTATTGTTATACAAGAGAAAAATCCTTTTCGAACTATGTGTCTTCAAGTGAAAACTTTCAAGATTATTTGGCAATACCCTATTGGGGGAAATATTTCAAAGACAAAATAATTTCAAAGATTCTTTATAAAATATTTTCAAAGAAAAGGTTTTCCTAAATATTTTGGAAACTTTCCGATAACCTAGATAGGTTATCGAGGATTCGGTTTTGAATTTGCTTTTCACTGAACGAAAAATAAGTACTTAAGAAAGAGAATCTAGTACGCGAGACGTCGCCTCTAGCAATCAGTGATGCGCACGTGATCTTGAATCAGTGTGAATTCGGGACTACGAGTCCTGGTTATGATGTTATGGACTTAGGTCCTAATCGCGCTGTGTTGGACTGTGTATTCTAACCGCGTGTGATGAATATGATTAAAGGTGAAGGTTGTTTTCTACGACCACAACCCTTGACTGCGGCCGCGGTCTGGGGCATTGTGATTGAGCATTCGGACTATGAGTCCTATGCTTCTGAGTTTTCAAGTGATGGGGAAATGATGATTAAGTCGTTAGCTTTGAGCAGCGACAGTGAAAAGAATGAACACAAAGAAATCCTTTTAAATAAAATATTTTCTCATGTACATTTCCCCAAGAAGACGTGCTATTGATGAATATATCAGATACAAGGTGGTATCTGGGAGTCTGTCCATGTAAACCGAGTGAAGAGGCACATGTGACGTTGCCCGTCCTGAGACCTTAATGCATGAGGGTAAGGGGGCAACTGCCCGATGGGCTAGAGCTTGACCAACTCTAATTCTTCTCCAGTGAAAAACGGTGTTGATATCTCATGAGATTAAGTTAGAGCCTAATATTGAAGTGCCATGCATATTTTCAAAAGATTGACTGTGCGGGTTTGAGACCCTTTGATATAACACTGTTATGTTATGTATATGCATGATTTAACTGCTTATATGATTATGTGATGTATGTATCATGTATATGGTTGTTGTGTGATATATCCATTTGTCGGTATCTCACCCTTACAAACATATCAGGTTTCTTTTGGTTTGCTATTGTACCCTGGGTATTTTAGTACAGATGTGCAGAGGAGTCTTCCTAAGTCACTCAGAGACTTAGATCTAGTTGCTTGATGAAGTATTTTATTGTGGAACGATCACGTGAGTTCTTCTCAGGAATAACTTTTAGAATGACCAGCTTAGGGTTTTGAGACTTAGATTATTTTGGATAGTATGTATGAGTTTGGCTCAGAGAGCCTTTATTTTAAAATGGAATGTCTATAGCTCGGAGAGCATATCTTTTGAATGAAAATCTAAGCTATTTCTTTTGGTCTTGTAAAGCTTATGGCTATAACTATTATTCTTATGTATTGATGCCTGGTTGAATTTGGTGTAACTGGAATTCTGAAGTGAAAATGTAATTATTTTAACAGGTGTTATTTTATCTGGGATGTCCGAATTACAGAGGAGACTCTGTCGAAAATTTTGTAAAACTACTATCTTGTATTTAAGTATATCCTTTAAGGCAAGCTATGATAGTAAGTTTGTGTGTCGATTAAGGCTTAGGTATGGAGTCGTGACAAAAAAAATTTTACACCCAATTTCAGATACACTTATGTACTTATATAAGTTATTTTCCGAAAGCACCAGCAAATTATCTTTTAATTTAAATTCCGCACGTGTTATTTAAGTAATGCCCCTAAGGGGGGGCGTTACAATAAGGACTCCTAGTCCATAATAACGAAATTAGGACATACAATCCTCAATTCCAAGATTAGGACTCCTAGCCCATAATATCACGATTAGGACCTTTGGTCCATAATTCTTGACACGGATCCCAGATCGCGTGCATATAACTGAATTCTAGAGGCAACGTCTCATGAACTAGATTCTCTTTCACATGTGCTTACTTTTCGCTCCGTGAAAATCAAAATCCAAAACAAAACCTCGGTCACTTACCCAAGTAACCGGAATGTTTCTAAATCATTTAGGAGAAAATCTTTTCCTTTACAAACTCTTTTATAAAACAATTAGGCAATTCGTTTGCTTTTGAAATCCTTGATGGAATAAAGTCAAATATTTTCAAAGGGGTTTTTCCTTCATAAAACACATAGTTCAAAAAAGGTTTTATCTCGTACAAACTTTGGATCATAAAAAAGTAGTTTCTATTGACTTAAAAATACTTCAACGTTTCTTTTCAAAACAAGAATCTTATTCTCTTGAAGTAAGCGTTTTAAACAAGGAACTTTTATAAATGAAACCAATACTTTCAAAGTTCTATTCAAGGTTTATTAAGGCTTTTAATCCTTATAATTATTGAGCACACTCAAGTCCGGCTTCTCAAACTTCAATCAACAGTAATATATTCTCAACAATTATATCACAGTTAACGACAGTTCATCACATATATACAACTCACAATACTTTAAGGCAAGTAATAATCAACTTCAAGTAATAATCACAATAGTTCAAGTAAACAAGTCATTCAAGTATTTTCTCCATATCATAATAATATTCAAATCACTCAAGTAAACACATACACACATGCATATAGTCATTGAATATCCCTAGGCAATTGATGAGCCTCTCGGTTGATCGGGTTTTATAACTAATAAAAACCTTGGCTTTGTGCTAATTTTATATCATTTGCGCCCAAATTAGACTTGATTGTCCTTAAGTAGTATTTTGAGTCTGTAAAGTGTTTTTAGGTTAATTTAGTTGATTTAGAGTTAAATAAAGTACTTATGTTATTTTCTATTTTTCAGGGCAATAAGAAGAGCAAGAAGGGAAGTACACCTGAAGCAGAGGCCATCACGCCTAGGCCGTGACGTGCGGCCCTCTTATAAAAATAGAAACGCAGGAGTCAGAACAGGAAAGCTAAAAGGAAGCCCAACAACTTTCATGAAGAACTCAGATGCTGAATTGGATGTATAGTGGGTCACATTGGGCCTTGAAGTCAGAACATAATTGCTGTCACTGGAACCTGAACTGGTCATGAAGATTGGGCCATAACTTGGGCTGTAGATGTCGGTTGGAACTTAAACCGGTGGCAAATGAAAGATAAAACAAAGAGCTTTTACTCTCATGAAGACCATTATTCCAAACAGAGCCGTTTTGAAGGGCTTTAATCCATGTGAAGTCAGAGGCGTTTCAGCTGCCCTATGAGTTGAATGTGGACATAACTCCCTCATCTTAATTCATAATTAAGCAAATTAAGTGGCTTTGGAAAGCTAAGAGGCAAAGGTTGAAGTTAATAAAAGGAGCATTCAGATATTGAGAGAGGCGTTAGTCATAGTTAGGCTGGGTTGGGAGGCTAGTCAGTTTTGGCTAGTTTCTTGGCTAGTTTTTAGAATAGTTAGTCTTTTGTTTTATCTTTAGTTATTGTTTTCCTTCTGTAATGGAGAGCTAGTCTCCTAGATTAATCTACTGGGATTGGTTTCCATTTACATTTGAGGTTCTGTATTTCCTGTTTTATTTGCTTTTCGCTTTTCAATACCATGTTATACATTTCTGTTTGTTTAATTCAGGAGTGTGTAGTGTTGTGTTGATTCATTTCAGTGATGCTATGTTCCTATACTTAATCGCGTTTGTTTAATTCGCGTGTGTTCATTCATGTTCGTTTAGTTCATGAGGGCTTAACCCTGTTTGTTTAATTCGGGAATAGGAACATGTATCCGTAGTAGCGATTTCGTTTGTTAATTGTTGCTACAACTGAGAGGGGATTAGAATCTGCTTAGGGCTTGGATTTATATGAACCAATGATAGTGGGAAACCGAGAACAGTAGGTTAATCGTCTTTAGTTTATTTGCTATTCTCTTTAACTGCTTTGTTTTCATTGTTTTGTTTTCTTTATTTTATTTCAATCTCAAAACCACCCAAAAACTAACTTTTGATTTTCTGTTAATAATAACAACACTAAAGAGTTCTTGAGAGACGATATCCGAGTTGTCGCTCTATACTACATTATTTTAATAATCGCTCGTTCTTTTTGGCGCGTGGCGACAGCGCGGTCAGCAATCCCCTCTTACCTTCCCTCAAGGTAAGGAGATTAGATGCTTGAAGACATATACCACGAATGTCCTTGTTTTCTTCGCGATGGAAGTCTAAGGTTATGAACACAAAATCATAAGTTAAAATCAACCAAGAACACTAACCCATAAGGTATTAGGTTCGGCCAAGACAATAAATTAGAGTTAGAGATCCCCGAAAATTATACAACTTATGGATTTATGATCCTTAAGTGTTAGGAGTTCATAAACGATGATCATTTAACAAAGTTGAATTAAAATCCCACTAAGTTATAAACTTAGGGTATTCAGCCAAGGCTAGTAAAATAGTCTAACATTCACTAAACTTTCCAATCTCTTAGGTTTAGCATCCATATGTATTAAGGAGCTCAAAACCATGATCATCTTGGAAAAATAAGAACAAAGTATCCTAGGTCCATAACCTTCTAGGTTCGGCCTTCATAGGATTTATAAGCTAGAAATATTTAAACTTTCCAATCTCTTAGACTTAGCATCCAAATAACTTATGGAGTTCAAGTCCATGATCATTTTGGAAAACAATGGAAACTTAAACATTCCAATCTCTTAGACTTAGCATCCAAATATCTTATGGAGCTCAAGTCCATGATCATTTTGGAAAAAAAAAAAGTCAAACATCGTAGCACCTAAACACTAAGTTTTGGCCATCATATGATGATGAGGAAAATATTCTTTGTTTAATAACAACTCTAAGGTTTAGAATCACAAGGTATTAAGAGTTTTAAATCCATGATCATACTTGGAAATTTGAAACATAGTATCATAGGTCTACTTATTCATATTTTCGGCCATCATAGGAACAAGCTATCAAACCTTCCAAGATTTATAGATTTAAGATCAAGGGATAGTTAGAAACTCTTTACATGATCATATTCCAAAAGTTGAAACAAAACCCACCTAGACCATATTGCATGGGTTCGGCCTCCTTATAAAGGAAAGTTTAGGGAGCTTTGTTTTACAACCTTTTAGTATGTGAAAATACAAGTAAATACAAGACTATAGGAAGTGGTTTCAACTGAAAAGGAGTTTTCGACCATTTTTAAGAGATTTTAGAAGTTTAAAACTTAATAAGAACACATAACACAAATAATGAAATAAAATGATAAACTTGTAAAGAAATTTATGAGGGCATTACCCTTAACAAGAGGAAGAACTTTAATGAAGAACACAAGTTCAAAAGACAAATAAAAATGCAAGCTTTAAGTAGTTGAAAAGGAAGAAGATGATGAAGTAATATAAGAGTAATTAAGTGATGAAGAAGAAAAGTGGGGAAGTGTAAATGAAAGGGATATATATAGGGGGAGGGGGAGAGGCTCACGACCATGAGGAAGAAGAGAGGAGAATGGAGTGGCTTGTTGAGTAAGTTTGGGAGTTAAGGCTTGATGGGATGGAAGGAGGGGAGAGAAATAACTTTTAGATTAGAATAGTATTGTAATTTGAAAAGTGTATTGATTATACTTTTGGAGTGTGTCATAAACTCTTCCATCATGTCACTTCACTCCTTTTGTGTTCCCTAATCTGCTCCATTGCGTATTCGGTTGCACTTCCGATCGTAGTTTTCCGACGTTTTCGCCCGAATAAAATATGATATCTTATTTTCGAACGAAAATTTTCAAAATCGTCAAACCCCCACAAAATATCAAAAAAAAAACATCAACCATTTCTTTCACGAGTAAAAATTAGGTTTTCTGCACATTAAACTGAAACGCAGATCGGCTTCCGTCTGAATTTTCAACCGAAATTTTTACTGTGAGTTCATATGATATAACAACATAAGAAAATGATTTTAGTTTAATTAAAATCATCCTCTGAGATTAATCTAAAAATAAACACATTTATATATGTATTTACTGCTACAGAAAGCATAGGAAAAACAGGGTGTTACATGGTGGACAGTTTCAATAACAACAAGATAGACAGTTCCATTATCGGTGCTATTATCTCTGATTATAGACATCTTTTTAATTTACACTTTGAAAACTCTTCTATAGAGTTCGTTAGGAGGGAGGCTAATGTAGTTTCTCACACCTTAGCTAGGGTGGCTACATGTATTGCTAGCCCTCAAACTTTTGATGACATTCCAGTTTGTATTGAGACTTCGATTATGAATGAAATGCCATAATCCCATTTTATTCACCAAAAAAAAAGTAATCAACAAGTGGAATGAAATTAGTATATACTACCTGAATGGTATATACATTGACAGTTTATTAACGTGCGTAAAATCGCTATTCGACTAATTATGCAAATCCTTTTTAAAAAGAAAACAAGAAAGATTTATATTATAGGGGAAGACACACCCCATTATAAGGTCAGGAAAGACCATCAACCTTAGTGAGGAACTAACATGAGAATCAAGCCCAAGCCACATCAAATATGGGCGGAATGCTTGACCCATTTTATGTTTTGTTTTTTTGGTGCAGAGGGTCTTTTTGACCCCCCGCCCCGGTGTCCAGAGTCTTTGATCCGGACTAATCCGGGGTGCGACCGGGAGGTAAGTCAAGCCTGTCCCAGAGTTGTTGCTGCCATGGATCGAACTAGTGCAAAGCACGAACCATTCGTCCTTAACAGCTGCACATTAACCACTTGTGCCCAACTGCTTGGTTACCCATTTTATGTTTGGATGTGCTTGTTTAAATTTAATTTTAAAATAATTTATTTCGTCAAGAAAATGGGTCCTGCTAACTAGTGTCCTAAGGGCATTGGTTAAGAAATCCATAACAAGCAAGTTTTTCTTTGAACGCTACATTTTTCCAATGAATTTTTTCTTCTTTGGTTTCTTAACCAATGCTCTAAGGGTACTGATTAGCATTTTCTAAAAAAAATTACATTCATACATGAAATTACAAAACATGGTACAAAAGTATTTGTATGATTTAATAATACTTATTTGATGGTTAATTTTGTAGAAATAAAATGAGAAAAATATTATTGATTTCAAAATAATCTAAAAACTTTTAAAATAAGTTTCAAACTATTAGAGCACTTGCATCGCAGGGTCTTACCCGATTCTTAAGTATAGGAATCGGGTGCTTGTTGGATTGTTGGGTTGTAGTTGGTTCTTGTATAAGAACCTGGAGAGAGAAAGTAAATATACAAGCACATGTCATTGTAACAAAAAGTGGGTCCTTTTCATTTTTTTAATAATAAATTAGTTGTAAAATAAAGTAAATAATTGATAATGTAAAGTTGTGGTGTTATTGGTGGAATCCATTTAAGAACTTTTTAGAAGTTACTGGGTTGGAGAGATAAGGAGCTTGAGTTATAAAAATTAAAATAGATGATTTGTAATGGTGGGACCCATTTAAGAACTCCAAAGTGGGTGCCGGGATAAAGATAAAGATGCTCTTACATTCTCTAAAAAAAATTTTTTTGCTCATCAAAATAATATATTTTACAATTTAATTCGTTTATCAAAAAACTATAAAATGAAAAAAATTATGTTTTAATTTTTATTGTGTTTCCCACTTTCGTTAGTACCTAAGGTATTATGGGTCTATTGCTGCCTATAAATATATCTTCATCTTCATTATTCCTCTCTTCCGATTTCATCCACTTTCCTTCTCTCAATTCCCCCAATCATAGTTGAGTTGAATTATCAATCCATTCTTGACTGTGTTCCCTTGATTAAATAGATGTATTGGATCATTCATTATCACTCTCTGATTTTTATGAATGATTTCGTATCTATATTACATCCATGTGTTTCTGATTTTTTCTTTCATCAATTTTCGTTTTTTCTTTTTCTTTCACGATTTCAATGATACTGGTTCAAGCAGCAAACCTACGTTGTTATCGTTTTTTATTTGATCATATATTTCTTCTTTCATTTTTTCTTTTTTTTATTGGTAATTTTATGTGGCTTACAACAGAGGTTGGCAGCTTCTGGAGGTTTTTCTGTCAGCGTGTTGTTGAGTTGTGTGACCCTTTTAAATTTTCTTGCTAAACATATTTATATAAATTGGTTCAAACTGTGTTGAGTCGTTTTGAAATAACCATAAAAAATTGAAGCTTTATTTGTTTGTGAGGATACTGCAAAGGGATGCTCCTCCTAATGGGCTCTCAACATATTACCCTTAACCCATCCGCCCATGATCCATCCAAGCTTGGGACCATTATGTATATTGATTAATTACTTTTGATAATACCATTCATTTTAGGTTTAGTTATCTTGCAAAAATTTGTAATTGGATCCAATATTTGTAATTGTAAACAAAAATATAACTTCATCTTAAGTTGACGATTCAAAAGATTAAAGAAACTATCATGATAAATTAGTCAGAAATGCATCTTCATCCTTTTTTTATTTTAATAAAAATAAAAATTAAGAATTAAACATTATGCTGATTAATACACTAGTATCTTATATATATATATATATATATATATATATATATATATATATATATATATATATATATATAAATAAAGAAGGTCTAGGTTTTTCTAGGGTTGTTATAGGGGTAATTTGGTAAATTACCTTAGGGGTAGTTTTGTGAATTTAATAATAATAATAATTATTATGATAATAAATATTTTATCTTCCATAAAAAAACCTCAAATAAAAAAATGTTGAAACATGTTTTCGCCTATATTAAAAAATTGAAGGATTTTTTTAATTCTTAGATTCTTAAAATTATAGTATTTTTTATTTTTTGTTAATTTATATATTAACTTTTTTTATTATATTAATATTAATATTGGGTTATTATTATGAAAACATGTTTCAGCGTTAAAAAAATGTGCATTAAATTTTGGGTAAAAAATTGAATTGATGGTTGATGGAATTTGGCAACGTCACCTTTTGGTTTTTTTTTTTTGTTGATAGGCTAAAGTTTTTTATTGTTTTTTTATTTTAACGGGGAGGGGGATTCGAACCGTGTCACTGGGGATTTTAAAGGCCAACGCTTACCACTGCACTGACACCTCTTGGACAATAGATTCAATTTCTTTTTAATATAGGCAATAGAACTAATATCATTGAACAAGGCCTGACTGGTACTCCAACGGTGAATTTCAAGGTCTCTTTGTAAGGACTACCAAAGTAATGTGTCTAATCTTATAAAAAAAATATTAAAGTGTCTAAACGATGTTGAATTGTTTCTTGATGGGAAAGTGGTAGTGCATGTTTGGATGAGCGTTTGACAAACATGATTTTGGATATAATTGTTTTTGTACAATTGATTTTTGTTAAAAGTGAGTTGAGAGTGATGTGATTTATGTTTGGATGCCTTCATGAAAAAAGTGATTTTTATACATTCTTGTCGTTTAGATTGTTTGGATCAAAATTGCTTTTGGATGTGCAATTACCAAAATGGGTTTTATTGTGTCTTTATGTGCATATCTATCTGGCATATGTTTTATAGAGGAAATGTTAAATGACAAAGAGTAATTAAACAAAACTACTTCAATTTCAGGGTAGTATATCATCTTTCTTAAAGATAAGTTCATCATCATGAGCAAAAAATCAGGTTTCTTAAAAGACAAACAACACAATCCTAGGATTTGATGGTTGGAACGACACTACCATGATCATTTGACTTAGTATATATTTGGCATGACACATACTATGTTTAACACAAATGCAAGACTATCAGGGACACAGGGCAGCAACATTATCAGAAATGAAGACCACTCCTCGGGTAAAAACTGTGTGCAACAGCAAAAACAGTGCACAAAAATAATGCAGCATCTTGGGCAACATAGGACTTGTGCCGCAGAAAAAAGAAGACTAAAAATAGTGCAACTTTTTACACTATGTCACAATGTTGAAGGTATTGTCTTAGGTGCACCACCCACCAAAGTGGTGTAGTGGTACACCATCCAAGTGGCAAAATCTGGGTCATCCAGATTGCTACTTGGGATTTTGACTTTTCAAAGCTCTATAAAAGCTAATGTTAGAATGATGCATCAAGATAGATGGTTTATGGGTATACAATTATTTGGAAGGATGAAGCTTTGGATGCTTTCAAAGAGAGCATATGGGCTGATGTACAGGTAATTGTTAAAATTTATGAATTATATTGTAAACTATGTAAACATACTTACTTTGACACGTTGTTTATATTGTTTTGCAGATGTCTTTTAATGTTGATGAATCTCGGAAAAAATTTGTACTTCAGGAAGCTGGTAACCTACATAGGGCCTTCAGAACTAGATTGACCAAAAAATTTCTAAGAGATGCCAACGGGAGTATCATAGAGGAACCTCCATCACAATATCCACACATATCAAGGGATGAGTGGATAGATTTTATAGCAATACGCACAGGAGATGCTCGATTCCTGGTATGTTTAATATCACGTTAGTCCTTATAATTATATGTATACGTACATATGACATTAACCATGTATTAATATTACTTATATGTGTCTGAATAGAAATTAAGCAATGAAAATCGCAACAGAGCGTTAGATCCTGCATGCCCTTACAAAGCATCACGTAAGGGGTATGCTGACATTGAGGATGAATTGGTATGTATATATATATATATATATATATATATATATATATATATATATATATATATATATATATATATATATATATATATTTAACTGCATGTGTGGAAAATATGACTTTTAAACTGTTTGGTTAATATATATTATCTCAATATACAGATGCAGGAGGCGGGGCCAGAAGTTAAGAAAATTAAACGCCATATTGTGTGGAGGAAAGCCCGCGAGAACAAGGCGGGTGTAATTGACAACAAAAATACGCAGACCGTGTGGAATAAATGTGTTAGTAGACTAACGTTTACATTTTCATTTTTTATTTTCTTATGATAATATATAATAATTTTAACATTTACATTTCACCAATAACTATGTGTCAGGAGGAACTGTCACAGTCTGCAGTAGAGGGAGAGATACAAGATTTTGGTCGCCAGGATATTCTTGCTAAAGCCCTAGGTGTGCCAGAGAACCATGGTCGTGTTAGGGGTGTGGGTTTTGGCGTCTCTCAAAAAGACTACCTCCCACCTGAAGGTCGTGCAAAACATAACTCTGAAACGAAAAGGTGGGAGACATTGGTGTCTCAACTCTCAAAGATTGAACATTTTGGAAGAAAAACTGAAAAAAAAGGAGGATGAGGAGAGGCAGGCTAATTTCACAGCCCCAGCAAGCGTCAAAGATAGTTGCACTCTACCATCTGCCATCAGGCTTCCAGAGGTAATGCATGCCTTTTTTTTTTTACTAGTATTGCATTCGCAGTTAAATACATTCAATTGGATGCCTTAATTCACAGCTTATTCATCTATCATTGGATTAGGGCGTCAACTCATGTCAGCTATATTTATCAACCCCAAACTATCGTATGGTTGGTATGGGTAAAGTATACAATGAGCCGGTGTTACACTCGCACAATCGGACCAAGACCCTTAACCATGTGAAAGTTGGAGTTGATGTTGCAACTGAGGGGGATGCGCCATTGCCGGTACCTATCGATGGTGCAAATGTAATGACAGTAAGAGATGCAATAGGTACTTATGTGGCATGGCCAATTGATCTCGTGGTTGTAATTAATATGGTATGTAATTGAATTTTTCCACCTTTTCATATACGGCATATATTTATTACATTAGTTGATCACTAACTGGCATATTGAAATGCAAAATTTCCAGGCACCTGCAAAATCTAAAGGCAAGGGCAGAGTGTCTGGATATACAAAGGAGTCAATTACAACCCCAGAAAATAAAGGAGGCAACTCTGAGGCCAACCCTCCTACAGCTGGTTCAACTACAATTTCTCTGGAATATTTGAATTTTCTTAAAATACATGAACGAAAGAATATGAAAAATGATGACCAATTGGACATAGAGATGGAACAAAATATTTTTGGTCAGCATATCATTGAGACGATCAATACTGAAAATATCAGAGAAATTGTAAATCATGAATGGGTATCTGCCTCCGCTATTTCCGTATATATCAGGTACTAAATCAGGCTTAAAGTGTACAATATTTTTTTAGTCTTTCCATTTAAGTATTGATGTCATTGGTGTAATCCATTTTTATATTGTAATTGAAGGTATTTGTATGAAGAATTGTTGCTTCCAAAGGAAAGAACGAGGAGGTTTCTGTTCTTGTCCCCACACCAAACAAATACATACGGCTACTTCGGGAGGGATCCATAGACAACGTATATAGCTGACCGGTTTGCAACTAAAGAAAGAGAATATCAGCCCTTGTTTTTAGCGTCGTGCAATGTTGGGTGAGTCACTTATCCTATAGGACTTAATTCACAATAATGAATTACATAAAAGTTGAGGTGCTTAGGATTTGTTATCTCAACATTTTTGTAGGAATCATTGGGTGCTGTGCGCGATAAATATTGTTGAAGAGATTATTTACTATCTGGATCCCTTGAATGTTGATCCTAGGAATCGCCCAGAATTAAAGAATCTGTTCGATAAGTAAGCATGCTTTTATATTTCTGATTTTCTATGATTCTGTCGAATGGCTTCCATGGTAGATACATGTTGCAAGTTGTCATGGTCCTAATGTGCTTTTGATTTTTGACATTAGAATAACTGTGTTGAATTGACATATACTGGGTTGTGGCTGTTGTGGTTCAAAATAAAAAAAAGCATGCGTGTGTTTGTGATGATTGAAAATATGTTTCTTAATGAAGTCTGTTTGATTTTGTGATTAGTGCTTTGCAAGTTTATCGCGTAAATGTCGGAGCTAAGGTGCCGCGTTTAAAGGCAACCAACATTAAATGGATTCAGATAGAGGTATATTTGCAAAAACTTAATGCGCAATTAGATAAAAAAAACTATATTGATTTACTATTTTATTTTTTTATAGTGCCCAAGACAACCCAACAGTACAGATTGTGGGTACTATGTCATGCGTTTCATGAAGGAAACTATCTTGCAGAACCAAGTTAAAATACCAATGGCGGTATGTTGTTTACTTAGCTTTTAACTGTGACTGTTCAAATGTTTTAGCAATTGTAACTTACTTTATTTAATTTTTATGTTGCAGTACTTCCATGACTTCAAATGCTCCACATACTCCACTGCTCAACTATCTGAAGTCGAGGAAGATTGGTGTCGCTATATTGTTGAAAAGTTCGTTTGATTATGTCAAATTTATCACAGTAGTTGCAGCAATACTCATTGGTATGTGAATAATGCTTTAGATTTCTAACTAGAGATCCACATCAACAGTAGTTTCTCTTTATCTATATCCTCAGATTGATAAAAGTTCAAATCTTACTTATTATTTCTGTTATTCTTCTTCATCAACAAAGTAAAGCATGTTACAAGTGTATTTCCTAAGGGTATTTGATTATTGCCCCCTGCTGTTTTTTTTTTGTGGTTGCAAGTGATGTGAAAAACAATAGCTTGATTGGAAGTATTCCTGAAAACATAGGCAACTGTACTGCCTTCCAGGTCCTGTATGTAATCCAACCGAATGTCAGACTTTTCTATACCTTGTCTTGTATTATTTGTAACCTCTTTAATGTCCTCCCTTGATTTCAGGGATTTATCCTACAACCAGCTAACTGGAGAGATACCATACAATATTGGATTTTTGTAAGTAGCAACCTTGTATGTGTTGCATGATCCTTTATAACCTATTTCAATTTTTAATAAGAAGGATATTTGGTCTTCCACTTCCCTTCTATGGGAATTTCTTGATGGGTTTGTTTGATTTTTGTAGGTCATTGCAAGGCAATAAACTCTCTGGGCATATTCCGTCTATGATCGGTCTCATGCAAGCACTTGCTGTCTTGTAATTAAGCATTGTTAGTTAGCAGTTTCTGAAACAAATTTAATGAAGTTTCATTGTTGACTTGAGGTTTTGGATGATGTTGAAACTGGGAAGCTTTAATATTATGAATCAGTTGCTTCTATAATCTGTATATGATCAGTGTGCATGGCTGAAATATATGAAGTTTGCGGATTCCCTTATATACTTGGTTCCTTAATTTTTTCTCCCTAATTTTATGCATCTTTTTGCATATACATATTTACTTCAGAAGTACAATGGAAGCAAGGGAACATTTGTATTGACTGCAACAATTGTGGTTTTTTTGGTGTAGTTCAATATGCAGGAATGGATGTAAAAGTTAAGAAATATGTAAAATTAAAAAAAAAAGGGAATAGATAGCGTTTGTATTAACAAACGCTATCTAAAGTCAGACTTTAGATAGCGTTTGTTAATACAAACGCTATCTAAAGTCTGACTTTAGATAGCGTTTGTACACGGAAACGCTATCTAAAGTCAGACTTTAGATAGTGTTTCTGTGTACAAACGCTATCTAAAGTCACCTATTAATAGCACTTCCTAAATGCTATCTTTGCTAACGAGTTTTAATAGTGGTAGCATAGATAGCGGTTACAAACACTATTAAAAGGTATACGGAAACGCTATCTAAAGTCTAATCTGTTGTAGTGAACAATTTTAATCCAAATGACTTGGTATCATAGGTAAAATAATTATTTTTAATATTTCTTTTTTATTTTTAAATAACATTCCTACCCTTCTCTTCCACCCCACCTCATCCCTACCTTTCACCCATTTGCCACCACTGGCCGGAGGGCTGCCGCTGCCGCTGTCTTAAGCTCCAGAATCCAGATCTAGCGGTGCCTTAACTAGACATCAAATTCCAGTGATTTCATCTCTCCACGTCGTGGATTCTGACGAGAGAGTTCGTCATGGCAGATCTACACGTGTTGAGTATGTTACTGAGGATCTGGATGCGACTGAAACTAGTGGGGGACCCATCTTCGTCTTCCTCGTGATTCAAAGATTTTGTAATTTTTGGTTCCATCCTTCCTTCTGGATGGGTCACCATTTTCATGTGTGAGACAAAAAAGATTCTCCCTTAAAGCTTGGCTACAATGGGGTACACGAGTGTTAAAAAGCTACACGCAAAATGGGTTTTATGTTTAAACCCGATCTACTATAAGATGGGTCTTGATGAACCGGCTGGAGGTAGGGGATGATAGAGGAGTGTTGCTTTTTTTTAAACTTCAAATAGAAAAAAAAATGTCAAAAAAACATGTATGTTCGATCAGCAGCCTAGTGGTCGGGCTAGGTGTGAGTTTTTATGTGTCACATGGTCACGTCTATGGATGGCAACAGGGTGGGGCGGGGGCGGGTTTTGCCTTCCCCAACCCCGCCTCGCTCCCCTTCGGGTTTGAAAAATAGATCCCCATCCCCGCCCCCAGCAAGGATCGGGTTTCCCCGCAGGTCCCCGCCCCCATCAATAAGTAACCAAATTTAAAAATAATTTTGTTTTAATTGAAATTAACAACTCAAAAATTGTAATGTCAATAAATAAACAATTAAAACAATCAACCAAAAATTGAAACTTAGTTTCTTTCACCTACAAATTAAAAAGAAACTAATTCTTTAGAAACACTTCGTTATGCTTCAAATAACACAGTTAGCATCTAAACACCATTGTAAAAGCACAAACAAATGTCCTGTAATTTTTCAAAAAAGAAAGTATCCTTTTATACAGAATGAAGCCTTTCAATCAAAGCAAATCTAATACCATACATAGATATACGAGGATAATATTGTAATTAGGTAAACAACATGGCGGGTTCGGGGTGGGTCGGGGCGGGTATCTGGATCCCCATCCCCATCCCCAGTCATAGCCGGTTTTCCCCGTCAAAGTCGGGCCGGGTTCGGGTGGGTACCCGTGGGTTTTGGTCTCATTGCCATGCCTGGTCACGTCTTCGAGTCCTGGCTAGCGTAACTTCAATTTTTTTGTTAGGATTTTTCTTTTTAACAGAAGAAAATGAAAATACGAAAAAAGCAAATGCCAGGGTTCGAACCCGTGTCAACCTAGAGGTAGTTAAGCGCCCCAAACCATTAAGCCATGTATCAACCTCTTGTGAATTAGTGACACTTATTTTTCTTTAAAGTTAAAAAAGGGAAGCAACATCCACAGGAATTTCCTTCTTCCTCACCCGGCTACAGAGAAAACGGGTCTTTCGACCCGCAAACACAACCCAGACGAATCTAAAAATTCAGACAATGAATGGTTTTAATATTTCAGTATGGTAGTCATATAATAGCGATTAAAGGAAGCCCCAACTCAATTTTGAAAATAATTTGTGAATGAGGGATAAATCACTCAACACATTCGCCGCAAACTTCCGTTTCCATTCTGACCCACCTGCGTTTCAAGTCTAGATCCCATTCTATTCTCCCAAATCACACTTCAACTGATGAACAAATCCCACATTGCATTCCACTTCTTCCAATTTCGTCTGCCACCACACCCTCTCCACTTGCTCTACCATCATCCACTTCCCCGCACCTTTCAAGGCCCTTTTTTGCAAATGTTTTATTTTTTTAACAGGCCCCTCTGGGAAAATTAGTCAACTTGGCTTACCTGAAAATCCCCTAAAAATCGCAAGTTATTTTCAAGCCCCATCGGTGGACCACTATAGTATTTCATAATTTCAATACCATTTCACTATCATCATAATGTCAATTATATTAAACCATCATGTTGAACGTATACCCATATCATCATAATTTCTTTTTATTGCATTAAAAGCAATTAATATTGCTACTGTTACATTTACATTTGTGAAAGGTTTTGCTGCAAAGTTTTCTCATACCCATATAAGATGGATGCATATCAGAAACACATGATCAATAGGCTTGGATGCCTATTGTCATGATGGAGCACATCTAAAATAGAATATGTCTCTGTTTGGTAAAAACTAGTGGATAGTGGATAAGCTAGCGGATAGCGGATAAGCTAGCTGATAGCGAATAGTGGATAAGCTAGCTGATAACGGATAAGCTAAATACGTTATAAGGTCAAATGCTATACACTAGTGAAAAAATGCTATACGCTAATTTTAAAAACGATTACCAAATGGGGCTACTTTTCCGTCCGCTATAAGTCATACGCTATACGCTAGAGGATTTGGCAAACCAAACAAACACTATATATATATTTTGTAGATACCACTATGCTTAGGAATAGAATGTGGCTAGCAAAGAGATTTCCATGATCTTTGGTCTGCAAGGCTGCACAAATAGAGAAGCCGGATCATGGGTACTTAAAAGAAGACTTAGGGAGGTGTAATAAGCTACTCATTTTACAACTATGCAATTTAAAATTATTTTATAGTATGCATTATGTTTTTAACTTTATTTCCTCTTTCACAGGTTATTGTTCTATTTTTTAATTGATCTCTAAATCAGGAGGGCAATCGGGGAATTTCGAAAAATAAGTATGTGATGATAGATGATCTTTGGAACCTTAGCTTATCTTCCACATTGAAAAATAAGTACAACAGTCATTGTACAAGCAAATTAAAAGATCAGTGTAAAATTAGAATATTGAATAACATTGTAACATCCCTGGCTGCTTTATGGATTGACGACTGTCCCCACAAACCAACACGTGTCTTTTCAGCGTGCTTTGACCTCACTCACACGCTTCCTAGGAAAACATGTGACACCCGAAGTCGACGAGGACGGGGAGTGGTCACCAGTGCAAGAAGGCACGATCAATGAGCGGCTCCTGGCAGGCTTCTAGATGGAGGGAGACATGAATGAACCGATTACACACCCGAATGAGAGGGATCCTGAGACTGTGTAGGTATGGGACTATACAGTTGAGGATGGCTTATAATTAATTGATTTGTACTACCAATACCAACAAGATGCATCTTATTTTCGGGAGCCTATCATCAATTCTGGGATGGGTGACCTCCTGGGATGTTTTCCCAGGAAGCATGTGAGTGAGGACAAAGCACGCTGAAAAGACTCGTGTTGGTTTGTTGGGACAGTCGTCAATCCATAAAGCAGTCAGGGATGTTACAATAAATAAAAAACATTATATTATTAAACTATAATAATAACATGTAATATAAAAGTAAAATAAAACACTAAAGATCACCACAGTCCGCTTAGACCTCTTATCAACAAACTTGCCAGTGTCTCCGCTTATATGGGTCTGTGTAAAGACCGTAGGGACATCAATTGAATGCCTAATTGCTTCTGCCTGCAAACGACACACGAATAAAATCAATTAATTATAAAATATATTATTAATAAAAATATAAATTTTATAAACTTAATTATTTATATATGCATACCACGTTAATGGCATGCTGGACGTGGTTAATCGTACCACCCTTGTGTAGGCTCCCGCCCTTCTCGGAAGCTCGATTCCTCTTCACCTGCTCACAGATCAGCCTGTAAGCTGGAGAGTCCCAGTGTGCATATAGATGGGCCCATATGTAGGGACCGATGTAATCTGGTCATATGCGGCTCTGCCTACGCTCCTGGAGCATGTCCCTCAGTCTGGTGGCAGATCTTGATCAAAATAGTTGGGGGAGCCACTAATTATTAATTAAATTAATATAATTTTCAACATGACGTTGATATAATCTCATTCAAGATAAAAACTCTTCGAACTTCCTCTCTTTTATTCAATGGATAGTCCCAAATTTGGAAATAGTTTCCAGGAAAAAATAGTGAAGATAAATATGCTCACTGCCAAGACAGAGGCAAATCAAGGAAGGATAAATAACACAAATGAAAGAAAATTTGCAGTCATGGGAAACGCAAATTGGAAATTTGTCAATGAAAAGTAATGGAAAAAAAATGAAATTGAAAAGTAAAAAAACAATATTTTATGGGTAAACATCCTATTTGGTCTATGTTTTTTTTCTTCAATAAAGTCTAAGATTGAAGAGACATCACTAAAGCAGAAGGCATCCCAACTATGTTGGCGCCCCAACTACTAACAATCATCCGCCACAAGCCAACATAAAATATATAGAAAAAAGTAATACAAGGAAAACATGGGGGTGGGAGGGGGGGGGGGGGCATAAAACCAAACCCATGAGAGAAACAATCAACTGAACCTATAATTAGGCAAGCCAATACAATTACGGAGAGACTCCTCTCTAATAAAGTCAGGCACCATGTCCCACCAAGTGGAACAATGGGAAGCCACTCCATAGTTAGCTAAACCATCTGCACAGCTATTTCCTTCCATGTAGATGTGGGTCAGCCGGAACGACATGCTTCTACAGAGGACTCTAAAATTTTCCCATCTGTTATGCAGTTGCCATGGTACTTTCCTGTTAAGGGTAAAAGCCTCAACCACTATTTTTGAGTCGCACTCGAGCCACAGCGAAGACCAACCCTTTTGGTATGCAGTTTCAACTCCCATCATTGTTGCTACCAATTTTGCATGGAAAGCAGAGACTACGCCCAGGAACTCAGAGAAACATCTTCCATCGGAGTCTCTAAAGATGCCACCCGCAGCAGCATACCCTGGACAGCCTTTAGCTGACCCATCAGTGTTGCATTTTATCCATCCTATGGGAGGAGGCAACCAGTCCACTTGCTTAATACAATCGGCCCTAGGAGCATGGCAAGCCACAGAGAAGAACTTTATCACCTTGAAGTCGTCCATAGAGTTAGTTGCTGTCCCTTTAGACAATGAGCTAGCAAGATGAGTATCTGCCATGATGAGGCTGGTTGCATGCCTGTAAGATAGCACCTTGTTTCTGAATTTGATACTATTCCTGCACAGCCAAATAACAGAGAAAGTGTTAACGATAGCAGCCAAGACTATATCCCTGGCTTGGCTACTACTGAATCTACCACAACAGTCCAGCAGACAAACTGTAACATTCCGATTTTCGCTGCTTTGTAATATCGGTAATAAATATATAAATATATTTTTTTTATCCGAGACTTAGAAAATGATTTTGGATAAACCAAGGTCATTTCCTTGTTATACTTATTTTCATAAGGTTACGGGGAAGTTTTTGGTTGAAAATTCAGACGGAAGCCAGTCTGCCGTTTTGTGTTTTCGCTGACAGTAAAAGTTTACTGCTCAGAAAGCCTAATTTTAACTCGTGAACAAGATTAAAAATGTTTTTATTTTATTTACTACGATACTGGAAGTTTTGAAAAATTTAGCGTAAAAATTAAAATATTATATTTGTTGCAGCCGTATACGTCGAGATTATCTCTAGGAAAAAGCCTGCGCCAGATGAACCAAGGAGTCGGCAAAGGATCTGAGATAATGAATTTGACCGACTTGACGATCATTTATGACGAGCTTATCTGCGTCATAATGGCCATAATGGCGCGTTTATGACAGTGAATTTTTGCTATGAAATGACCATTTTACTCTTGTCTTTTTATGACAATTACAAGCCATGCCATTGGAAAATTTGACCAAATCCAACCCAAAACTCACGGCTCCTTCCTCCATTCAAATCACTTGGACATCACTTTTCCTAAGCCATAAATGACATTTATGTTAAGTGGATGAGTTATAAGGCAAAGTCATTCTCTAATCAATCACCCGAAACTGCCACGAAATTCTGACCAGTTTATGCTCTGAATCACGAAAAACTTTCAACATGAAAGTTGTTCATCTTTCTCTCTTATTTTCAACGACATAAAGATCATCCAAAACGGACAAGTATGTTGAGAGATATACCCAAATTACTAAAACTGTTCTAAACCCTCATCATGTTCATCTTCTTCTCCAATGTTCTCAAATCTTCTTCAAGTTTCTTGATTCTTCTTAACCTATCTTTGACTCATAAATTCATCCAAAAAAGTCAAGATAAGCTTGCATTAAATGTGGCAAAATCATCATCATGGCACTTTATTGACAATTTGCAAACTAGTCCTTCAACTTTTGGAATCTTTGCAAATTGGTCCTTAGAACTTAATTGCATTTGAATCCTTTAGCAAGACAACTCATCATCATCTAGATCCTTCCTAAGATGGCGCCACTACCTCTATAAATACCATACTCTCACTTTTCACTTAGTTTCTTTTGCCATTTGTTTCCAAAACCCTAAAGTTCATAAGTCTCTTAGTGCTAAGTTTGTAAAACAAGTTCTTGGATTTCCTTTGTCATTGATCTTCAAGAGGTAAATTCAAATCTTCATTCTTAATCATGCCTATGTTCTTTAGCAAGTTTCTTGATTCAAGGCTTATATCATAGTTGTTCATCACTTTAAAGTTTCTAACCCTAGAACTTTGAAAAGTCATAATAAATTCTAGAAAAATCTAATGATGATGAAACTACTTTCTATCTTCTTGATATCATGCAAGTTATCTAAATCCAAGAGCATGATGTAATCAAAAATTTCTTTCCTAAAAATCTAGCCTTGGCCGAATCTATCACATTAGGGTTGGTAGAGTTTTGTTCATGTGTTGTCATGTATGATCATGTATTCTATATGGCATGTATGACTACACACTCTAATCCATGTTAGTCTCTTAAAATGAATATTTTACTCAAAAATCTTTGTGTTGGACGAAACCCTAGGTGGGTTAGATTTGTTGAGTTTTGTTTAAAGTTTTCCTTAATGATCTTGTTAATCAAGCTATTAGTATGTATGCTTAATAAATCCAAGTTGGTTTATTAAACTAAGAACCCTAGCCCAATGAACCTATTGAGGCCGAATCCTTGTATAAAAGAGATAGGAAGTTTTGAGTTTCAACTTTAGTTGTTTAGTCACTAATCCATGATTTAGGTTAATCAAGGATCATAAATCTATGACTTAATCATGATTAGGAATTTTAAGGATTTTGAACCCTAAAGGTCAGCCCTTGGCCGAAACCCTAACCCTAAAGGTTAGAGGATTTTGTTTAAAATTTTAGTCTTGTAATAAGTAATCTATGTTCGTTAAGTCTCTAGTAACTAGGATCCAAAAGATGGCATTAAGAAGATAACCTTAAACCTAATTTTCTAAGTCTTGGCCGAACCTAGCCCTAAAGTGTCATAGATGGTTGTTATTTGATTAATTATTGTTATGTTGTTTGGTTCAAGGTGAAACTATTAATCTGTGGTGTGATAGTGAGGAACGTCGAGTTCGATATTTCGGTGCTAGCTCAGGTGGGGAAAAGAATCAACCTATCGTCGGAATCGATAAGTAGTAGATTATATGATAATTGTGTAGGGCGACCTAAACCCTACTAGTAGTCGAGTAATCGACAAGACCAAAATCACATCGGAAACCTTTTCTGTAAAACCAATGGTGATTCGGTGATTGTAGGTTTATCGACATTAAGTTGATTTTAAATATTTGAGTATGTTTGAATTATTTACTTTTGATTGTTTGTGATACGCTGGTTGAGGTATTCCATCTGTATGTGACGTATTGTTTCGATGTTTGAATAATTATGATAGTGAGGATGTTTGCTGTCTGTCACGGCCGTGATGGTTGTCATGGCCAGGCCGTGACATGTTCCGTGTTGTAGGATTCTTGTCTTTGTTGTCTGTCACGGTCGTGATGGCTATCACGGCCAGGCCGTGACAGAGTCTGACTTGGTTATTTATTTGATTTGATTATTATGCGTTGGTTGTGATAAATTACTTTATATGATATTGAGATATCTGAATATTTCCTGATATTGTGTGATGCATGATCTGCCTGGTTTTTAATACTATGCCTAGTTGATATTTAAGTAAGGATATATGTTGTTTGGGAGATAATTGTTTGGGTGAGAGAATGAATTGACTTAGAGGTGCCTAGCTTAATTAAGTTATCTAATGGATGAGATGTGACATAGAATGCGAGTTGAGGTTATGATAGGAGCTTGAGGTACAAGGTTGTTATTGATTTGAGATAGTGAGATTCATATAGAGGCTTTGATGCAAATACTTTTTCAGTCCATGACGCGTCGATCTGTTTTATCCTATCGAAATATAGAAGGGCACTACGTTGAGTCTTATCCTATCGAAAGATAGAAGTGTACTATGATGAGTTCTTTGCATCGGACTACCCTGGACTACTAACGAATGTGAAAGGAATAGAGACAGTTATGATAGTATAAGTGTTTAGACTACATGAGCTGAGGGTAGAGGATGATATAGTGAATTGAGGATGATTGTTGATTTTGAGTGATGCGTGTCTGTGACAATTACTGCATAATTTACTATTACTCTTTTCCGCTTTTTGATGATAGAACTGTTTCTTATTCCCTATATCTTCCTGTGTGTTGTATTTTATTTCTGATGTGATCGTACGAGAAGACTGATGGAGGAACCAATTTTTGAGGAGTTAGATGGAACTCCTTATGAACCAGATGTTGGAGGTCGAGCTGTGATTCAAGGCGATTAGAGTATAGACAGTATGGCCAGTGTGTCTAAAGAGTATTTATATTTTCGCTGAGTATGTCTGTAGTGAAGTTTATGCCTGTGAGGGATCCTACTGAAAGGGTACCCTTAACAGTGCTTTTGGAATGTAATAAATAACAGGTGTGTATTTATGTAATATAGTTTTTGTATGTTTTATATATGCATAAGTTATATAATTATTAATTAAGTTTTAATTTTTACGTATTTTCAACGATAAGCGGGCGATTAAGTAAATAAATATTAAGGTTTTAATGTAATAATACGATGGGGCACAACGGGGTGTCTCATTTGGTGGTATCAGAGTAGTTCGATTCTAATCGGACTGTGAGGTTTAGGATGTTGTTACTGGCCGTGTCTAGTTGAGTCCACATTGGATTTTAACTATGCTTATAAGATAGGTGGTGTGTCCGAATACGATGCGATAATTAACTTTAGTATGACATATGGTATTTATATACTGGTCTATGTGGTATTATATGTCATGCTGATAAGAGCGAATTATTTCTTTTACAGAATCATGGCTCGTGGAAGAGGACGTCCGATCGTCAGTGATGACAGAACTCCTGAAAGAATTGTTGGAGATAACAATGTGGAAAATAATCAGACTGAGAGTGGAGGAGAGTCATCTGAGACTCAAGATACCATGAAAAATATAGTTACTGCTCTGTTATTACAAACACGGCAGAATGCTGAGATGCTACAGATGAACAAAGAACAACAGGAACAACAGAATCAAAGGAGAGCTGCAGCAGCTGAAGATGCCGAAATGGCTAATTTCCTGAAAGGGAAGCCACCACAATTCCGAGGAGATTATGATCCAGAGAAGGCAGAATGGCAGATACAAGAGATCGAGAAAATATTCGATACCATGCGCTGCAGAGAGGATAGGAAAGTGACGTATGCTGCCTTCATGCTAACTGGAGGAGCAGAGTCTTGGTGGAGAGGCAAGCGAAGATTGCTGGATCTTGAAGGCGAGTTATCAACTGGCAGCTGTTTAGTGATCGCTTCTTTGAGAAGTATTTTCCGCGTCTAGTTCGACGCGAGAAAGAAAGGGAATTCTGAGTCTCAAACAAGGCAACATGATTGTTTGGTGATTATGCATCACGATTTGAGGCTCGATTAAGTATTCCGAATTTTATCGAGAGATTCCCCAGGATGAAGATTGGCAATGTAGTAGGTTTGAGGAAGGACTCAGACATGGACTACGAGAGGGCTATAGTATCTCTCGATATTCGAGTTTTCCTGGAGCTAGTGGAGAGATGCGGTGCCATAGAAAGCATAGATCCGAGGCAAGGCTGCCGGCGAGAAGCGATAAAGGATTGGAGGTCCTATTCGATCAGATGTGCAGAGGAGAGTAGATAGTGGTTCTCAGTGGAGACTGGAACCATATAAAAAATTAATCTGAGCAGTTGCACCAGACTAGTTCCCTACGGCCGGTGGGTGGAGCAGGCCAGCAGCAGCAGAGAGGTTTAGGTTGTTACTTATGTGGAGGGCCGCATTACCTGCGGGATTGCAAGGAGAGACCTAGTTGTCTCCATTGCGGTAAACCAGGTCATTTTGCTCGTGAGTGTAGACAGAAAAAAGCAACAGAATGTAGCCACCGGTAGAGAAGCTGGAAGTTATGGAAGTGAAGCTGGGAGAAGAGATCCAGGAATAGGTCAGCAGATGGTTAGACCTAAAGCTGTTGGGAGAGTGTTTACCATAAGAAGAGTTGAATCCCCTCACACTGCAGATCTCATAAACGGTATGTATGATTTTGATATAAATTGGAATAATAGAATATGTTCGAAGGATTAAGTTTTAATTATGTCCTTTAAGGATGTTAGATCAAGTTGGAAAGGTTAAGGACAATGAATAGAATATAGTGATGGATAAGTTCGAGGATAAATAGAATGATATAAGCATGAATTCTGTTATGAAGTTACCGCTGTCACCTAGGGGGAAAACAGCGATGAGAAATATATTGTCGGAGCTATAGATTAAGATAAGATTACAAGATGATGTCTAGTGTTGAGTTAAGAAATTTCGAGGACGGAATTTTTTTCTAAGAGGGGTAGTAATGTAACATCCCGATTTTCGCTGCTTTGTAATATCGGTAATAAATATATAAATATATTTTTTTTTATCCGAGACTTAGAAAATGATTTTGGATAAACCAAGGTCATTTCCTTGTTATACTTATTTTCATAAGGTTACGGGGAAGTTTTTGGTTGAAAATTCAGACGGAAGCCAGTCTGCCGTTTTCTATGTTTTCGCTGACAGTAAAAGTTTACTGCTCAGAAAAACTAATTTTAACTCGTGAACGAGATGAAAAATGTTTTTATTTTATTTACTACGATACTGGAATTTTGAAAAATTTAGCGTAAAAATTAAAATATTATATTTGTTGCAGCCGTATACGTCGAGATTATCTCTAGGAAAAAGCCTGCGCCAGATGAACCAAGGAGTCGGCAACGGATCTGAGATAATGAATTTGACCGACTTGACGAGCATTTATGACGAGCTTATCTGCGTCATAATGGCCATAATGGCGCATTTATGACAAAGTGAATTTTTGCTATGAAATGACCATTTTACTCTTGTCTTTTTATGACAATTACAAGCCATGCCATTGGAAAAATTGACCAAATCTAACCCAAAACTCACGGCTCCTTCCTCCATTCAAATCACTTGGACATCACTTTTCCTAAGCCATAAATGACATTTATGTTAAGTGGATAAGTTATAAGGCAAAGTCATTCTCTCATCAATCACCCGAAACTGCCACGAAATTCTGACCAGTTTATGCTCTGAATCACGAAAAACTTTCAACATGAAAGTTGTTCATCTTTCTCTCTTATTTCCGACGACATAAAGATCATCCAAAACGGACAAGTATGTTGAGAGATATACCCAAATTACTAAAACTGTTCTAAACCCTCATCATGCTCATCTTCTTCTCCAATGTTCTCAAATCTTCTTCAAGTTTCTTGATTCTTCTTAACCTATCTTTGACTCATAAATTCAGCCAAAAAAGTCAAGATAAGCTTGCATTAAATGTGGAAAAATCATCATCATGGCACTTTATTGACAATTTGCAAACTAGTCCTTCAACTTTTGGAATCTTTGCAAGTTGGTCCTTAGAACTTAATTGCATTTGAATCCTTTAGCAAGACAACTCATCATCATCTAGATCCTTCCTAAGATGGCGCCACTACCTCTATAAATACCATACTCTCACTTTTCACTTAGTTTCTTTTGCCATTTGTTTCCAAAACCCTAAAGTTCATAAGTCTCTTAGTGCTAAGTTTGTAAAACAAGTTCTTGGATTTCCTTTGGCATTGATCTTCAAGAGGTAAATTCAAATCTTCATTCTTAATCATGCCTATGTTCTTTAGCAAGTTTCTTGATTCAAGGCTTATATCATAGTTGTTCATCACTTTAAAGTTTCTAACCCTAGAACTTTGAAAAGTCATAATAAATTCTAGAAAAATCTAATGATGATGAAACTACTTTCTATCTTCTTGATATCATGCATGTTATCTAAATCCAAGAGCATGATGTAATCAAAATTTCTTTCCTAAAAATCTAGCCTTGGCCGAATCTATCACATTA
Source organism: Sophora flavescens (assembly GCA_030762895.1). NCBI lineage: Eukaryota > Viridiplantae > Streptophyta > Magnoliopsida > Fabales > Fabaceae > Sophora > Sophora flavescens. Next base: position 32,701,817 of record CM061065.1, on the reverse strand, counting down.
GGGTTGGTAGAGTTTTGTTCATGTGTTGTCATGTATGATCATGTATTTTATATGGCATGTATGATTACACACTCTAATCCATGTTAGTCTCTTAAAATGAATATTTTACTCAAAAATCTTTGTGTTGGACGAAACCCTAGGTGGGTTAGATTTGTTGAGTTTTGTTCAAAGTTTTCCTTAATGATCTTGTTAATCAAGCTATTAGTATGTATGCTTAATAAATCCAAGTTGGTTTATTAAACTAAGAACCCTAGCCCTATGAACCTATTGAGGCCGAATCCTTGTATAAAAGAGATAGGAAGTTTTGAGTTTCAACTTTAGTTGTTTAGTCCCTAATCCATGATTTAGGTTAATCAAGGATCATAAATCTATGACTTAATCATGATTAGGAATTTTAAGGATTTTGAACCCTAAAGGTCAGCCCTTGGCCGAAACCCTAACCCTAAAGGTTAGAGGATTTTGTTTAAAATTTTAGTCTTGTAATAAGTAATCTACGTTCTTTAAGACTCTAGTAACTAGGATCCAAAAGATGGCATTAAGAAGATAACCTTAAACCTAATTTTCTAAGTCTTGGCCGAACCTAGCCCTAAAGTGTCATAGATGGTTGTTATTTGATTAATTATAGTTATGTTGTTTGGTTCACGGTGAAACTATTAAGCTGTGGTGTGATAGCGAGGAACGTCGAGTTCGAGATTTCGGTGCTAGCTCAGGTGGGGAAAAGAATCAACCTATCGTCGGAATCGATAAGTAGTAGATTATATGATAATTGTGTAGGGCGACCTAAACCCTACTAGTAGTCGAGTAATCGATAAGACCAAAATCACATCGGAAACCTTTTCTGTAAAACCAATGGTGATTCGGGGATTGTAGGTTTATCGACATTAAGTTGATTTTAAATATTTGAGTATGTTTGAATTATTTACTTTTGATTGTTTGTGATACGCTGGTTGAGGTATTCCATCTGCATGTGACGTATTGTTTCGATGTTTGAATAATTATGATAGTGAGGATGTTTCTTTGTCATCACACTGGCCGTGATGGTTGTCATGGCCAGGCCGTGACATGTTCCGTGTTGTAGGATTCTTGTCTTTGTTGTCCGTCATGGTCGTGATGGCTATCACGGCCAGTCCGTGACAATCGACTTGGTTATTTATTTGATTTGATTATTATGCGTTGGTTGTGATAAATTGCTTTATATGATATTGAGATATCTGAATATTTCCTGATATTGTGTGATGCATGATCTGCCTGGTTTTTAATACTATGCCTAGTTGATATTTAAGTAAGGATATATGTTGTTTGGGAGATAATTGTTTGGGTGAGAGAATGAATTGACTTAGAGGTGCCTAGCTTAATTAAGTTATCTAATGGATGAGATGTGACATAGAATGCGAGTTGAGGTTATGATAGGAGCTTGAGGTACAAGGTTGTTATTGATTTGAGATAGTGAGATTCATATAGAGGCTTTGATGCAAATACTTTTTCAGTCGATGACGCGTCGATCTGTTTTATCCTATCGAAAGATAGAAGGGCACTACGTTGAGTCTTATCCTATCGAAAGATAGAAGTGTACTATGATGAGTTCTTTGCATCGGACTACCCTGGACTACTAACGAATGTGAAAGGAATAGAGACAGTTATGATAGTATAAGTGTTTAGACTACATGAGCTGAGGGTAGAGGATGATATAGTGAATTGAGGATGATTGCTGATTTTGAGTGATGCGTGTCTGTGACAATTACTGCATAATTTACTATTACTCTTTTCCGCTTTTTGATGATAGAACTGTTTCTTATTCCCTATATCTTCCTGTGTGTTGTATTTTATTTCTGATGTGATCGTACGAGAAGACCTGATGGAGGAACCAATTGCTGAGGAGTTAGATGGAACTCCTTATGAACCAGATGCTGGAGGTCGAGCTGTGATTCAAGGCGATTAGAGTATAGACAGTATGGCCAGTGTGTCTAAAGAGTATTTATATTTCCGCTGAGTATGTCTGTAGTGAAGTTTATGCATGTGAGGGATCCTACTGAGAGGGTACCCTTAACAGTGCTTTTGGAATGTAATAAATAACAGGTGTGTATTTATGTAATATAGTTTTGGTATGTTTTATATATGCATAAGTTATATAATTATTAATTAAGTTTTAATTTTTATGTATTTTCAACGATAAGCGGGCGATTAAGTAAATAAATATTAAGGTTTTAATGTAATAATACGATGGGCCACAACGGGGTGTCTCACAAACAACAGAGGCTGAGTTTAGGTCACAATTCAACGCTCCTCCCAGCCACGTCCAAAGCATGGATGAGAAGCTGCAGCGAAGGAAGACATGGTCAGCCGTCTCATCAGAAGCATAACACAAAGGGCAGATAGAAACGATGACACAGCCCCTACCTCTAAGGTTATCATCCGTTGGCATTTTGGAGTGCATCAGCCTCCAAACTATGAAGGACTAAGAAGGATGGAGGAAGCTCTTCCATATGAGATTGCACCAGTTAAGGGTATTGGAAGGAGGGTTCAGGAATCGATAGGCTTCCTTGAGAGTCAAGTTACCCGCATCTGAAGAACACCAAACCTTCTGATCCCTACCAGCTTCAACCGGGATGATTACTCTCTTCATCTCATGCAGGAGGGTAGGGAATCTAGCATGCAACTCCAGAGGGAGGTGCCATTTACCATCGATGATGAAGTCTGAAACCCTAGCAGACAGTAGGTGCTGCATGGTAGGAGGAATGCCAAGAAGATCAAGCACAGACAATGCATTGGTTAGCCAGTTATCTCTCCAGAAATTAATCTCATCCCCCTTCCCAAGGATCCATGAGGAGTTATGCTCGATTAAACCAATGTATCCTCTAATGCCCGGCCAGATGGAGGATCTGACAAAGGAAGCCAAAGGCACACCCCTTCTAAAGAACCTGGATCTGCAGAGAGAGAGCCCCGATCTTCATTCGAAGAGGAGACCTTCCAACTCAGCTTTAACATGGCTGCCTCATTAACCGATCTTGATGATCTGAGGCCTAAGCCACCTTCAGCTAATGGCTTACACAGCTTACTCCAGGCAACAGTTACAATTTTCCTAGAGTGAGTGCAACCAGACCAAATGAAGTTCCTCAACCATTTATCAATGGTCTTTAGCAAGGCAATAGGCCAACTATAAACTTGGAAACTGTACAGCAGCATTCTAATCTGCCCATAATCGACAGTAAGGAGCCCTTCCAAGCTGATAATTTGGCTTTAACCCTATCAGCAATTGGCTGCAAGTGAATCACTTTGGGTTTGCCCTTGAAGACTAGAACACCCAGATAAAAGAAGGGAAGCTGACCTTGTGTGAAGCCAAAAACATCCTTAATTACCACTAACCTTCTAGGAGCAATGGCTTCGGCATAAAACTTGTACTTGTCCAGACTCAACTGCTGGCCAGAGGTCTCAGCATATTTGTTAAAAATGTTCATTAGGTTTCGCATGCCTCTTTGTTCCCCTTGCAGAAGACCAATATGTCATCAGCGTAGAAGACATGAGAAGGAGGCATGCAGTTTCTAGGGCCCGCCATGTGGTGCAGTTTCCCAGCTTCCGTTAAAATTGTGAAGTAGTATCAACACGATCCCTGAAATTGTAAAACGGTAATCAACTTAGTCCCTCCGTTGAAAATCATATGGACTAAGTTGATTTTAATTTACTAACGTCATGGACTTAATTAATATTAAGTGAGTAAAATAAGGTACCAAATTGATACTAACATTTCATTCAATGATGCTTTTGAAATTTCGATAATTTCAATGATCATGTTGATACCACTTCATAATTTTAGGGACTAAATTTGGTATTTACCCAATATTTTATTTTATATTGAAAGTTTGAAACCAAGACATATTTTTATATTTTATAGCCTATAATTAACTAAAGGACAATAGCTGGCTCCCACGTATTATTAGTAGTAGTACCACGGCTACTCCTATGCCTATTATAAAAAAGGAATTTTATCATTGGAATTTGATGTATTTTAAATTTTAAAGAGTGATAGACTTGATTTCCCAATAAGTTTTTACTTTTTTTGGGTTCCTTAACCAATGTCCTTAGGACACTAGTTATCATAACCCTAATAATAATAGTAACCATATCACATCTTCTTCTTCCCTTCTATCGGTCAGTTCAGACTCCATTTTAGAGTCCTCCTGCTTCAACAAAAAAACTCTACTCCGTGGCATCTTCGTCAACGTCTATGTCCCTAATATTTTGTTCTAAAAAAATTGGTAAAAATTTCTGGGGGGAGCCGTTGCTCCCCTCCGCCCTAAAAAAGGTCTGCCTCTGCCTCAGTCTACGACCTGCTTTATGCTCAAAGATATCATGTATCTCTGAAGTATGCTCCAGACGCCATTGCACAACGTCCTGTGAACAAGGAAAAAATTAATAAATTTATACAATAAAATATATAAAATGCATGAAAAATAAATATAAATTACAATAAATAATAAACATCTTACCCCTAATCGTCTGAAGATACGATCTTTATCATCCTGTGGTATCTTCCCCCATGATGGCCAGAAGCGATGATATTGCTGCATGATGGAGTACATAACATCCCTCGGTCCCACTTTCGATGGGATAAACCTGACAAAAGTTTAAAATTTTAAAAGATCAACAAAATGACAAACACCAAATTTATTGAATAACAAAAATAGTAATAAAATATTAAATTTAAAAATACTTACGCTCCACTAACATGCTGGATCCATGGTCGCTCCTCTCGCAATTGTTTATAAGTCCCGCATACAAAAGATGGATATGATATTGATTGAAGCTGGTGTAACTAAATATGCAACTGAACTATGGATAACTAAACTGTTAAGAAAAGGTTGTGCTTTTAGACAATACTTTTTATTTGGCTTTAGCTCCAGTGCTAAGTTCCAAACCCGCTTTGTTTATTCCAATTTGATATATTTAGGTTGGATTTTCTTCTTGAACTGATTATTAACTTTCTATTCTTAAAATCTGGTGCTGCTATTGTCGTAGGCTATGTAAGTCAATTTTCTTGATGATAATTATAAGTTTCCAATCTTTATGAATATTTATTTTTTACTTTCTATTGTGATCTAAATTCATACTTCTTGGGGAAATGCATGGTCATTATTATTTCTAATGCAGTTGATATCATAGGTTTTCGTAAACACATATTTAGGGCTGTGGATGAAGTTGAATTGATGTTTATCAATAGGTAATTGCTTGTGCAGTGCAGATATGGTGAGCTGATCTTCAATTTTCTTCCGTTCTTGATTTTGTAATTTTTCTATTCATTCCTCCAACATAAATGGATTCAGGGTAATAATCCCCTCCTAAAGCTTTTCTCCCTCATTCTTAAACTTCCCTTTCCTTCCCTCCCCTCTCCTTTTTTTTCTTTTTCAATTTATGTATATTTGTTGAAAATACCAGCTTCAATAATGTTGTATATAATATATTATTTATCTAAAGTTTCCTTTATTTGAGTTCCTTTCTTCCTCATTGATATTTGTTTGAGTTACTTTCTTTCTAATAAGTAAAGGATCTTTTACTTTAGTAGCTAACGTACAACTATTTGGAAACAATTTTTATTTATCTTCATTGTTTCCTGTACAAATATTTGGAAATAGGAAATAGAATGAAAACAATATGACATTTTTATAACTATTTTTGTTGTAATTATTTCTAAATTTAGAAAATGAAAACAGGAAATGAAAATGCAAACCAAACAGGCCCTAATATTTGATATTAATTGGATAATGAGTTAATTACTTTCTATTGATATTTTCATTGTAAAAGCTACTGATTTTTAATTAATTTCATATTATTTCCTAGAAACATAGCGAGTATAGGCACCATGAACTCAGTTTACTTTTTAAATACAAATAATTTTTCATGTTACATCAACTATATGCTAAGGTGATGGGTTTGTTTTAGTAGTCAAGGGGGGATAGGGCTACCTGGAGCTTATTTATGGACTGGCTGGTCAGAGAATGCTTTTTAAGGTTGAGACCAAGTCTGTTTCAATTTCCCACTTTGAGGGCTTTGATCGTGTAAGGAGGGTGTGTGAAGGAGCTAATAACACCCATACCAAGATTTATAGCTCAAGTGTTTATTTACATTATATTGATTTATTTGGTTTTGGTCATTTTTGTCTTTTAATTTTCTATTTTACTTTGTCGTGTTGCGTTCAAAACCTTTTTATCATCCTCATGGGTTTCCAGGTGGTGCCTCAAACACATTTTGGATCACCTTCATTCCGCTGATAAGTCTTGGCACTCCTCTTAAGACCAAGCCATCTATTAATAGTCTTTCTTTTCTACTAAAAATTTTCAAGTCATTTGTAGCTACTTAACTGATATTTTTTTACTAATTATATGATTAGTTTCTACTTTCTATTGCTTTCTCCTATCTACATATTTGTTACTTCATTAAGCTCTCGTGCTTCCTATCCATTACTCAACAAATGATATAAATTGTTCTTTCCCTATCCATAGTATATGGAAAAAGTTAGGCAATTGGAAGCAAGTTTCAACATTAGTGGTCTCGTGCATTGATGTCTCCATTGAGTATTGGAACCAGTTTATCACTCAACAAGGTTCCTCACCAATCACTCCAAGAATTAAGAAAAGCAATAGGAGAGAATAGAATAGTAGAAGAGAGAAGGCAATAGCATTTCTGAAAAAATGCTTCACTGAATATAGAGACTACTACTTTTTCATTCATAATGATGGTATTTATACACAATTGGTTTGCCCCACATTGGCTAAACCTCCCTTCATATTTTTGTTACAACTCTAACAACTTTTATCATTTACTAACAACCCTTATCACTTACTAACAACCAAGTCTAACTGAAATTACTTAACTTTCTCAACACACTTCCCTAATTTCAGTTTCCTAAAACATGATATGCAGATTTGCATCACTATGAAGCCTAACATCCCAACTATGTTGGCACCCTAGGCTTCACCCTTCATTTGCATCACATCAGGTTTATATCAAGTCAGAAACTGAAACAACACTCAGCATTTCTCTCAGCATTTTAAATCTGTCAACCTTCAATGGCTTGGTCATTATGTTTGCAATCTGCACTTCTGTATTGCAGTGTTCCAGTTGCAGCCTCCTTTTGCTCACTTGGTCTCGAATGAAATGAAATTTGGTTTCTATATGTTTACTTCTCCCGTGTGTAACTGGATGTTTGGCTAGGTTTATGGCTGACTTGTTGTCAACCAATAGTCTCACAACTTCATTGTCTTTCATCTTTAGTTCTTGCAGCAGGATGTCGAGCCATAGTGCTTGACAAACACTCATTGAAGCTGCAATGTACTCTGCCTCGCATGATGAAAGTGCCACCACAGACTCCTTTTTTGAGCTCCATGAGATTGGTGCAGCACCATACATGAAGATGTATCTAACAGTGCTCTTCCTATCATTTTTATCACCACACCAATTTGCATCAGTATAGCCAAACAATTTAGTGTTAGTTTCACTGATTCTGTTTGGAAACAGAATACCAAACTTCAATGTTCCTTTCACATATCTAAGTATTCTCTTTGCAGCAAGCAAATGAGATGATTTTGGTCTTTCCATGAACCGGCTAACCAATCCCACACTATACACTAAGTCAGGTCTTGTATTGCACAAGTACCTAAGAGACCCAACCAGACTTCTATAAAAGGTTGAATCAACAGCCTTCTCCTCACTCTCGGTTTTCGATGCCGGCCGATTTCAGGTGGTGTTGTGCAATGGATTACAATCAGTCAGGTTGAATCTTTTAAGCAGATCAGTTGCATACTTGGATTGGTGCATCACAACTCCCTCTTCTGTCTTGCTGAATTCATGTCCAAGGAAATAGTACAGTTGACCAAGATCAGTCATTTTGAACTCCATCATCATCCTTCCCTTGAACTCAGCAATCTCCTCATCACTGCTTCCTGTTACAAGCAAGTCATCTACATAGAGACATACAATCATTACATCAGTGGCAGCATTACATTTCACATAAACTCCATGTTCTGAAGTACATTTCACAAGTCCTAATGTACTCAGAAAAGCATCTATCCTCTTGTTCCAAGCCCTTGGGGCTTACTTTAAGCCATACAAGGCCTTCTCTAGTTTATACACTTTTGTTTCTTGGCCTGCTATTACAAAGCCAGGGGGCTGATCTATATAGACCTCCTCATCAAGTGGTCCATTTAGAAAAGCCGATTTCACATCCAATTGATACATTGACCAGTTTCTCAGGCTTGCAAGAGCTACCACCAATCTAATTGTTTCAATCCTTGCGACTGGTGCAAAGACATCACTATAGTCTATACCATGTCTCTGCAGGAAGCCTTTGGCAACAAGCCTGGCTTTATGCTTGATTACCTCATTATCAGGGCTCTTCTTTAACTTGAAGACCCACTTCGCTGCTATTGACTTCTTCTTGCTTGGTAGAGAGACACGTCTCCATGTCTAGTTCTTCTCAATTGCACTGAGATCCTCCTTCATCACTCCAATCCAGTTTGAATTCTGCATTGCCTCCTCAAAACTGATTTCTTCAGTCTCAGAAAACATGGCAAGATGCACCAAGTCACCATATGTATTTACTGCAGAATCTGTGACTACCTCATAATCAAGTAGTCTCTGAGGGAACTGCCTGCTTCTCTGTGATCTTCTTAACTCTGAAGCATCAACTTCTATTTCCTTCTGACTTTCTGAATTTGACAAATCCAACAGCATCCTGTTTGAATTTTCATTACCATTCTCAGCATTTCAGTCCCAACTTTTCAACTCATCGAACACCACATCCCTGCTGACTACAAATTGCTTACACTTGGGGTTGAACAATATGTATCCACCAGTGGGATGATATCCCAGGAATATCATCAGCTCCCCTTTATCATCTAACTTTCTTCTCAGCTGGTCTGGTATATGCCTGTAGCATACTGCTCCAAACACTTTGAAATCTGTTACTGTTGGCCTGCAGCCTGACCAAGCTTCCTCTGGAGTCACTCCTTGAAGTCTCTTGGATGGACTTCTATTCAGGATGTAGGCGGCTGTGGATGCTGCTTCTCCCCACAGAAACTTGGGAAGATTCTTGGATTTCAGTATGCTTCTAATCATGTTGTGGAGTGTAGGGTGGTGTGCATTCATGCACAATTCCTGTCTCATCACATAGATTCTTGAATTCTTCAGAAACATACTCCCCTCCTCCATCTGTTCTCAACACTTTTATGCACAAACCACTTTGTTTTTCAACAAATGTTTTGAATCTTTTAAAGGTTTCTAGCACATCACTCTTTCTTTTAATCAGATAAATCCAAACCTTTCTAGTAAAATCATCTATGAAGGATACAAAGTATTTGTTACCTCCAATAGTTTCAGTTTGGATAGGTCCACACACGTCTGAGTAGATTACCTCAGCCTTGTTACTGGCTCGAATTGGAATTTGTTTCTTGAAGGGCTTTCTGGATTGCTTGCACTCCAAGCATTCCTCACATACTTCTTGTGGCATAGTGATTTGTGGAAGACCATGAACCATGTTGTGCCTGGACAAAAGACTCAGATCCTTGAAGTTCAAATGTTCATATCTGTAGTGCCATAGCCACTCATCTCTACATACTGCAGCAGCTAGACATTCATGATCCATGATCTCAATCCCAACCTGAAATGTTCTGCTCTTGGACAAGGGACACATTAGAATCAAACTTCTTTTATTATCAAACATTTTAAGCATGCCATTCTCCATGTTCATCACATATCCCTTTTCTAACAGTTGTCCAAGACTTAGCAAATTATGTTTCATACCTGGCACATACAATACCTCATAAATGAATGATTTTTTGCCATCCTTTCTTTTGATTAGCACTCTACCAGAACCTTCTGCTTTCAGTGTTCTATCATCAGCAAATTTTACCATGCTCTTCACTGTTTCATCTAGATCAACAAACCAATACTTGTGGCCTGTCATGTGTGTGGAACATCCTGTATCTAAGTACCAAGAATCTGCACTGCATTCACCCTCTTGGGTTGTCACCATTAGAAGTACTTGTTCTGCATCAGAATCATCTTCTTGTGCAAGTTGAGCCTCTTCATTTTTGTTCAGCTTGGTGTAGCATTCATCTGCAAAATGACCCCACTTCTGGCATCTATAACACTGAATATTGCTCTTGTCAAACTTCTCTTGCCTCTTCTTGCCACCTCTGCCCCGATTACCTCCATAGCCACCTCTTTTGTTGTTATTGTCACTGTTTCTTTGATCATCAGAACCTCTATTATGGTCCTGATTATGGCGATTTTTTCCTCTGTAACCCTTCTATCTTCCTCTTCCTCTTTTGCCACGCCCATTCTCCTTTGACTCCTTTGATGGATACTGAACCTGTAATGCTTGTTCAAATGTCTTCTCACCACTTCTTGCAATTCTTTCGAGTGACCTTTGTTCTTAAGCCTCAAGAGATGCTTGTAGCTCTTCAATCTTTAACTCTTCAAGATCTTTAGATGCTTCTATTGAGACCACTATGTGATCAAACTTAGGAGGCAAGGATCTCAATATCTTTTCCACTATTTGCAGGTTTGAGAAGGTTTCTCCACAGTTCTTCATTTGATTAGTCAGAGTAGTCATTCTATCAAAGAAAGCAGCTACGCCTTCATTACCTTCCATCTCCATCAACTCGTACTGTCTCCTCAGGGTTTGTAGCATGACCTTCTTTGTTTTCTCAGCACCAGCACAGACCTTTGCAAGGATATCCCAGGCTTCTTTTGCAGTAGAGGCTAAGGCTATCTTTTCAAAGTGAGGAGGATCTACACATTGGTGAAGAATAAACTGTGCTTTGTAGTCTTTCTTCTTTGCATCTTTGAACTCAGCCCTCTCTTCAGCCGTTGCATTCTTACCAGGTTCTTTGAAGCCTACAGTCATGACTTCCCTTACATCTTGGAATCTGTAGATAGCCCTTATTTGAGTACACCATTTGTCATAATCTTTGCCATTAAGAACTTGAAGATTCGCAGGAAAATGGCCATTTGATGCAACCATTGGAACACACGAAGGAAACACGATCACTTCACAGCAGTGACACACACGAGTCACAGTCTCCAGGAATTACAAGCTCTGATAGACCAACTGTTGGAACCAGTTTATCACTCAACAATGTTCCTCACCAATCACTCCAAGAATTAAGAAAAACAATAGGAGAGAATAGAAGAGTGGAAGAGAGAAGGCAATAGAGTTTCTGAAAAAATGCTTCACTAAATATACTACATTTTCATTCATAATGATGGTATTTATACACAATTGGTTTGCCCCACATTGGCTAAACCTCCCTTCATATTTCTATTACAACTCTAATAACTTCTATCACTTACTAACAACCCTTATCACTTACTAACAACCAAGCCTAACTGAAATTACTTAACTTTCTCAACATTGAGAATAGGCTCTCTCTTTGCTCAACTCCTCTGATTCTTTTGATGGCACTATAGAGTTTAGAAGTTTATTATAATATATTGACTAGGTAGTTTATCATTTCCTGTATAATTTTCCTATCTATTCTAATTGTTCAAACCTTACATTGTAGATAAAATAGTTTGAAGCAATGATTATAGGACTAAGCAAAGAAAGAAAAAAATCATTTATTGAGAGATGCAGAAAAAAAAAAGAGCAATTAATTCATTGTACTTATATTACATAGAGAAAATGAGAAATCTAACTATTAATGAAATGGACGACAAATATTATTGAAGGCAAAGTTAAGATAAATAAGAACCCTAACTATTAGTGAACATTCTACAATATCCCTCTAAATTTGTGTTAAAGACCTTCATTAGAGTATAAGTTAGAGCTACAAATTGCACCTGATGACAATTTGTTTTTCTTGCCATGCAACATTGCAGACCTTGAAAGTGAACCTGGCCTTTTTCTATCAAATGAAGATTGTAAGTACCCATAGCCCCTAATTTGCTATATTCTGTCAATTCTGATCCATGTGCGCGTATGTTTCGAATTCCTTTTTATTTTCCTTTTTGAGACAAATTTATTTACTTATTTACGAATTTGTTCCTCCTTATATAGGGCTGGTCAATCTCTGTCTCGGGTTAGAGTTCACCAAATCGTTCAATTCATTCAATAAATTGTGTTTTTCTCAAATATATAGTTTGATGTTATTTTCTTATTAGTTTTTTTTTGTTTTGGTACATTCTTATTAGTATTTCTTATTAGCTTATGAGAGCAGTTTTAGCCTGGGAGTCTACATTTGTTATCTTCTCATTGACAAAGATTTTTTGCTATCATATATTGTACTACTGCAGGTTTCACGTTGGATTTCTGTGGAATTAATGTTAGAGGTTAGAGCATGTGAGAGGTATCATTGCTTTGCTCCTGAGGCAAACTTTTTCCCCATCGCTTCATGTCAGTTTTCTTATCTGACAATGATCAGTGTTATGATAAATATAAGATCATGCCAACCACTCAATAAGAGAATTGATTTTTTTTCAAACTATAATGAGTCAACTTATAGTTAGTTTGGCTACTTATAACTGCTAAAGGATGACATTAACTGAGATGGTCAACAAATTGTGGAAGTAACGATGGAGGATAGTTCAATTGGTGATAGTTCAAGTGATAATTTTGTGAAAAAGAAAAAAAGAATAATTCTGCTATGTTATTCGTCTTTAACTTAGATTAATATTTCTTTCAACCATATATTAATTAATACATATTTATTCTTTCCTTGATCAGACATTACATCAGAACTGGATTTTTTGTGATTCAGGTCAACTTTTAGAGCATCAACATACTTCACCCCACAAAAGAATCTTATTCATCTGTAGACAAGGAACAATGTTCTTGATGACCATTACAAGAAGACATAGGTTTGTAATTTGTTGTCTGCAATAACTTTTTTCTTTCTTATAAAGTATAGCACACCCCCAGAGGAGGTTAATTTCAATAAAAGTTTTTGCAGGTAAAAGATTTTGGAGATAAAAAAATAGAGAAGACTTAATTTCAATATGATGTGTATACATATCAGCATATTAGTATCTAATAGTTCGGGTTTGGACAGACCCTTGGCTATGTGAAGGTTCATCTCTTCAACCTTTACTCCTCAAGATCCTCTACTGCTTGACATGCAAGTTTGGGACCTATTCTTACCTGCACACGCTGGTATCCTCCCCCAACATGATTTTCAAAGTGCAATATTGATGCCTCTTTTGACCAACAAGACAAAATGGGCATTGGTATGTGCATAAGGGATTATACGGGTCATTTTTTCATAGCCAACACACTCTTTTAGTCCAAAGCTTCAGGTGCATGTGGGTGAAGGTTTTGGACTCCTTGCGGAATCGTAGTGGACAAAGGATCTCGGGCTGAGGAATGTGGCCATTGAGCTAGACGCAAAATAGGTGGTGGACAGTTTCAAAAACAAAAAGAAAGACATTTCCATTTTCGGTGTTATTATCTCTGATTGTAGACATCATTTTAATTTACATTTTGAAAACTCATCTATAGAGTTCGTTAGGAATGAGGCTAATGTAGTTGCTCACACCTTAGCTAGGGTGGCTACATGTATTGCTAGCCCTCAAACTTTTGATGACATTCCAGTTAATTTGTATTGAGACTTTGATTATGAAATGAAATGCCATAACCCCATTTTATTCACACCAAAAAAAAAAAAGTAATGAACAAGAGGAATGAAATTAGTATATACTACGTGAATGGTATATACATTGACAATTTATTAACATGCGTAAAATCGCTATTCGAATAATTATGCAAATCCTCTAAAAAAACAATAAATGTTTATATTATAGGGGGAGACACATCCCATTACAAGGTCAGGAAAGACCATCAACCTTAGAGGAACTAACATGAGAATCAAGCCCAAGCCACATCAAATATGGGCGGAATGCTTGACCTATTTAATGTTTGGATGTGCTTGTTGAAAAGTAATTTTAAAATAATTTATTTCGTCTAGGAAATGGGTCATCCTAACTAGTGTCCTAAGGCCATTAGTTGAGGAATCCATAACAAGTTTTACTTTGAACGCTAAATTTTTCCAATGAAAGTTTTTTTCTTTTGGTTTCTTAACCAATGTTCTAAGGGTACTGATTAGCATTCTCTAAAAAAAAATTACTTTCTTACATGAAATTACAAAACATGGTACAAAATTATTTGTATAATTTAATAATATTTATTTGATGGTTAATTTTGTAGAAATAAAATGAGAAAAATATTATTGATTTCAAAATAATCTAAAAAATTTTAAAATAAGTTTCAAACTATTAGAGCACTTGAATCACAAGGTCTTACCCAGTTCTTAAGTGTAAGAATCGGGTGCTTGTTGGGTTGTAGTTGGTTCTTGTATAAGAACCTGGAGAGAGAAAGTGCTTATACAAGCACATCTCCTTATAACAAAAAGTGGGTCCTTTTCATTTTTTTAATAATAAATTAGTTGTAAAATAAAGTAAATTATTGATAATGTAAAGATGTGGTATTATTGTTGGGGTCCATTTAAGAACTTTTTAGAAGTTGCTGGGTTGGAGAGATGACGTGCTTAAGTTATAAAAATTAAAATAGATGATGTATAATGGTGGTACCAATTTAAGAACTCCAAAGTGGGATGCTGAGATAAAGATAAAGATGCTCTTACATTCTATAAAAATAATTTTTTGCTCATCAAAATAATATATTTTACAATTTAATTCGTTTATCAAAAACTAAAAAAAAAGGTTTGAATTTTTATTGTGTTTCCCACTTTTGTTAGTACCTAGGATATCATGGGTCTACGACTGCCTATAAATATATCTTCATCTTCCGTATTGACCGTCACACCTCCAGTCCCACCTTCTCTCTTCTCTAGTTTTCTTTACTCTCTAGTGTTCCTCCTTGAATTGATGTCAAAGAACTGATTCATTTCATCCTTAATTTTAACCTAGGAAATCATAGTTGAGTTGATTTTGGTTTTGGTGATTCTGTATCTCAATCACACTCCATCCTTAACTATGTTTCCTTGGTTAAAAAGATGTATTGAATCTTTATCCCCTCTCTTCTGATTTCATCTACTTTCCTTCTCTCAATTCCCCCAATTATTTTAGATCCATGTGATTATGATTTTTCTCTTAAATTTTCAGTCCAAAATTCTCTTCCTTTAGTTTTTCTCTCTTCAAATCACTGATTCATTCCATCCTTTTAATCAAGGGAATCAATAGTTGAGTTGAATTATCAATCCATTCTTGATTGTGTTTCCTTGATTAAACAGATGTACTGGATCATTCATTATCCCTATCTGATTTTCATGATTCCGTATCTATATTACATCCATGTGTTTCTGGTTTTTTTTTCTTTCATCAATTTTTGTTTTTACTTTTTATTTAACGATTTCAATGATACTGGTTCACGCAGCAAACTTACGTTGTATCATTTTTTTTATCGTAGATTTCTTCTCTTTTTTTTTCTGGTAATTTTATGTATATGACGTACACAGAGGTTGGTTGCTTCTAGAGGTTTTTTCTAGCATGTTGTTGAATTGTGTTGTCCTTTTAAATTTTCTTGCAACACATATTTTTATAAATTGGTTCAAACTGTGTTGAGTCCTTTTGAAATAACAATAAAAAATTGATGCTTTATTTGTCTGATGGATATTCCATTTTTGGGTTGCTATATTTCAATGAACTTGCTTAACAAATAGTTGTAGTATTTGCCACTACAAAAAAGGCGCTATTTTGCAACGGTTATTAGGTTAAATTGTGAAAACTGCCGCACAAACTGCCGCAAATTAGCTTTTGCGACGGTTTTGTAAACTGCCGCACAAACTGCCTCAAATTAGCATTTGCGACGGTTGTGAAAACGGCCGCAAATTAGCATTTGCTACGGTTGTGTAAACTGCCGCACAAACTGCCGCAAATTAGCATTTGTGACGGTTTTGTAAACTGCCGCACAAACTGCCGCAAATTAGCATTTGCGGCAGTTGTGAAAACGGCCGTAAATTAGCATTTGCGACGGTTGTGTAAACTCCCGCACAAACTGCCGCAAATTTATTGCGACGGTAGTGAACCGCCGTTATTTGTTTCCCCAATTCTGAAGTTAATTTTACGACAGTTTCAAAACCGTCGCAAAACATAGCAAAAAATTTGTAATTAATTTTTTTTAGCAAATCATTTTGAGTCTACAAAACCTGCTTATTAAATATATATATATATATATATATATATATATATATATATATATATATATATATATATATTCTTAAAACAAATAAAGGTAAAACTCATTCATAAATAAAATGTTGAGTTAAGTACAAACTACGATCAAAAAGATATATTCCAAATAGAGTTCAACAATTCCACAAATATAAAGTAATACAACTAAACTCCATCAAGTTCATAAAATGAAAACTAGAACTATCTAAACGGTCCTACGTGATGATGCTCCGTGGTCTTCAGGCATGCATATGACTAGACTCAGAGGAACGTCTCATATCTCTTGGTGACTCTAAGTCAGCCGGCTGTAATTCAAAAAAATCAAAAATTAGATAACAACCACTAATTCAACAAGTGAACTATCAAAAGTTAAAAACTAAATTTAAAAGCAATTATTTTACCTTATTTCCCTTAACATTCTGCATAAGGAAAGCAATTTGTTCCTTCAAGACTTCATAATTCGCAGCTTGTTCCTTAAGCGCTAGGACTTCAGCTTCCAATTTTTCAATCTTCTCATAGGGAGATACCAACCTCTCAGAGTGAGACCTAAATCCAGTGAGTTGAGATGGTGTTATCCCAAGTCCCATTCCTTTGGCATATCCAGGGTGGTCCTTTCCAAAAACTTTCACATAAGCATCATTCTCTGTTGATCCCTCATGAATTTCATTTTGCAATTGTTCCTACATATAATATTGAAGACATACACAATTACTTAAAGATCACCATTAACAATGAAATACAACTAACAATAAAAAGTTACATTGTTGTTAGTTTTGCCTAGATAGGAAGTTTTGACATGAAAATTGAAAAAACATGTGAACACTAAGTGTCGAACTTCTAGTAAATAATAAGCATAGTAACAAAGCCACCATAAACTATTACTTGCAAGCCAACAAATAATGGGTCTACTTCTAGCAAATCAAAATTGAAAATGAAGGGTTATAGTTACTAAGTGTGTACTACGTTGCTTATCATCATAAAGCCTATTAACCAAATATAAAAATAGAAATGAAATACAAATGACAATAAAAAGTTATAAATAATACATTGTACTTACATTTTTTTCCCTAGCCTCTTTACTGACAAATGATCCATCCTTCCTTTTGTGAGAAATAGGATAAAATTCTGCCTTACTAAATTCTCGTCCTTCTAGCAATTCCTAAAATTAAGCACCATACAATAAGTGCTAGTACAAATAAATTATATTGTTCAAAAAAATGAGTGAACCATACCAACTCATCTTTTGTCCTTGCAATTCCCTTGGAGCCTAATGTATGGTGGATCACTAACTTTTCACGATTTGCTGCATTTTGATCAGCTATCTCCTGCATTAATTAATAACATAATGAAGAGTTCGTAAATAGTAGTTGAAGTAACAAAGACTGCAACTTATGATGATTACCATTTGTTTAGCGCTCCGCCTATAATTTATATAAACAGCCCAATGGTTGGAGTCAATATCAGGTGGGTGCCTCTGAAGATTTTCTGCCAAGGAAAGCTCCCAATCATGATATTTATGAAATAATCTGCATCGTGTGTCCCTCCATTTTTTTGCAAGGCTAGTTAAAATATACTTTTTGTGTTCACCATCATTGACAACAAATTTATTCTTCAAGAAAACATAATAAAAGATAGTGTTATCTAACAAAACACCTAATAAATCGAACGTATTCACTTAACTACAAATAATACCTGTATTTTTTGAGAATAAAGATTGTTTTTCAAAGTATCCGGTACTTTTTTCCAATTCTCAAACATTATGGGAATGTTATTAAAGTTTCTTGCAAGTTCACCCAAATATCCTACCAACAAACCAGCTGACTCTCCCACTGGTTGTGCATGTCGATTCCACCTAGTTATAACCCTTGTTGTACCACTTGATGCAAACACATCTGTCACCCTTAAACGTGTTTGCATCACCTGACCGCTTGCATCTAACACATAAAGTAAACAAATTAAAACAATTCCTAACCCAACATATAATAAAATTAAAAAAATTAAAGAGAAATATAAAATAGATTAGACATACTTATAACATCTACTGTCCAAAATGTTGGAGCTTTTTTTGGAACAGGCAAGGGACCTTCAACCACATCAGGTGCAGATTCAGAAGTTGGTGCAATGTGTACCTCATCATGAAATGATGATTCAACATTGGGTAAAGGATCACTTTGTTGTAGATGTCCATCTACATATCCTTCAGAAGATGCATTTGGTTGAATTGGTGTGGATTGACACCTCCGACGAACACTTCTTTGATTGGTCATACCTGAGAAGTATAATGTATCAAACAGGTATATGACAAGAAAGAACACCACACATTCACAAATTACCTAAGAATCAAGAATCAAACTGATATAATTAACCAACTAAAATGGAACATAACGAGACATTCAAATTGATATAATAACTATGAGCCATTTTTCAGTAACAAACCAAAAAAAAAAAAATTACAAAATAAGTTCACTAAGCTAAAATCACCAAAGGTTCCAAGTTCTACACAACATAACACAAAAAACTAACATGTCTATCACCAATGGATCATAAAACCATATCTTGATTATCATCATTAAAATTATCATTAATGGTTGAACTTTCAGGATCATCATCTGCAGTCATTCTTGCCAATTGTATATGTGGGGTATCATCAGAGAAAATTTGTTCCAAGTTTTGTGATGGGTATGCATCAATGGATGTCATAATTTCATCATCTTCACCCATGTTGTACAAGTCTCTTGGCTTCAAATGAACTGGTATGCTCCAACCTTTTTCCTTCTCATCCTCCACATAATAAACCATTTGAGCTTCTGAAGCTTTAATGTATGGTTCATCATCTTCATGTTCTCCAGTATGTATTAGTCTTGCAAAGTTAATAGAGATAAAACCCAACTTATCTGTCCTCATACCTCTTGGGTTAGTGGTATTAGCCCATTCACATTTAAACATGGGTACTGTGAAGTCATTATAGAAAACCTCAATGATGTCTATCAATCTTCCATAGTAAGGTACCCCTCCAAACCTCATTTAGGCATCACTATTTCTTGAGTAACTCCTGGTTCCAAACATTCCAAAAACCCCACTGTTTTGAGTTTTTAATAACATATCTCGTGCCTCGGTTCGAAATTTGTATCCATTGACATTATATGCAGTGAACCTTCTAGCTTTGTCATGAGGACCTTGTGCAAGACTAACGAGAACATCTTTATCTGGTCCACTAAGACTGTCGAGATTGTTACAAATCTAGATGCCATAATAATATATATTGTTAGTCACATTCTTGTTCAAAAAATACATAAATGACACTAACACACTATTAATCATTGTTAAGAACACTAACACAATTGGTGAACCAACGAACAAACTCTCTATGAACCTTCTTGTCTACCTCAGAAGCACTCCTTGCACCACCCCTTAGTTGCCTTCGCATGCTAGTTCTATACTGCCTATTTAGTTGAATCATATTAGATGTTATGGAAAAAAACTTAAGATTAATTAAACCAAGTAGAATAATTACTTACTGAAGATAGTAATCAACTATAGAGCAATTCGTTAACACGTGTCTATGAGCCTGAAACTTTTCCATGGGTGTCAGGGTGACATATGAAGAGCCACCAACCGATTTTCCAACTTTAGGAAATAAGTCAGCTACTCGTGAGCCATATTGTATATCATTAATAGGCTCATCGTCTACACGACTAGGTCGGTTCCATCTAGTCTCAATGCTATCCAGATACCTTGAACAAAACGTAAGAATCTCTTGCACAAGGTAGCCTTCCGCAATAGATCCTTCAGGTCGTGCTTTATTACATACATAGGATTTTAGTTGTCCCAAGTACCTATTGTTAAACCACAACAAGTATTATTTAGAATAACCTGTCATTTACCAAATTAGAAAAAATTAAATGACTAATATCGCACATCTTTTACCTTTCTATAGGATACATCCATCGATAATGAACGGGACCTCCGAGTTTAGCTTCTTCAACAAGATGAACAACCAAGTGAACCATAACAGTAAAGAATGAAGGAGGAAATAACATTTCCATGTGACATAAAGTGAGGATGATTTGATTTTGCAATCTGTCTAGATCTTCAACTTTCAATACTTTGCCACATAGTTGTCTAAAGAATGAGCACAACTCAATTAATATTGTCGAAACCTCATCAGGCAATGTTGCCCGCATGGCTAATGGTAGCAATTGCTCTATCAATATATGACAATCACGACTCTTCAAAGTTCCATTCAACTTAAGATTGTCCAAATCAATGCACCTAGAAATGTTGCTTGAATAACCATCCGGCACAGTGATATTCTTTAAAGTAGTTAAAAATGCCTTCCTACCTTTATTAGTCAATGTAAAGACAGCTGGAGAATATTTTCCATTTTCATTGGGCCAAAGATCAGGCCTTAAGCCCATAGCTTGAAGATCTCTTCGAGCATTAACATGATCTTTGCTCTTTGCGCTGTCATTTAGCAAAGTAAATATGACATTATCGCACACGTTCTTCTCAATATGCATCATGTCAAGACTGTGACGCAAACAATTATCCTTCCAATACGGAAGTTCAAAGAATATGCTTTTCTTTTTCCATTGTTGAGTGTTACCCCGTGTAAGTTGATTGCCACGTGTTCTTTTTCCCGAACCTTCTTTCTCTAATTTTCTACCAAATATGACATTGATGTTTTGAACCTGTTCAAGAATTTCAGAACCAGATAATGTTTTTGGTGGACTACGCATTTCTTGTTCACCATTAAAGCGGACCCTATTCAGTCTAAATCTGTGTCTCTGGTCAAGAAAACGACGATGACCCATAAAACACCATTTTTTGCTATGAGAAAGACGACATGGAATGGAGTCGAAGTTACAAGATGGGCAAGCAAGTCCGGTGTACGTGTTCCACCCAGAAAGTGTTCCTAGCCCAGGAAAATCAGTAATTGTCCACATTAAAGCTGCATGTAATTTGAACATCTCTCGCTTGAAAGAATCATAGGCATCCACACCCGTTGTCCATAACCCTTTCAACTCTTTGATCAAAGGTTGTAAGTAGACATCTATATCATTCCCTGGCATTTTTTTACCAGGAATTATCATTGAAATTATAAAAGATGTCGACTTCATGCACACCTATGGAGGGGTATTGTATGGAATGAGAATAATTGGCCAAATACTATAGTTTGAACTCATGACACCAAAAGGATTAAAACCATCAGTGGCTAACGCGAGGCGCACATTTCGCGGATCTGATGCAAACCAAGCATGCAACGAGTCAAACTGCTTCCAAGCTTCAGAATCTCTAGGATGCCTCAACATTCCATCATTGTTATTATCATCAGCATGCCATCTCATATCCTCAACTGTCTTTGATGAAAAAACAATCTCTGTAATCGAGGCTTCAGTGGAAAATAACGAAGAACTTTTGCAGGCACTTTCTTCATACCAGTGCTATCACCGGACACCCTACTCTTACTAGCTTTTGCCCTTGATTTCCATTTGGAAGTGTTACAAATTTTACATGTCTCCCTCTCTTCATCTTCCGGATTACCCCAATAGAGCATACAATTATTCGGACATACAGGTATCTTTTCATAGTTCAAACCAAGCTTGATGATCATTTTCTTGGCCTCATAGAATGAACTTGGAATATTTGCATGTTCAAATGCATCTTTCAATAGTTCTAAAATCATTGTCATGGCCTTGTCGCTCATTCCACACAGGCATTTGATATGATACAACTTTACCAAAAAAGACAATCTTGAATACTTCGTACACCCTTCGTACAGGGGCTGTTCTACATCTCTAACTAATTCATAGAATTCTTCATCTACATGTTGCTCTTGAGCTGTATTTGGCATCACATCTGCATCCCGGTCAATCTCCGCATTTGATGCAACGGGTACTTCATTTGCAAGGTGCCTATCAACTCCAAATTCATCATCGATCATGTTCCGAATAGGATCCTCAACAATAGTGGGGTCTTGAACTACATTTGGAATATTGCTAGGTGAGATATTACTAGTTCCTATTGTTCTGGACTCCCCGTGATAGGACCAAAAAGTGTATCATGTTGGAAATGGTGTACAGATTAAGTGATCATACAGCACATGCCTACTTTGCCATTTTTTAAAACCACGTCGTTTACAAGGGCATATTGTTTTTCCATTTATTGATTGATGTACAAAGGCAAAATCAATAAAACCCCTAACCCCTTGCTCATATTCAACTGAGTTTCGTGGCTTCATTATCCATGACTTATCCATTGCTTCAAAATATTAAATCTGGAAATAAAAATAACACACCACTTCATAAATTGAAAAATATATACTATTTTTAAACTATATATAAACTACCATCTAATAGAAACATATCAAAACTAGATAAAGATTATGTTCAAGTTGCACTACTATAGCCATATATATATTTTCCTAATTCCTCTACACGCTGCAATAAAAACAACAGAGAAACTCATAATATCCAACTGCTAATGATTAATTTAAGAGAGAAACTCAAGTATAATAACTAAGGTGCAACACGATACTTTGAAAATGGAAAGCAAACAACACAACTAGCTAAACTGACCACATGTGATACAAAAGATAGTAATAGAAAGGATACAAAAGAGGAAACAAAACTTATCATCTAAACTAATCTATTAACCAAAGTTGTTATAACAGTAATCAAGAATCAATACGGCTAATAAAAGTGTTTTTTCTTCAATTTGATAATTCTTTGATTAAGACAAATTAGCACTATATTTTTTTAATGCTGTACTCCAAGATCCCATTTTTTCATTCAAGCATTTGTGGTCAAGAAGTCACTGACTGATTAAGAATTAACACTGCTCTGGACTTTTCTCCATTTGTGTTTGTATTGCAGGTCATCAGGGCGTATGCTCATCTCATCTGCAAGTTTTCTACTATAATGACCTTTCCTAATGGACATATTTTGTTATTGATGTTAAGGGCATAAGCTCTGGCTCCTGTGAGTGTTGTAGCCATGCCTGTAAATAAGTGTGTGAATTTTAAGGGATATTTCTTTACCGTTAGCATGCTCTTCTACTTCTAATCTTTTACTTAGATTTTTATTTTGGCATTAATCTGGTTTTTTTCTCAAATAATAGGTGTCTGTCATCCAACCAGTTTTCAGCCATGCATTTGCCAGTCTTTCATCTTTTCTTATTTTTATCTCATAGTTTGAGTTTTACTTGGCATATAAAAGATAGGCCAGCTAAAAGAACAACTAAAATTGAGGCAGATCATTTACATTGACGAAACAATCATGGAAATGAAGGCGCAAGAGAGAAGCTGCAATCCTTGTGTCATTGGCCATAGCTGACCAAACACTGGATCGAACAATTCTGGTTAGGTTTGGACAAGTGTAGTCATAGAAATTATAATAAAGTTGACAACACACTAGAGGACTAAGGAACACAAGCCAAAACAAGAAAACAAAAGGATGCTTATGTAACACCCTACTTTTTATTTTCCGATTTTTTTCAGTAAAAATATTTTCGCTGTATTAACCGGTATAAATGTATTTAGTTATATTTTTATCCGAGTTCATGGAGATTAATTTTTATGAAATAAAAATCATATTCATACTCTATCTTAGGGTAGAAGCTTACGATAAAAATTTGGGTTGAAAATTCAGACGGAACCCGGTCTGCGTTTTCACTGACAGTATAATTTTACTGGGCAGAAAACCAAATTTTGACTCGTGAACGAAATGGTTTATATTTAAATCATATTTCTAACGAGTTTGGTTGTTTTGAAAATTTTCAACCGAAAATAAAATATTACGCTTTTTACGGGCGTAAAACCCTAATTGGGAAACCAACGGAGTCGAGAAGGGAAGTGCAGAGACCCGTCAAGAGATCAGGACAACGAGTCATACATGATGACTCATGGAGGATGAGTCACCAAGCATTTATGAGCATTAAATGCAAGTAATCATGACATTTAGGTAAAAAGACCAAAATACCCCCAAGCTTTCGCGGGTATTAACAAGACGCATCTACGCACTCTTAACCACTCATTTTACGTGGTTCAAAACCTCTCACATCTCTCCAATTTCGTGCATCCACCTCCAATAAATCTTACCTATTTCATTTTGCTTTCGTTTCATTATTTTCCTCTCAAAAACTGAAATCGGGTAAACGACGGAGCTGCGTACGGAATTTCCGGGAACCGCTAACAGATAAGATCGGTGACTCATTAGTGAGTCACTTTGTGTGGCTCAAAATCAGCCTCACCTCCATCAAATGTGATCCACATATTTATTAACCATAGTTATGCAAAGTAACCCTAGTTAAGTTAATTATTAACTATGGTTAAGCTTATATTAATTAAATAATCATAAAACCCATTAATCTAAAAGTTAATAACCAAACAAGGCATAAGATTACTCCTATATATAGCCTCCAAACCGTGGCCTCCCTCCACTCATCTTCTTCTTCTTCTTCATTTGTCTTCATTTCTTCACAAATCACCCAAAACTCCATTTTCTTCTTCAAGAGCTCCAAGTGCTTCCATTGAAGAACTTGTCAAGATCATCATCTTTTCTCCATATTCTTCATACACTTGAGGTAACATGATCATCTCATCTCTTTTTAAGCTCTTGTTTTTCATATTTCTTGAGTTTTCATTTCTTAGATCTAGAACTTCAATTAATTCTAGAAAATGGTAGAAAAATCATAAAAATATGAAACCAATTTCTATGATCTAGTTATGATCCCTCCTTTATTTATCCAAGAACATGTGATCAAAATCATTTTCCTTCCCTATTAACCATTAATGGCCGAACCTAGGTAGGAAAATGGGTTTGGTGTTTTGTTGTTTGTTTTGAAAGTTAGTACTTGACTTAAGTTCTATAATACATGTATAGCTTAAATCCAAGAGCTTAGGTCCAACAAAAATCCCTAGCTTAAATTCCTAATATGGGCCGAAACCCTAACCCTAAAGGTTAGAGGATTTTGTTTCAAATTTTAGTCTTGTAATAAGTAATCTATGTTAGCTAAGACTTTAGTAACTAGGATCCAAAAGATGGCATTTAAAAGATAATCCTAAACCTATTTTCTAAGTCTTGGCCGAACCTAGCCCTAAATTATTATACATGGTTGTTAGTTGATTAATTATAGTTATATTGTTTGAATGAAGGTGGTTGTGTTAACTCGTGGCGGGATAACGAGGATCGTAGTGTACGTGTTTACGGTGATAACTCAGGGGATAAAGAACCATTCCATCGTCGGAACCGATAAGTAGTATATAATTTATAATAATGGTGTAGGGCGACCTAAACCCTACTAGTGGTCGAGTAATCGACAATACCAAAATCGTATTGGAAACTTTTCCGTAATACCAATGACGATTTGGGAATTGTAGGTTTATCGCCTTAGGTTGATTATTCATATTTGAGGATGTTTGAATTGTTTACTTTTGACTGTTTGTGATACGTTGGTTGAGGTACTCCATCTGCATGTGACGTATTGTTTCGGTGTTTGAATAATTATGATAGTGATGATGTTTCTTTCATCTCATCACGGTCGTGATGGTTGTCATGACCAGGCCGTTCTGAGGTTCCGTGTTGTAGGATTCTTGTCTTTGTTGTCCATCACGACCGTGATGGCTATCACGGCCAGGCCGTGAAGCAGTCTGACTTTGTTAATTATTTGGTTGTGATAAATTGCCTTATATGATATTGAGATGTTTAAATATTCTGTTGATTAATGTGTTATGCATGATCTGCTCGTGTTTAATACTATGCTTAGATTATTTTAAGGAAAGATATATATTGCTCGGAGGTATTTTGTTTGGGTGAGAGTTTTGAATATGAATTAGAAGTGCCTCGCTATTATGGTATAGAAGTAATGTGATATAGTATGTAAGTGGAGGTTATGAGGAAAAGCTTGAGGTACTAGGTTGTTATTGATAAAAGTCGGTGAGAATCATATGTTGCATTGGTGTTCATAACCGTGTATTTGAGATACACGAGGTCCGAAGTTCTCGTGGACCGTTCCAAATTAGAATTTAAGTTGTGCAACTATAGTGTCATTGCTATGCATGAGCACCCTTGACTGAGTTGAGAGAGAGAACCAGGGTGTGCACCGGCGATCTTTGTGCAGCTATAGTGTCATTGCTTTGCATGAGCATTCTCACCATGGATGTACACCATGGGTGTGAATGTGCACCGGCGTTGGGAACGTGTCACTTGGACGATCGGCCGACATTCCTATCGAGGGATGTGTGACAGGATTAGCGATGGCCACGTCGGCATAAAGGTTTAGTTGCATGAGTTGGAGGGTAGAGGATGATATAGTGAATTGAGGATGATTGTTGATTTTG
Organism: Sophora flavescens; assembly: GCA_030762895.1. NCBI lineage: Eukaryota > Viridiplantae > Streptophyta > Magnoliopsida > Fabales > Fabaceae > Sophora > Sophora flavescens. The sequence goes on along the minus strand of CM061065.1, from coordinate 32,675,299 downwards.
AATGATGCGTGTCTGTGACTATTATTGTATTATATGCTATGAATCTTTTCCACTTATGATGATAGAACTGTTTCTTATCTCCCTATTTCTGTATTTTTGTGTATGTCTACTTTGTTTCGTTAAAAGACCAGATGGACGAATATGTTGCTGAGGAGATGGATGGAGCTTTGTACGAGACGGAGGTTGTTGAGGAGTTGAATGACATTCCGTATGAAGATGACGCTGGAGAACAACCTATTGATCCTAATAATATAGTGTAGTAAGTTTAGGGCCAGTGAGTCATATATGACTTTTCTTGTTTTCAGTTAGTTATAAGCATGTTTGTATAAATAAGTACTGGTGTGGGATCCTACTGAGAGGATACCCTAAATCGTGTTGTGTAAAATAAAGAATAATTATGTGTGTATTTATGTAATATAGTTTTGTTGTGTTTTGTATTTGTAGAAGTTATATGATTATTATTTAAGTTTTAAATTTTTACGTATTTTCATTAGTAAGCGCGCGATTAAGTAAATAAATATTAAGGTTTTAATGTAATAATACAATGGGGCACAATGGGGTGTCTCATTTGGTGGTATCAGAGCAGTTCGATTCTAATCGGACTGTGAGGTCTAGGATATGTTACTGGCCGTGTCTAGTTGAGTCCACATCGGATTTTAACTAAGCTTAGAAGTTGGGTAGTGTGTCCGAACCCGATGCGATAATTAGCATTAGTATGGCATATGGTATTTATATACCTGTCTATGTAGTATTATATGTCATACTGATGAGAGAGGATGATTTCTGTTACAAAATCATGGCTAATGGAAGAAGAAGTCCGATTATTAGTGGCAATAGATCTCCTGAGGGAACCGTAGGAGCTGACAATGGTGAGGTTAATCCTAATGGAAATGGAGGAGAGTCATCTGCGACTCCCAATATCATGGAAACGATAGATGCTGCCTTGCTATTTCAAACACAACAGAATACGAAGATGCTACAAATAAACAAAGAGCAGCAGGAACTGCAGAATCAAATAACAACCATTGAAACTGAAGAGGCAGAATTGATTACTTTCCTAAAAGGGAAGCCACCACAGTTCCGAGGGGACTATGACCCAAAGAAGGCAGAATGGTGGGTACAAGAGATAGAGAAGATATTTGACACCATGCGCTGCATGGAGGAGAGGAAAGTGACTTATGCTGCTTACATGTTAACTGGAGAAGCAGAGTCTTGGTGGAGAGGTAAGATAAGAATACTGGAGTTAGAGGGTAGGATTATCTGGCCGGGCGTTGTTTACTGAATGCTTCTTCGAGAAGTATTTTCCGAATGTAGTCCGACGTGCGAAGGAGAGGAAGTTTACTAGTCTCTGACAAGGAAACATGACTGTAGGTGATTATGTATCACGCTTTGAGGCTCTGATTAAGTTTTCAGAATTCTATCAGAGATTCCCAGATGAGGATTGGCGGTGTAGAAGGTTTGAAGAAGGATTGCGACATGAGCTGCGAAGAGCTGTAGTGTATTTAGATATTCAGTGTTCTCCGGAGTTGGTTGATAGTTGCAGTGCTATAGAAAGCATAGACCAAAGGCAAGATGCTGAGCTGAAACAACCAAGAAGTGGAGGCCCTAATCGATCAGGTTCTCCAAGGAGGGTAGAGAGTGGTTCTCAAGGGAGATGGGGACCATATACTAAACCGGTGCAGACAGCTGCACCAACACTAGTGGTTAGATCGGATCAACAACAACAAGTCTATGTTTGCTTCGGATGCGGAGGATCGCATCATTTTAGAGATTGCACGAAAAAACCTAGTTGTTTCCATTGTGGTAAACCAGGTCATTATGCTCGTAAGTATAAACAGAGAAATAGGCAGCAGACGGTAGCTGCTGATAAAGGAGCTGGAAGTTATGGAGGTGAAGCAAGGAGAAGAGATCTAGGAGTAGGTCAGCAGCCACAGAAGAGCTTAGCTTGCTTTAGATGCGGAGGACCTCATCATGTTAGAAATTGCAAGGAGAAACCTAGTTGCTTCCACTGTGGAAAGCCTGGTCATATAGCTAGAGATTGCGGACAGTGGGTCATTGGGAGAGTGTTTACAGTGAGGGGAGTTGAACCTTCTCACTCTGCAGATCTCATATAAGGTATGTGTCTGACATCAGTGTCATATAGTTGTTAAGAATATGACATTTATTGTAAACACTTGTCGATAATCTTACGAAAGTGGAAATCGTGTTCTTGGTGGGAAAGTCTGAAGATGGTGACGGAAATCCGTAAGTTTTGTTAGTTAGTCGGTTGTGGTTTAATTTCCTGCTTGTTTAAAATCAAGTACAGTGAAAGTATAGATTGTTGTGGGATAATTGGTATTAAGGGAACTTTATCTTAAGTGCTTGATATATTTGGATAGTATGGGTAGTCCTTGAAAATAATAAAGAGATAACGAATTAGTTTGGAGCTTATCTGGTATAGGATTCATTTGGTTGAAGCTTTGTAGCCTTTTATTTTTGAGATAATGGTTATAATGATATGTTGTTCTTGTTTAAATGGTGAGTTAGGATTTCACCTTAAGCTCTGATGGTTATGGATTACAATTAAGACTTTATTGAGCAACATATAATCTAGGTATAGTACCTAAGTATTGTTTCCCTATAGTAGGATAAATAGGAAGTGATGGGAGTTTTGAGATATAGATATGACTGGTAAGATTAAGATCAGTATCAGTGAGTAAGATAATTACTATAAATCAAATGTTGATCGAGGCATAGTATCATTATGGATTCTAGGGCAATGATTAATGATCGTAGTTAAGATGGATTGTATGAATTTGGGAAGAGTAAACGAAAGTGTATATAGTAATTTCACCTAAGTTGAATATGAGCTTTCACCTAAGATGAATATGAGCAGAAAAGATGATTTCTGATGTAAATTGAGGTTACTAGAGAAATTCAAATTTGTTAAGTTAGATAATCCTAACAGGTGTTGATCTTTTGATTGCAATTTATCTTACGGAGTGTTGAGATGTTTATTTGGAGATTTGAAAGGTGTGATTTTGATATAATCCAGAATAGTGAAATACATTCTAAGGAACTAAGACTGTGATTGGATACATGAAGTAGGAAGTTAGGGTAGTTCGATTGTAGTGTTAATTACGGTTGTTAGATGTTGAAATAAGATTCTTTAGTGGATCAGTAGTAAGAAGAGGAAGGGATTAAGTTTTGATTATGTCCTTTAAGGATGTTAGATCAAGTTGGAAAGGTTAAGAACAATGAATAGAATACAGTGATGGATAAGTTCGAGGATAAATAGAATGATATAAGAATGAATTATGTTATGAAGTTACCGCTGTTACGTAGGGAAAAAAAAAGCGATGAGAAATATAATGTGGGATCTTTAGATTAAGATACGATTGCAAGATGATGTCTAGTTTTGAGTTAAGAAATTCCGAGGACGGAATTTTTTTTCTAAGATGTGTAGTAATGTAACACCCTACTTTTTATTTTCCGATTTTTTTCAGTAAAAATATTTTCGCTGTATTAACCGGTATAAATGTATTTATTTATATTTTTATCCGAGTTAATGGAGATTGATTTTTATGAAATAAAAATCATATTCATACTCTATCTTAGGGTAGAAGCTTACGATAAAAATTTGGGTTGAAAATTCAGACGGGCAAGGCCTGGCGTTTTCCTTGACGAAAGATAATTTTACTGGGCAGAAAACCAAATTTTGACTCGTGAACGAAATGGTTTATATTTAAATCATATTTCTAACGAGTTTGGTTGTTTTGAAAATTTTCAACCCAAAATAAAATATTATGCTTTTTACGGGCGTAAAACCCTAATTGGGAAATCGACGGAGTCGAGAAGGGAAATGCAGAGACCCGTCAAGAGATCGGGACAACGAGTCATACATGATGACTCATGGAGGATGAGTCACCAAGCATTTATGAGCATTAAATGCAAGTAATCATGACATTTAGGTAAAAAGACCAAAATACCCCCAAGCTTTCGCGGGTATTAACAAGACGCATCTACGCACTCTTAACCACTCATTTTACGTGGTTCAAAACCTCCCACATCTCTCCAATTTCGTGCATCCACCTCCAATAAATCTTACCTATTTCATTTTGCTTTCGTTTCATTATTTTCCTCTCAAAAACTGAAATCGGGTAAACGACGGAGCTGCGTACGGAATTTCCGGGAACCGCTAACAGATAAGATCGGTGACTCATTAGTGAGTCACTTTGTGTGGCTCAAAATCAGCCTCACCTCCATCAAATGTGATCCACATATTTATTAACCATAGTTATGCAAAGTAACCCTAGTTAAGTTAATTATTAACTATGGTTAAGCTTATATTAATTAAATAATCATAAAACCCATTAATCTAAAAGTTAATAACCAAACAAGGCATAAGATTACTCCTATATATGGCCTCCAAACCGTGGCCTCCCTCACCAATTCGCTCATCTTCTTCTTCTTCTTCATTTGTCTTCATTTCTTCACAAATCATCCAAAACTCCATTTTCTTCTTCAAGAGCTCCAAGTGCTTCCATTGAAGAACTTGTCAAGATCATCATCTTTTCTCCATATTCTTCATACACTTGAGGTAACATGATCATCTCATCTCTTTTTAAGCTCTTGTTTATCATATTTCTTGAGTTTTCATTTCTTAGATATAGAACTTCAATTAATTCTAGAAAATGGTAGAAAAATCATAAAAATATGAAACCAATTTCTATGATCTAGTTATGATCCCTCCTTTATTTATCCAAGAACATGTGATCAAAATCATTTTCCTTCCCTATTAACCATTAATGGCCGAACCTAGGTAGGAAAATGGGTTTGGTGTTTTGTTGTTTGTTTTGAAAGTTAGTACTTGACTTAAGTTCTATAATACATGTATAGCTTAAATCCAAGAGCTTAGGTCCAACAAAAATCCCTAGCTTAAATTCCTAATATGGGCCGAAACCCTAACCCTAAAGGTTAGAGGATTTTGTTTCAAATTTTAGTCTTGTAATAAGTAATCTATGTTAGCTAAGACTTTAGTAACTAGGATCCAAAAGATGGCATTAAAAAGATAATCCTAAACCTATTTTCTAAGTCTTGGCCGAACCTAGCCCTAAATTATCATAGATGGTTGTTAGTTGATTAATTATAGTTATATTGTTTGAATGAAGGTGGTTGTGTTAACTCGTGGCGGGATAACGAGGATCGTAGTGTACGTGTTTACGGTGATAACTCAGGTGGGAGAAAGAGCCATTCCATCGTCAGAACCGATAAGTAGTATATAATTTATAATAATGGTGTAGGGCGACCTAAACCCTACTAGTGGTCGAGTAATCGACAATACCAAAATCGTATTGGAAACTTTTCCGTAATACCAATGACGATTTGGGAATTGTAGGTTTATCGCCTTAGGTTGATTATTCATATTTGAGGATGTTTGAATTGTTTACTTTTGACTGTTTGTGATACGTTGGTTGAGGTACTCCATCTGCATGTGACGTATTGTTTCGGTGTTTGAATAATTATGATAGTGATGATGTTTGCTATCTGTCACGGTCGTGATGGTTGTCATGACCAGGCCGTGACAGGTTCTGTGTTGTAGGATTCTTGTCTTTGTTGTCTGTCACGACCGTGATGGCTATCACGGCCAGGCCGTGACAGAGTCTGACTTTGTTAATTATTTGGTTGTGATTAATTGCCTTATATGATATTGAGATGTTTGAATATTTTGTTGATTAATGTGTTATGCATGATCTGCCTGTGTTTAATACTATGCTTAGATTATTTTAAGGAAAGATATATATTGCTCGGAGGTATTTTGTTTGGGTGAGAGTTTTGAATATGAATTAGAAGTGCCTCGCTATTATGGTATAGAAGTAATGTGATATAGTATGTAAGTGGAGGTTATGAGGAAAAGCTTGAGGTACTAGGTTGTTATTGATAAAAGTCAGTGAGAATCATATGTTGCATTGGTGTTCATAACCGTGTATTTGAGATACACGAGGTCCGAAGTTCTCGTGGACCGTTCCAAATTAGAATTTAAGTTGTGCAACTATAGTGTCATTGCTATGCATGAGCACCCTTGACTGAGTTGAGAGAGAGAACCAGGGTGTGCACCGGCGGTACTGTGCAGCTATAGTGTCATTGCTTTGCATGAGCATTCTCACCATGGATGTACACCATGGGTGTGAATGTGCACCGGCGTTGGGAACGTGTCACTTGGACGACTGACTGACATTCCTAACGAGGGATGTGTGACAGGATTAGCAGTGGCCACGTCAGCATAAAGGTTTAGTTGCATGAGTTGGAGGGTAGAGGATGATATAGTGAATTGAGGATGATTGTTGATTTTGAATGATGCGTGTCTGTGACTATTATTGTATTATATGCTATGAATCTTTTCCACTTATGATGATAGAACTGTTTCTTATCTCCCTATTTCTGTATTTTTGTGTATGTCTACTTTGTTACGTTAAAAGACCAGATGGACGAATATGTTGCTGAGGAGATGGATGGAGCTTTGTACGAGACGGAGGTTGTTGAGGAGTTGAATGACATTCCGTATGAAGATGACGCTGGAGAACAACCTACTGATCCTAATAATATAGTGTAGTAAGTTTAGGGCCAGTGAGTCATATATGATGTTTCTTGTTTTCAGTTAGTTATAAGCATGTTTGTATAAATAAGTACTGGTGTGGGATCCTACTGAGAGGATACCCTAAACCGTGTTGTGTAAAATAAAGAATAATTATGTGTGTATTTATGTAATATAGTTTTGGTGTGTTTTGTATTTGTAGAAGTTATATGATTATTATTTAAGTTTTAATTTTTACGTATTTTCAACTGTAAGCGCGTGATTAAGTAAATAAATATTAAGGTTTTAATGTAATAATACAATGGGGCACAACGGGGTGTCTCAGCTTATGTGAGGTACACTTCATAAGTTGAAAATTGAAAGCCATCAAGGGTCCTTAATTAGTTTAAGTTAATGTGACATTGAGTTACAAATTGAAGCAATTTATAGTAGAAAAAACACCTTGTTAGTTTAGTTATTATGGAGAGTGGCAGAGCCACTATCCATGTCTCTACCACTTGAGTTTCTTACCGGTCCAAAATGTCTGCTCTATTTTATTTTGGTAGACAAGGTCGCATTTGGTAATGGAGGTAAGAACGTAGGCAATGAAATTAACAATTGCTCTCAGTGGCACGATGATGTGGTATGGCACTATGACAATATATTCTCCAATAAAGAACACCCTTAAGACAATAAAGCACACTTATTAGAGGCGTATGAGGAGTGTAATCACTCTCATGTTACTCTATATCTGTTTTCTTTTTTCCTTCTTGTCCTTACACTGCCAAGTGCCAAGATAGTAAGAAACTTGCACTTTGAGCATAAGGCGTATTCATTGTGGCCCTGTGGGTGTAGGAGAAGAATTTTCAAATCAGAAATTATATATATATATATCGAAAGTGCGTGCCATTTGAATATGTTCTGTGAATCTGTCATGTGGTGGAATATGTGTGTACAGTCATGATAAAGCCACAGAGCAGGAGATAATAACCAATACATTAGGAGAGATGATATCATGTTCACTATGCCTAATCCAAATTTGCAGAAACAAACATCCAAACCCAGAAATTTGCCCTAAATAAATTAATAATAGTAAAAGTAGCATTTACCTTGAATCGAGAGTGGTGAACCGCCTCACAATGAACAAGACCAGTAATCTCCTTCAATTATTTCTTGATTGTTCACCTTGAATCGCACAGTAACAAAATCAGGTTTCATGCATTTAGTGTAAAAATTAAAATAATAAAAATCGTAAGACATGAATGAAGATAAGAACATTACAAGTGCTCTGACCTGTGCATCTCAACATATTGAATATCACCTGAGAATGAAAAGAATTCAAGAATGTCCTTCTTGGAAGTAGTCAGTGATATGTTGCTAACCTTAATTGTTCTTATCTGTAATAAGTAAAAATGGAATGAACGTTTCCTTCATCAAAGGACAAAAAAAAATCTGATGAAGTACCATTAAAGTGGCACAACCAAGATACCAACATAGGACAATGGAGCACAAATAAGAATTTAGAAGAAATAACCTATAGTAACCAAGATTGCAGTCTACCAGCAAACACAATTTCACAAACCAAACAACCCAAATAGTCTTCGACTTCAAGTCATTTTGAATCCCTATACATGTATGCATTAAGAATCTTTATTAATTATAATATACATCATTAACTTGCAAATGTTCTTACTGATACTGGAACAGGTTTAACTGTTAAATGGCATGCAAATTTATATTGCTGTGACCAGGAATCCACAAAAAATACATAATATTGATTCCTGGAACATTTATTCTGCAATTATAAATCTCTATTAGTTTGGAGATGTTTAATGGATAAACTGCCAACAGATGCAACTCACTTGTTCTGTGAGTGCAGATTACATATTTTCAAAACAAATTTGGTCATGGCTGGGATTAGTTTTAAACACTGTAATTGATTTGTCATCCTACTCTAGCATTTTGTCCATCTGTGACAAAAATTGGTCCAGTCAAGTGAAGGACTTAGTTGTTGCTTCTATTGTGAATGTGTTTTGGATTGTGTGGCATTGCAGAAACAAACTGAGATTTAAAAATAAAGGGATTCATATCAAGGCTGCTATCAACTTAGTTATTATAAATACATCCCTTGCCGGTAATCTAAGTGAGGGTTCAATGTCATCTTCAATCACTGAATTCTCTATCCTTCATGCTTTCTCGATTAAAGGCAGGGGCAGTAGTGCTCCTTCAAATAAACTTAGAAGTTAGGTATATAGCTCAAACAAACTTGTTGCAGCAAAACTAAATAGAGCACGTGCAGGATCTTGCAGCTGATTGAATTTATATATTAGCATAGGCTATAGACTATGAAGATAGAATGAAATTGAGATAGCATTGTAATAGAAATTCTCTAAACTTATATGTGTAGAACAAGAGTGTGAAAGATCAAGATGGTGGTGTGAAAAATAGAGGGAAAGAAAGACTTGGGATCTTTATTCTGTTTTCTTAGAAGATATTAAGCGAAGAGCCAAGGGAAACATCATAACTATCAGTCATGCCCAGAAACAAACATCCAAACCTAGAAATTTGCCCTAAATAAATTAATAATAGTAAAAGTAGAATTTACCTTGAATCAAGAGTGGTGAACCGCCTCACAATGAACAAGACCAGTAATCTCCTTCAATTATTTCTTGATTGTTCACCTTGAATCGAACAGTTACAAAATCAGATTTCATGTGTTCAGCAAACACAACGAACAATGTAAACAAAGAGAGGAGGAGGAGGAGGAGGAGGAGGAGGAGGAGGAACGATGGAGGCTTTCTCCATACCTTTGTCGCTGGCTGATGAACGATGAAGAAGCAGAGCAGTCTCGTAGCAGCGCAGCAAGCAGTCGTAGCAGCGCAGAGGGCAACGTAAAAAATGAACCAAGGGAAAAACTAATCAGAGGGAAGAGGGAAAGTGAAAAAAATAGAGGGAAAGTAAAAAAAATATTTTTTAAACCGCCGCTAACATAGAGTCAACCGTCGCAATATTTTCCTATTTGTGGCGGTTCATTAAAACTGCCGCAGTAACCACCACAAAGTATCACCGGCGGCGGTTGGGCTTGAACTGCCGCAAAGTGTGTGTCGCAATTTGCCAAATTTCATGTAGTGTGCGCCGCATGTGTTTGTGATAATGGATTGCAAGAACAAGTTAATTTGATTTCACATATATGGCCTTTAATATCATGATGATGACACTGCAAAGGGATGCTCCTTCTAACGGGCTCTCCAAGCTTGGGGCTTTTATATGTATATTGATTAATTACTTTGATAATACAATTCATTTTAGGTTTAATTATCCTGAAAGTTCTTTTATTTCAAAAATTTGTAATTGGATCCGGTATTTGTAATTGTAAACAAAAATGTAACTTTATCTTCAATTGACCATTCAAAAGATTAAAACAACTATCATGATAAATTAGTTAGAAATGCATCTTCATCCTTTTAAATTTTAATAAAAATAAATATTAAGAATTAATCAGCATGCTGATTAATATACTATTATTATAATAACTAGATTAGTATATTTATAGAGTTGTATAATTTTTTTTGTGTGGATAAGATGTATCTCCTTCCCCTGCTCATGCCTCAGTCATTAAAGACTGACCCTCTCTCTACTGCAACGGCACACCAACAACTTCATAGTACATTAAAATAATTATAAAAGTCCAACACTGTTTTCATCATATCCAAAGTTGTTTTCAAGGTTTCCTGTACAAATCTTTGGAAGCAAGAATCAAAATGAAAACAATATGATACTTTTGTAATTATTTTAGTTATAATTATCTTTAAAATCAGGAAATGAAAACAGGAAACCGAAAATAAATTAAAGAGGCCTAAATTTTCTGTTTTCTATGTGTTTTCTCTCATGTTTTCTCTCCACTTATGTAGCTTTTTATCCATACTGCAGTATTATACTTTAATATTTTGTGTTTTCTTTAAATTTTGTTGATTATTCTTCATGATGTGTGATAAGCCTCTGGCTCATCTAGTTTTATGACTAGTATGACCGTGGTTTTGTGCCAATTATATCTCGTTTTCACCCAAATTAGGCTTGATTGTCCTCAAGCAAGGTTTTGAGTCCCTTAAGTAGTTTTAGGGTTATTTAGCCAGTTTTTGAGTCAAATAAAGCACTTATGGCTATTTCATGTTTTCAGGTTGACTTAGAGTCCAAGGAATGAAGGAAACAATGGAAATTGCAATCTGGAAACACTCGCCACGCGATCAGATACTCGCCCCGCGAGAGTAAGGACCAGCCTGTGCCAGAAAAGTCATGTTCTCTGCCTCGCCCCGCGAGCTATATCTCGCCTCGCGAGCCTGGAAGTCAGCAAGCATCACGGTCATCCCGTGATACCCATCACGGGCGTGAAGAGAAACCGCTGGAAGACAGAGACCATCACGGCCTAGCCGTGATGAAGATCACGGCCATGACAGATAAGCACCCAAAGTCAGAAGTAATCACGGCCTGGCCGTGATAGGCATCACGGCTGTGACAACCCAGATTTTGAAGACTCGCCTCGTGAGAATTCCACTCGCCTCCCGAGAACACAAATTCAAACTAGCGCCATTTTAATATTCGCCTCGCGAGAGGCCACTCGCCTCGCGAGAATGCGCAGTTTCTGAAAGTTATAAATAGCTGTTTAGGGCAGAACAGAAGGATCTTTTGCTAATCCTTGTTTTCGAATTTCTCTGGTTGTTTTGCGTTTTTAATGGAGAACTAATCTCCCTAGGTTGATCTGCTGTAATCGGCTTCCACCAACACTTGAGGTCTTGTAATCCCCGATTTAATTTTCTTCTCTCTTTCAATGCTATTCGTTATTCTCTGTTTGCTTAATTCAGTTTGTACCGAATTAGTGTTGATTTATTTTCGATGATTTTATGTTCCTAAACTCAATCGCATTTGCTTAATTCGCGTGTGTTCAATTCGTGTTTGCTTAATTCACGAAGGGCTTCATCCGTTTGCTTAATTCAGAATTAGGAATATATGTCCCGTAGCGTCGGTTTCGCTTGTTAATCGATGCTACAATCAAAAAGGGATTAGAATCCGCTTAGGGCATGGAATTACATGAACCGATGATAGTGGGAAACGAAACAACAGATTGATCGTCTTAGTCTTATTTGATAATCACGTAATTTGCTCTGTTTTTATGCTCTGTTTTCATTCTGTTTTCCAATCAATTTCAAACCAAACACCCCCCCTCCCCCAAGAAAACTGATTTTCTGCGATAATAGCACTACAAGAGTCCTTGTGATACGATACCCGAGTTGTCGCATTCTAAACTACATTTTTACTAACCGCTCATCTTTTGACGCGTGCGCGACAGCGCGTCAAATTGGCGCCGTTGCCGGGGACTCTTGTTTGTTGTTCTCGCTTTCTTTTTCGTTTTTGTTTTGAATTAGACTGGCCATTAGGTCTACTTGTCCTGACTTGTGTGATTTTGATCCCGAAATTGAAAGAACACTGCACACACGCCGTAGGGCAATTCGGGCTAGCACTAGTGGTAATTCTGATTTCGAACCTGTTTTTGATAACATGGGTGACCAAAGGACATTGAGGCAGCTTGCTGCCCCTGATGTTAACTACAATGGGTTGTGTATTGAGTATCTTTGGTGTGGTTGCTCCTTTTGAACTTAAATCTGGTTTAATACACTTGTTGCCAAGATTTAGTGGTCTTGCAGTGAGGATCCACATAAGCATTTGAAGGAATTCCGGGTTGTCTCGCTCTACACCCTTGAGGCCTAAGGCATTATCGAAGACCATATCAAATTGCGAGCCTTCCCATTCTCCCTTGAAGGCGCTGCAAAGGATTGGCTATATTATTTGGAGCCAAATTCTGTTACAACTTGGAATGATCTGAAGAAGGTTTTCCTAGAAAGATACTTCCCTGCCTCCAGAGCTGCTTCCATCAGAAAGGAGATATGTGGCATCAGACAAAGCAATGAGTCATTGGTCGAGTCTTTGGGAGAGGTTCAAGAAGTTGGTATCTAGCTGCCCTCAACACCGTTTTACGAGCAGCTCCTTATTCAGTATTTTTATGAGGGATTACTCCCAATGGACAGAAATATTTTGGATGCCGCTAGTGGAGGAGCGCTCGTTGATAAAACTCCAGCTGCTGCCAAGCAATTGATTGAGAATATATCATTAAACTCCCAGCAGTTCACAACCAGGAGCAACTCTGTCGAGACAAGGGGTGTAAATGAGATCCAAGGTTCATCTTCCAACAAGGCACTCGAAACCAGAATTGATGAGCTCACTTGTTTGGTGAAGCAACTGGCAATGGATAAGGTTCAGCCGGCAAGGTTGTGTGGCATGTGTAGTTCTCCTGAGCATCTGACCGACACGTGCCCTATTCTGAAGGATGGGTCAGTCACTGATATGCCTCAAGCTTATGCAGCTAATCTCTACAATCAAGGCAATAATCAGAACCGGTACGGCACTCCTGACCTCTCCACAAATAGGTACCATCCCAACTGGAGGAATCACCCTAATCTGCGGTATGGGAACTCATCCCAACAACAACCGGTGGCACCACCACCGAATCCTCCTCAAGTGACCACTTCTGCACCTTCCGGACCTTCATTAGAAGACTTGGTCAAGCAAATGGCTGCACAAAATCTCCAGTTTTAGCAGCAAGTAGGACAGTCTCAGCGGCGAGCAGATGCTAGCATTCAAGATTTGAGGACACAGATTGGACAGCTTGCCACATCCATAAACAACATACAGCAAGCTCAGGGATCGAACCAACTACCTGCACAGACAGTGGTGAATCCCAATGCCCCCAATCCCAATGTGAGTGCCATTTCTTTGAGATCCGGGAAAGTAGTAGAGGGAGCCCCTGAGAAAGATGAAGAAACTGTTGAGGCAACTCCTGAGCCCTCTGTTGTTGTTGAAGCTGAGAGAGTGTATGTGCCACCGATTCCCTTCCCACAAAGAGTGCAGAAAAATAAGAAGGTTGATGGGGAAGACAAGGAGAGGGAGATCTTAGATGTGTTCAGAAAGGTGGCGGTAAACATTCCACTCCTAGATGTGATTAAGCAAGTTCCAAGGTATGCAAAGTTTCTGAAGGATTTGTGTACCCACAAGCGGAGGTTGAAGGGTAATGAGAGAGTCAACTTAGGGCGAAATGTTTCAGCCCTCATTCAGCCCAAACTTGCCCCTGAGAAGGTTACAGTTTCAGCCCTCACTCAGGCACTGCCACAGAAGTGCAAGGATCCGGGCACTTTCGCTATTCCATGCACCATTGGGGACAGCAAATTCGACAATTGCATGGTGGATTTGGGAGCCTCCATAAATGTCATGCCCACCTCTGTTTTCAACAACCTTGATCTGGGCCCTTTGCAACATACAGGACTTACCATTCAGTTGGCCAACAGGACCAATGCTCGCCCCATGGGAGTGGTAGAAGATGTGTTGGTACGAGTTGATGATTTGATTTTCCCTGCCGACTTTTACATCCTGGACATGGCAGGGGAAACCAATTCAAGCAGATCACCAATCATCTCCGGCAGGCCGTTCATGAAGACGGCAAAGACGAAGATAGATATTGATGATGGAACCATGTCCATGGAGTTCGGTGACATTATTGCAAGGTTCAACATTTTTGATGCTATGAAGCATCCATTGGAAGAGCACTCTGTTTTCCAAATAGAGTTGTTCTCCGAAATTGTTGATGACACCTATGATGACTTGGTTGCTGATTTTCCATCCATTTCTGATTTTAATGATGTTTATTCATGTACTGACTGTACTAACACTAACCCTTGTGTTGTTTGTGCTGAGATTGATTCTACTTTGCAGGGTGATAGTGTAAGTGAAGGCATCTGCATTGGCTGGAATTCTTGACAGCCCGGCTGCCCCAAACATACCATCTGTGGAGCAGACCACCCTCCTTGGAGCTTAAGCCACTTCCTGGCAATCAAGTATGCTTACTTGGAGAGGAATGAAAAACTCCCAGTTATCATTTCCTCCAACCTTGACTCTGACCAGGAAGCTAAACTCTTGGAGGTTTTGAAGAAGCACAAGAGGGCAATTGGATGGACCTTGGCTGACATTCCAGGAATTAGCCCCTCTAGATGTATGCATAGGATTCTATTGGAGGATGGGACTAAACCAGTTAGGCAACCACAGAGGCGGCTAAATCCATTGATTCTGGATGTTGTAAAGAAGGAGGTAACAAAACTCCTGCATGCGGGTATCATATACCCCATCTCTGATAGTACTTGGGTGAGCCCGGTGCAAGTTGTGCCCAAGAAATCTGGCCTCACAGTGGTAAGAAATGAGAACAATGAGCTTGTCCCCACTAGAGTCCAGAATAGCTGGAGAGTCTGTATTGACTATAGGAGGTTGAACCAGGCCACTCGAAAGGATCACTTCCCTTTGCCGTTCATCGATCAGATGCTCGAACGGCTGGCCGGTAAATCCCACTACTGTTTTCTTGATGGCTTTTCCGGATACTTCCAGATCCACATTGCACCGGAGGATCAGGAAAAGACCACTTTCACGTGCACCTAATGCACGTTTGCCTATAGGAGGATGCCATTTGGCCTTTGCAATGCTCCTGGCACTTTCCAGAGATGCATGATTAGCATTTTTACTGAATTTATTGAAAATTGCATGGAAGTGTTCATGGATGATTTCACGGTATATGGCTCCTCATTTGATGCATGCTTGCATAGTCTGAATTTGGTTTTAGAAAGATGCATTGAAACTGACCTTGTGTTGAACTATGAAAAGTGTCATTTTATGGTTGAACAGGGGATTGTTTTGGGGCATGTTATTTCTAAAGAGGGTATCTCAGTAGATCCTGCTAAAATTGATGTGATTTCTACATTGCCTTACCCATCTTGCGTTCGCGAGATTCGTTCTTTTCTTGGTCATGCAGGTTTCTACAGGCGCTTTATTAAGGACTTCAGTAAGATAGCTCTCCCTCTGTCGAACTTGCTGAAGAATGATGCCATATTCAGCTTTGATGATAACTGCAAGAAGGCGTTCGACTTCTTGAAAAAGGCATTGACCTCTACCCCCATCATCCAGCCCCCTGACTGGACCCTCCCTTTTGAGCCCATGTGTGATGCTTCTAACTATCTTTGTGGGGCGGTCCTCGGCACAAAGGGTAGGCAAGTCTGCACATGTCATTTACTATGCTTCTAGGACTTTAGATGCTGCACAATGTAATTACACCACCACTGAAAAGGAACTTCTAGCTGTTGTTTTTGCTCTCGATAAGTTTAGATCATATTTGCTAGGTTCCATGGTTATTGTTTTCACTGACCATGCAGCTCTGAAATACTTGTTGAAGAAGCCTGAAGCAAAGCCGAGGTTGATTCGGTGGATGTTGTTGCTCCAAGAGTTTAATGTAGAGATAAAGGACAAGAGTGGAGCTGAAAATTTAGTGACTGATCACTTGAGTAGGATAGAGAGGGATGAGGATCCTTCCCCCATTCAGGATGACTTTCCTGATGAGCAGCTTTTACAGTTGCATGGCGTTACCCCTTGGTTTGCCGACCTTGTGAATTACCTAGTTGGTGGTGTCTTTCCGACAGGAGCAACTAGGTCACAAATCCACAAACTAAAGAGTGACGCCAAGTATTATGTTTGGGACGATCCATTTCTTTGGAAGTTTTGTAGTGATCAGGTGATTAGGAGATGTGTCCCCGACTATGAGATTGAGTCTATTTTGCACTTTTCTCATGCCTCTCAAGTAGGGGGACACTTTGGGCCACAGAGGACTGCGAGAAAGGTCCTAGATTCTGGTTTTTATTGGCCCACCATCTTTAGAGATGCTTATGAGGTGTATCGGACTTGTAAGGAGTGTCAGACAAAGGTAGTACAGCCATCACTCAAAGAGTGAAATGCCACAAAGAACCCATGCTCTTCTCGTGAGGTGTTTGATGTGTGGGGGATCGACTTTATGGGTCCTTTCCTTGCATCTTTTGGCTTTCTTTACATTCTCTTGGCTGTTGACTATGTTTCAAAGTGGGTGGAAGCTATTCCCACTAGGACTAACGATTCTAAAGTTGTTGCAAATTTTGTTAGGTCCAATATTTTTTGCAGGTTCGGCATACCTCGTGCCATCATCAGTGACCAGGGCACTCATTTCTGCAACCGCACCATGGAGGCTCTACTCCGGAAGTATGGGGTTGTGCACAGAGTCTCCACTGCTTACCATCCCCAGACCAATGGCCAGGCTGAGATCTCCAACAAGGAGATCAAACAAATCCTAGAGAAAGTTGTGCAGCCGAATAGGAAGGACTGGAGCCGCCGTCTAGAAGACGCACTTTGGGCTCAGAGGACCGCTTTCAAGACGCCGATAGGGATGTCCCCCTTTAGGCTTGTATTCGGCAAGGCATGCCATCTCCCTGTGGAAGTTGAGCACTGTGCTTATTGGGCGGTCAAGTGCTGTAATCTGGAAATGCAAAAATCTGGTATTGAAAGGAAACTCCAGTTACAACAGCTTGAAGAGCTTAGGCTAGAAGCCTATGAGAGCTCTCGGATTTATAAGGAGAAAACCAAGAACTTTCATGATAGGATGATTGCTAGGAAGGAATTCTCTATGGGTCAGCGGGTTTTACTGTTTAACTCCCGCCTGAAATTGATGGCTGGGAAACTTCGGTCCAGGTGGATTGGACCATTTGTTGTTACTAATGTTTTTCCTCATGGTGCAGTAGAGATTAAAGGTGCCGGTAGCAACAAGGCATTCAAGGTTAACGGGCAGCGACTGAAGCTATTTCATGAGAGCTCGGGACCTGTGGATGCTACTGTTGAGGAGCTCTCTTTGGGGGAGCCCACCTATACTGCAACCTGATCAGGGAGCACCCCTTCCTCTCCCTCACTCTGTTTTGATAATTGTGTTGTTCATTGGGGACAATGTATGTTTTAAGTGTGGGGGAGGGAACCATTTGTTTTGTTGTGTTTTGTGTTTTGTTGTGTTTTCTTTTCGCTCTTGAATAATTTGAGAAGCTCAAGAGCATGTGTGTGAGTCTTGTGTCGGCAAGCTTGGTAGGTTCTGTTGATTTAGCACAGATTGATGGCATGATTTATGTTGATGATTCCCCCTAGGTTTTTTAAATTTGGAAATTGATCCCCACTTGAAAAATTGAAAAAAACTGAACTTTGAGATATTTTGTTGTGATGGCATGATTTATGATAAGTTTGGGGTGATAGGGTGCACACACTAGGGATAGAATCTCGGTCAAACAATTTGCATGAATGTCCAGGTGAGGATTTGAGCCTCCAACATGTTTTTGATTGTGTGAATCACTTTCAAGTTGCACTTTCCCGAATTTGCTTGAATCTCTTCATGGTTTGCATGTCTATGTGTTTGCATCAAATGATTTAGGCAATTTTCTTTGAATTAACTACTTGGCCTAAATTGAATCAGTCCCTAATGCATGTTCCCTAGTTAGCCCCTTTGAGCCTAATTAGCCTATTGTTTCATGATGACCTTATGTTATGAGCCTGAATCTGGAAAAACCATGTTAACCCGATCTTAGGATTAGGAGAGCATGGAAGCTTAGCAAGAGAATGGTTGCAAGAAACTAAGTTTGCGGTGGCTACAGGGATATGATGTGTTGTTGGGGATTGAGAAAAAGAAAAAATAAAGGTTGGAGCCAAAGGGCAAAAATAAATCTTTCAAAAAAAAAATGCAAAATGTCAAGAAGGGTATTAGAAGAAAAGGGTTGTAGCCACCCAAGGCAAAAAGAAGAATAAGAATAGGAACTTGAGTAGGAAATTCAATGTGTAAACAGCTTCATGCTCTCTTAGTTCCTTGGGATTTCAGCCCTGTACCTTTGTATATCCTTCCCTTAGCCAGGCCCCATTACAACCTTGAAAGACCTTTTGATGTTGCATGCATGTTTTTCGTGGGAACCATTTTGAGATGAAAATCAAATTCATGGGAAGTGCCCTTAAAAGTGAAACTGAGTGAAATGTTGTTAGCCTAGACAAACTGAGAGATTGAGTGAACACTAAACCCCTTTGTGAGGAAGGCGATTGTTTGAATTTGGTGATCTCCCTCTTGTGTGTAACTTAGATCCCCTGTTTAGATTAATGATTGTTTGAATGATGAAATTCTCAGATGTTCAGAATAAATGATTGTGGGGATTACATTGTTGAAAAGGGGGGAACATTGAAGGAAAATTTTTTGATGAATTGCTTGAAATTTGTGCGGGATTGGTTGAAATCCTTCTAGCTTGCCAAGTCTTGAGTCGTTTTGAGTTTCAGTTTGCTTGGGGACAAGCAAAGTTCAAGTTTGGGGTATTTTGATAAGCCTCTGGCTCATCTAGTTTTATGACTAGTATGACCGTGGTTTTGTGCCAATTATATCTCGTTTTCACCCAAATTAGGCTTGATTGTCCTCAAGCAAGGTTTTGAGTCCCTTAAGTAGTTTTAGGGTTATTTAGCCAGTTTTTGAGTCAAATAAAGCACTTATGGCTATTTCATGTTTTCAGGTTGACTTAGAGTCCAAGGAATGAAGGAAACAATGGAAATTGCAATCTGGAAACACTCGCCACGCGATCAGATACTCGCCCCGCGAGAGTAAGGACCAGCCTGTGCCAGAAAAGTCATGTTCTCTGCCTCGCCCCGCGAGCTATATCTCGCCTCGCGATCCTGGAAGTCAGCAAGCATCACGGTCATCCCGTGATACCCATCATGGGCGTGAAGAGAAACCCCTGGAAGATAGAGACCATCACGGCCTAGCCGTGATGAAGATCACGGCCATGACAGATAAGCACCCAAAGTCAGAAGTAATCATAGCCTGGCCGTGATAGGCATCACGGCTGTGACAACCCAGATTTTGAAGACTCGCCTCGCGAGAATTCCACTCGCCTCGCGAGAACACAAATTCAAACTGGCGCCATTTTAATATTCGCCTCGCGAGAGGCCACTCGCCTCGCGAGAATGCGCAGTTTTTGAAAGTTATAAATAGCTGTTTAGGGCAGAACAGAAGGATCTTTTTTGCTAATCCTTGTTTTTGAATTTCTCTGGTTGTTTTGCGTTTTTGATGGAGAACTAATCTCCCTAGGTTGATCTGCTGTAATCGGCTTCCACCAACACTTGAGGTCTTGTAATCCCCGATTTAATTTTCTCCTCTCTTTCAATGCTATTCGTTATTCTCTGTTTGCTTAATTCAGTTTGTACCGAATTAGTGTTGATTTAGTTTCGATGATTTTATGTTCCTAAACTCAATCGCGTTTGCTTAATTCGCGTGCGTTCAATTCGTGTTTGCTTAATTCACGAAGGGCTTCATCCGTTTGCTTAATTCGGAATTAGGAATATATGTCCCGTAGCATCGGTTTCGCTTGTTAATCGATGCTACAATCAAAAAGGGATTAGAATCCGCTTAGGGCATGGAATTACATGAACCGATGATAGTGGGAAACGAAACAGCAGATTGATCGTCTTAGTCTTATTTGATAATCACGTAATTTGCTCTGTTTTTATGCTCTGTTTTCATTCTGTTTTCCAATCAATTTCAAACCAAACACACCCCCCCTTAAGAAAACTGATTTTCTGTGATAATAGCACTACAAGAGTCCTTTTGATACGATACCCGAGTTGTCGCATTCTAAACTACATTTTTACTAACCGCTCATCTTTTGACGCGTGCGCGACAGCGCGTCAATGTGGCAACTGCCTCAATTAGTCCGCGGCTTTTTGGGTTGATAGATTAGGTATCATTCTTATCCTAATAGGCAAGCCTTTGTAATGCTCTTTCTCACATATATATATATATATATATATATATATATATATATATATATATATATATATATATATATATATATATATATATATATATATATATATATATATATATAAAGATTAACACAATAGTTTGTGGTTTATTTAAACAATTTTTTTTGGGTGAACCCGAGTATCCTCCGATCGGGAGTCAAAGACTAATCCCTCGAGGTACTGAGATCCATTTAAGGGGTCGACCTCTCCCAACAGATACTCTTCCATATGCATGAGATAGAAATCGAATCCCTGACCACGTACTTAAGGGTTATTTAAACAATTTAATATTAATCGCACCATCTACCATAGTATGCAAATTCATTCTTTATGTAACAAATATATTTTCCTCTTAATATATATCGTATAATTTTTAATTTGAAGAAAACTAAATAATGGGACGAGTATTACATTCCTTGATGACATTCTCCCATAAAAAACAAACTGGAAAATAAGGGTCTCTATGGATTAGTGTTTGAAAAGTTCCAGCAGACTTCAAAAATATCAGTCAAACAAACATCATTGAAATGCTTTTGCTGGTGAAAATGTATACCTAATTAAATATATTATTATGTGTTTCTTTGGTTGAATTCCTTTTCTAAAATATTTATTCCATTATCATTAAGTGCAAAAGGATACCCGGGACAATAAAGCAAAGCCTAATCCAAAAATTTGAACCAATGATTCAAGAAGGAATGTCTTGCACCATCCAAAATTTCATGGTTGCAAAAAACGATAAAGTGGAAGAAGACAAGCCATAAATTTAGGCTAAATTTCATAACAAGCACAGACTGTCTTAAATATCGGGTTAACAACATACCTACGAATTATATGATAGTGAATTTTTGTATATGTTGTATGTTTAAGTTGTTTTTTAATGAAATTCTATATAAAAGATTGTTGGATATCATTGGACATATTGTTGAGAAGAACGATCTTAAGTAAATTGAGACAAATAGCAGAAAAAACATACTCATGGACATTGTACTCGAGGATCTAGAGTAAGATACTCATTTGTGAATACTACAAATTAATTAATTTTATTAATTTAATTGATATCATTGCTTTAAAAATACAATTTTTCATATAACATTTATTTGATTTCATATTAGGAGCAATAGAGTTATTTGTACTCTATGGGGTGATTTTGGTGAGCAAATGGTCCTATTGTATTTGTTCTTGCAAATTCTAGCACTATGGATTAGAATCAACAAAGAACAGTATCACTACTATCAAGAACACAATCTTACCCCAAATGAATCACTGTATTAGAATTCTCTCTGGAATAGCAGAGATTTCGGTTACAAGAAAATAGCTTAAAGATCAATAGTTACATAGGGCCACCTATATATGCCCTCTTTCTAGGCAGGAACTGCCTCTTTCCTAATAGTTTTCTCCACGTTGTCCATCATCGATGTCCGAGTAATC
Source organism: Sophora flavescens (assembly GCA_030762895.1). Taxonomy (NCBI): domain Eukaryota; kingdom Viridiplantae; phylum Streptophyta; class Magnoliopsida; order Fabales; family Fabaceae; genus Sophora; species Sophora flavescens. Next base: position 32,653,560 of record CM061065.1, on the reverse strand, counting down.
CACGTCGGAGTAACACGTCTGAGTAACTGTCGTCTTTTGTCGAACGAGCAATTAACCCCTATAACTGGTTGACTATACAGTTGACTTTCAGGATTTGGACTTCCCTTTGCGGGCCTGGCCGCCACTACCAGCCCAATCTCGGCCCGACATGTCCGCCCAATACATTAGTCCCCTAAGCTCAATTGTTTCCACAAAGCAAATGAGCTTCGATTTACCAACTTATCCTCGGTTGGCTTCTAAACCTAACAAACATTCTCGGCCTGGTGATGGCTTCATGTGGTGGTCTCCCAGACTTAAGCATTACATGTCCACCCAATACATTAGTCCCTCAATCTCAATTGTTTCCATGAAGCAAATAAGCTTCGATTTACCAACTTATCCTTGGCTGGCTTCTAAACCCAACAGCCATTCTCGGTCTGGGGATGGCACCATGTGGTGGTCTCCCCAACTTAAGCATTTCCCCGAAAAAATAAGAGCTCTAGATACACCAAGTCATCTTCTGTCTCTCAGATTCCCTTTATTCACCCACTACATCAGTCCCCCTAGCTCTGAGTCTTGCTAAGGAAGGCACTAGAGCTGCACTAGACATCTTGGTTCCGCCTATCCTGTGCTGAGGGTGTGCCTCATTAAAACCTCCTCAGCCAAAAACATGCTTTTCAGAGGGAAAAAGACTGAGGTAGGAAAAATAGTACCTAACCGTCAACACGATTCTCAATTTCTTTTCGCCTATTACAAAAGTCGGTGAGCTAATCCGAGAGTACCTAGGTTTTTGGTCATGACACACAATTCTTCGGAGCTATTTTTGGTCCAATTCGTATTCTTCGTGCAAGCCTGATTTCACACTCTAATTAATGTCTTCGATTTCATGTGTCTTCTTTAAATGCCTCATCGAGCCTCACCCCAACTGCCCCTGTCTCTTCACCTTTCACGTGCATCTACCCTTGTTTTTTCATCTTTCGTACATCCTTCAAGTAGCACATCCCTCCATATTATTGTGACACATGTCTAGTCATAATGGGGATGTGTCCTCTCCCCTTCCCAAGGATTCGCCTCTTGTCTGTTTCCTCCCCCCCCCCCCCCCCCAACTTCTTTAAAAAACTGTTTCTTCCTCTTCTTCACTTCTTCTTCCCTGTACTACCACTGTTACCTGCATTTTCAAGGTTCTAAAATCATCCTTGTCCCTCTTCAAACCCCTCTCCAGGTATGCCTCCTCCCTCCCCTTTTTCATTTCCATTACTTTAATGGCCTTCAGCTCTCCTCCTCACTCTTTCGTTCCATCTAACCCTCTTACTCCAGAAGTGCTTCTCATTGATAATGACTTATCTTCTGCTTCTTTTTCCGCTACCCACACACAAGAAGCTTCAACTGGATCTTCTGACCACCGCCCCATCGACCACATAATCCTTCCCCCACCTCTTATTCTTCTTGTTCCAGGGTACGAATGGGTGCACAAGGATGTGATTGGCATCTTTTCCGACTACCAGACAGATGCATCCATCTATGAGCTTAGGTATCAGATTAACTTATCCACCCCAGAACTTGAAAACCTGTTCGTCTTCTATCCCTGCTCCGGTTTCGATCGCGTGTGTATGAAAGCCTCTAAAGAAGAATTCCCTTGTGTATCCCTTTACAAAACAATGTTTAAGGAGCTCACACTCACCCTTCCATTTTCACCTTTCTAGTGTTCTGTCTTGTCCTTCCTCAATGTAGCTCCCACTCAACTACATCCCAATAGTTGGGCATTCATTCGAGCCTTTGAAGTGTTGTGTGCCGAGTTTGACATATATCCCACAACTTCTAAAATTTTCCATTTCTACACCATTAGGCTAACAAAAAGGGCTCGGTGGGTATCTCTTAATGGACGCCGTAACAATCGTCTGTTCATCCTCTATACTTCCTCCTACAAATTCTTTAAAAATGGATTTTTCAAAGTTAGGTCCTCTACAGATGTGATGTCCTTCTTTCTTAATGAGAAAGGAGAAAATAGATTTCCCTTTTGTTGGACTCGGTCTCCTTGTCGGATCTCTGGCCCATACCACCGACAATCTTTGTCCTAGAAGGAAGATTTATTTAGATTTCATTGCCTCCATTGCTCCCCTGTCAAAGCCTTCTTAAAATAGTCGCTGATAAAAGCAAGGATGAAAGCTGGCGTAGTAAGATGATGTCATTATATTGTGATACATGTCTTTAAGATAACTTATCCGACTGTTGCTTTTATATTTCAGGAATCATGGACTCCAAGATCTCCTTTGCCGAGATGAGAAGACTCAGGTTGGAAAAATCTCGCCCCAAGAATCCTCCTCCTTCCGGCACGAACCCTATCAACCGCACTGCTCACGTCTTTTCAGCTTTAGCTGAGAAGTTGACGCCACACCCCTCTGCCTATCCTGCCAAGAAAAAAACTACTGAACAAGAACAACAATCTGCGGCCCCCATCACCTCCAAGAAGGAGCCTACCATCAAACCCACTGCCGACAAGAATGTGAACAAACGCAAGTGGTTTGATGTGACTCAGAATGTGGAGCCCCATTCCCTCTGGCATCACGATTTCAATCCCCATACATTGATTGATAGCCAGATGCTTTTCCCTGTCGATGTTGACGTGATCAACAGATATGGACCCGATGCTCCGTACGAGGTTGCTCAAACTTACGCTCTACGCTCTGTAGAACTCATACGCATTACTGAAAAGGAGCGGATCCAGATACACTCGCAGCTGGAGAAGATGGTGACAGAACTGGCCGAGGTCGAGAAGCTGAAAATATATTTGAAGGACTGCACCCGAGAGCGAGACTTACTTTCTCAACAAAAGAAAGAACTTTAGAAAACAATAGACACTTTGGCATCTGAGATGCAGCTGATTAAAGAGAATGCCAAAGTTGTTGAAGATGCCCAGACTGCAGCTACTATTGAATTAGAAGCTACTTGTTCCACCGTTTCCCGACTAGAGAAAGATTTATCCAACCAGAAAACCAACTTCGATCGTGAACTGGAGGAATACAAGAATGAATCTACTGAGAAGTTTGAGATGGGCCTCAACCATGGCCTCAAGCAAGCTCATATGATTGCTCCCAATGTTGATTTCTTAGAGGCCTGCGTGTGGAAACAAATCATGGATGGGAAACTTGTCATGTGCTCCGAAGATGAATCTTCCGGAAGAGGCCCTGAGAATGGCAATCCTTCCGAGACAACCAATTCCCCCACCACTACTGCTACTCCCGAGGTAACTCCTGCTACCACCGACCGCGACCTTACTCTCAGTAACTTATGTATTTTCTATTATGTTTGTTTTTGACTTTTGACAAGGAGGTTTCACAATCCTCCCATTTTGTACTCCGCCATGACTTATAAAGATTATATATGACAATCTGCTTTCTATTATACTGCTTCTGCTTTAAGTAGTCAAATGTTACCACTTTCTTCCTGTTAATTCTGCCAGAAATATTTGACAACCGGATCCAAAGATCACCTCCAATAACCATTAATTTGTCAAGTTGCATATCAAACTAACAATCTTTGCACATCTACTTTACTCCTTTAACTGTCATCTTACTTGTATGCATGAATTTTCTCCATTTGAATCCTTCCTATTACAAAAAAACAACTCATCCATAATTTCATCTAACACTTTCCTTTATCTTTCACTTCTTTTCGTCACTCCTTAACAATGCATGCATGGCACTTTGCTGCCATATCTAGACAACTCTAGCGACAATTTCATCTCCTCTTCCTACTCATCTATATTTAACAAGTCCTTGCCTTCTTTTCTCCCTCATTTCTCCTTTAATTTGGCCCTTCCTTCCTCCTTCTATCTCCAAGGATTCTCCACCTTCTTCTTTTACCATTATATTCCAACTTTCCATAATCTTCCCCCCACCTCTCTGAAAATAACTTCATTCCTTGAAAACAAATGTTCTTAATTTTCTTCTTTTTCTTCTTCTCTTCCTCCTCTTCCTCCGCATTCTTCTTATCTCCTTTTCCTTATTCTCTCCTCTTTCTTCTCCTTCTCCTTCTCCTTCTTATTTCTTATCTCCCTCTTCAAACTTCTATGTTGATTCCCCTTCATTAAATATCTACATAGTATTTTACACATCATTCTTCTTATCACCTTCTTATCCTCCTCCTCCTTCTTCTTTTCCCCCTTCTTCTACTCCTTCTTCCCATTCTACTTCCTCCTTCTCCTTCTTCTCTCTTCCTTCTTCTTCCTCTCTAATTCTTCTTCTTCTACTTCTTCTTCTTCTTCTTCTTCTTCTTCTTCTTCTTCTTCTTCTTCTTCTTCTTCTTCTTCTTCTTCTTCTTCTTCTTCTTCTTCTTCTTCTTCTTCCTCTTCCTCTTCTTCTTCTTATTTTCCTCATCTTATTTCCTCTATATACTTTTTTTTACAACCTCAGAAGGTACCATACTATCTCATAAACAAATAATATCATACTAATGATAACCAAAAATACCTTCATTCATTGAAAATAAAGGTAACATAAAGTCGATGGCCTCATCAAAACCTCCTCAGCCAAAAACCTCATTTTCAGAGGGAAAAAGACTAAGGTAGGAAAAAGAGTACCACCTAATACATCAAATCAAATGAAATAAAACTTCAAGTCAAAGGCATTCCAAGTCCTCGGAATGGCCTTCCCAAATAATTCTTCCAACCAATAAGCTTCGTTCTTTAAATTGTCTACTATATGAAATGGGCCAGCCCAGTTTGTCGCCAACTTCCCATCAGATGGGTCTTTTCATTCACTGCCTTGGAGCCTTAATACTAAATCTCCCACCTCAAACTTTCTCGGCTTCAACATGGCATTATGTCTCTCGGAAATTCTTCTCTTGCATTCTTCCTCTCTTATCCAAACATCCTCTCTAACTTCTTCGATCAAATCTAACTCTTCCCTCCTCATTTCTTCATTAGTCTCTAGCTGATAAAGTTGCCTTCTGATAGATGGTTCTCCTACTTCAACTGGTATCATTACGTCTGCTCCATAAGCTAACCGAAATGGTGTCTCCTTTGTTGTTGATTGGGGGGGTGCAGCGATACCCCCAAAGGATACTCGATAACTCCTCAATCCACCTACCTTTGGCTCTTCCCAACCTCTTTTTCAGCTCTCCGAGAATAACTTTATAGGCCGCCTCTACTTGCCCATTTGTTTGTGGGTGCTCCACGGACGAGAACCGTCGCTTGATCCCAATATTAGTGCAAAACTCAACAAATGATATTCTTCCATACAAATTTCAGGATCCCATACCTACAAATGATATTCTTCCATACAAATTTCTGGAATTGATTGGCAGTGATCTTAGCCAACGGCTCTACTTCAATCCACTTCGTAAAATAATCTACAGCAACTAGAAGGAACTTCACCTATCCCTTGGCTACCGAGAAAGGTCCGAGAATGTTAATACCCCACATGTCAAACGACCATGCTGGAAGAATACTATGCAACTCCTCATGTTTGGTATGTGGTATAAGTGCATGCCTCTGACATTCATCATAGTTGTTGACAAATTCAATACAATCGATCGTCAACTTCAGCCAGTAGAATCCTTCCCGAATGACCTTCCTATTGAGTACTCTCCCTCCATTGTGCATCCTGCAGATCCCGTTATGAAGCTCGGCCATGACATACTCACTTTTCTCCTTCGTAAGACACTTCAGCATTGGACCAGAGAAATACCTCCTACACAACACTCCTTTTGCAATTGTGAAATGACTTGCTTGCCTGTGAATCTTTCTGACCTCTTGAGGGTCTCCCGACAGAATATCCTTATTCAGGTACTTCCAGATTGGTTCCATCCATTCTCGGCTTGCCTCCTCGACCACCAACATCGCTTTCTCCTCGTCGATGCTTGGTTTTAGTAACGTTTCTTGAATGACTATCTTGTGTCCTCCGGGACTTTTTGTGCTGGCTAACTTGGATAAAAAAATTTCCTTACTATTCTTGTCTCTCAGATGTGCTCAATCTCGAACCTTTCAAACTCAGAAACTAAGGAATTAACTTTGAACAAATACATGGTTAGATATGGTTCCCATGTTTGAAAAGTTCCTCTGACTTGCCCCATTACCAGTTGCGAGTCACTTCTGCATCTACCTAATTTCACCCCAACCTCCTTGGCCAACCTCAGTCCTGCTATCATGGTCTCATACTCGGATTCATTATTTGACACCTTGATATCGAATCTAAGTGACTGTTCCAAAACTAAATCTCCTGGTCCCTCTAGAATTACGCCTGCCCCACTGCCTCGTATATTAGATGCTCCATCTACACACAACACCCACCATTCCAATTCACTTTTCAATTCCGAGGTCAACTCAGTTGCAAAGTCTGAAATTCTTACTAATTCTGACAACTCTATCCCAAATTCTGACAACTCTACTGGCCACACAATCATTCTTCCAGCTAACTCTGGTTTCCTCAATACCTGCCTGATAGGATGATCCATTCTCACCATTATAACACCCCGACTTTTTACTACTTTATAATATCAGAAATTTTATAAATATGTTTATATTTTTACCCAAGACATAGAAAATGATTTTGGGAAAACCAAAGTCATATTCATATTATACTTATTTTTATAAGTATACGGCAAAATTTTAGGTTTAAAACTCAGACAGAAACCGGTCTGTGTTTTTACTGACAGTATAATTTTATACCGGTAGAAAACCCTAATTTGACCTGAAACTGAAATTTACAGTTTTTTTTATATTTTGTCTTTGAGGAATTCTAATTTCCAAATTTCAGATAAGAAATGAAAAATTATGTTTAATCGGATGAATTTTGGTAAAAGTTCAGATGAAAAACAATCGGTGTTTTCACTGACAGTAAGATTTGAATGATCAGAAAACCTAATTTTGACTCATGAATGAAATGGTTTATGTTTAAATCATGTTTCCAACGAGTTTGGCTATTTTGAGCATTTTCGATCGAAAATCAGACAGAAACCCTAATCGGGTAATCGACGGAGCCGGGAACGGACGTGGAGAGACAAAATCCGACATTCAATGGATGGAGACAAGTGGTGACTCACAAGGGTTGAGTCATAAAGGTGATTCACCTTAGGAATGATGACATTTTAGGGGATTTTACCATAATGTCCTTAAGGTTGGTTTTTAACTACAAAAATATCATTGTACAAGATTGCCATTTTGTCCCTCAAAATTCATGCTTGGACCGTTTTGCCCCTAGTTGGCATGACGAAACCCCTCCAAATGAGCCCATTCTCACTTCTATTTAAGGCCTTCATCATCTTCTTCATGAGAGCTTTCCTTCATTTTTACTTTAAAAACTTAAGTTTCCATAAGCTTACTTTGTGAAACAACTTGGTTATTCCTTGCACTTTTTCCATTTCCAATAGGTAATCCTTGATCCTCATCATCATTAAACACTATGTTCTTGATATATTTTCATGATTCAATGCCTTATTCAATTTTTTCAATTCCTAGATCTAGAAGTTTGATAATTCATAGAAAATCATAGAAAAATCCTAAAAATGTGAAACCAATATCTATGTTCCTATTATCAACTCTACTATCATAATCCAAGAGTTTGTTGCAAACAAAGTTTTCCTCCCCATTTTTCTCTCCAAGGCCGAAACCTTGCATGTTGGGTGGAGGATATTTTGTTTGTTTTCCTTAGTATGTGAACTTGGATTTCGTCTTGTCATATCATGTATAGGTTGGATCCAAAGTGTTGTATCAAAATAAAATCCCTATCCTATTTTCTATGTGAAGGCCGAATCCAAGTTCTTGAGAACTTGGATGATTTTGTTTTGGTATTCAACTTATGACCATTGCTCCAAATTCTATACTAATCTAAGGTCATGAATCTAAGAGAATGTGAAATTTTGAGATCCTTAGCTAATTTTGATAATCATGGCCGAAACCCTAACTATGTTGGTTAGGTGAATTTGATTCAAAAATCCTGGTCAAATAATCATGGTTTATGTCTTAAGTACTCAAGGATCATTAATCCAAATACTTAAGCATTTGTAGAAATTTTTAGTCACCAAACCCTATTGAGGCCGTGACCTAACCTTAGAGTTTAGGTGATGGTATTTGATTGATTTTGATTGGTTGAGTTGTCATTTGTTGAAGGATAAAGACGTGTGCCTTGTACGTGTGTCACTGTTTCCGGATTTGTGTCAAAGTTTTAATCGAAATCTTGAATCTTCAAGAGGTAAGAGGAGATTGCCTGAGGGATTTTTTCGATGGCTACGTGCTATCTGTTTGGTCTGTATATTTATCTTTGGTTGTGGTGTTTTTGCTTAACTGATTATAGGTGGTGTTATTTATATCGGTGTTTATTTATCTACGGTTAAGTGTTTACTTGTAGTTAAATATTATAATGTTTCGATGCTTGATCTGCCTGGAATATTATTATATTGTTGTCATTAATTGTTGTCTGAGATTTGAGAAGCCTGACAGTGGTCAGTGCTTAATTCAGTTAATCAGATAAAAGCTTTAAGAAGCTTTAAAAATTATATTCAATGTTTAATGGAGAAATATTGAAATATAATATTGATGGAAAATTTTATTTGGGAAAAATAAGTAATGTTGAGAAATATTATTACTTTAATGATTTATTAGTGTAAAAACGATTTATGAGTCCAAGTGAACACGAAACCATAAAATTATTTTTGTACTATTAATTTTTACGTAAGAAATTTCGTAATATTATAAAAATTTATTTTATAAAATTAACTTTCGAAAATAACTTAATTATGATTTTAGAAAATTATTTTAGTGGAAAAAGTCAAAATTGGACTAAAACGTTTTTAAAAAGGCTAAACGACGGCTAATTCCGAAAATAATTACGGATAGTATTCTTAAAAATAGCAATAATCATTCACACATGGGTATTTCTAAAAGATTAGAGTTTCTTGAAAAAATATTTCATAAGAAAATGAGTTTCAAGTGATTTTGATGATTTTGAAAAAAGAATTTCCAACGTAAACGTATTTTCCGTAAAATAGTTTTATACCGCGGGTTATTTCCGACAACTTGGATAAGTTTCAGAAGTTTTGTTTTGATTTTGTGTTTCACCGAACGAAAATGATGTTAACATTGAAATTTAAACCTAGTATCCGAGACGTCGTGATACTGGCGTTCTTAATTATAAGCACGAAGATCTTTGATCCGTGTTACATTGTTATGGACTTTGGGTCCTATCCACGTTGTTATGTATGATTCCTTGATAATTAAGGTATTCCATGCCACGTTGTATGTCAGAATATCTTGCAGGATAAGATATTTCAGGCTACGTTGTTTCATTTGTGCCCTGGTGGACAATGAAAACCCATATACGTTGATCATTGTGCCTTGTGTTGGATAGTGTGCCTATGGTAACACGTTGTGCTTAATATACCTGGAAATCGAGCTTGATCAGCTCATTTACACGGTGTTACGATCTCCGGAGATTAAGTGAAAAGTTAGACGTTGAAAGTTGAAGTGTTCATGCATTTGTTTTCAAAAGACAGTGATCGGGTATGAAACCCAGTGTTAGAATACTTGTTTATTTATAGAAATGTATATGTATATGTATATATGTTTTCTTTTGTGTCACGCATGTAGTTGTCAAGTCAAATCCATATATTGGTTTCTCACTCTTGCATGTTTTATTGTTGGCTTCTCTACTTGTGCATATATTTATATCTGAGTTCAGATGAGCCATTCAAGGAACTTGATGACTACAAGAAGAAGTTCTCATAGTTCAGAGCATGCCGACGTTTACTTGCTACTATTATGTTGTATTATAGGTGTGACCATCTTAGGTTTTATTTATGGTATGTTGTTGTTTTCAATTCAATAAAGGGACCTATACTTATAAAGGCCTAGGTGTAAAAACAATATGATATAGTGTAGTTGTATGACAATATATATATCTACCCATATACGGTTATATTTACGTTGTTGTTGTGGTTGTCGAAAAGAAAAGATAAGGAAAAATTTTATCACCATTTTGAGACAGGATTATAACTTAAGAAAAATATTATTTTCTGAAGGTAACCAGGAAAAAAAAATTATTTTATTATTTATTTCCGCACGTGTTACAAAGTAATGCCCAAGGGGGGTGTTACATTAGTGGTATCAGAGCTGGTCGAGTCTTTCGGGAATGTTGGGGAATAGGTCTATTGTGTTGATGTTGTGTATTCTCTGATTAGGACTTGTTTGAATTACTTCATAGAAGTAATGTATGTTAACACATAATTACGCATTTCATTTTCAGGTTGTGGTCTAACTCATTTTGTCTAGACAGGTCAGTTATGGAACCAGCACCAGAAGGTGGACGTGGACGAGGACGTGGACGCGGTCGTGGAAGAGGCCGTAGAGGCGGTCGTGTTGGCGGTCGTGGTAACATGAATGAGAATTATGAAGAAGGAGTGGATTATGCAGCACAGGCTATGGAGCACATGGCAGCTGCTATTGCATATCAGACTGCTACAATGGCTGCCCAGAACCAACAGGAGCTGGCTCGAGCTGAACAGGCAACTGAAGGTAAAAATCTAACTGCATTTAGGCGTCAGGAGCCATCACAATTCCATGGAGACATGGATCCCGTAAAAGCTAATTTATGGAATCAGGAGCTAGAGAAGATCTTTGAACTAATACACAATCCAGAGGGAGTGAAGGTATCTTATGCTACATTTCTATTGGTTGGTGATGTTGAGTACTGGTGGAAAGGCACACAATAGCTGGTGGAAGCAAAGAATCAGGAGATTACTTGGGAAGTATTTTGAAATAGGTTTTTGAACAAGTATTTTCCTCAAAGTGCGCAAGTTGAGAAGGAGAAAGAATTTTTGCGACTTCAATAGAGAGATTTAACTATCGGAGAATACGCGGCAAGGTTTGAATCGCTTGCCAAGTATTTTCTTTTTTTCCATAACAATCAAGACGAGGATTGGAAATGTGTGCATTTCGAGGGGGGACTGCATTTCGAGATTAAAGAATCCATACTACCTTTAGAAATTTGAAATTTTCAAGCATTAGTCGAGAAGTCTAGAACAATAGAGCTGATGAGGAGAGAAAGAGACAACAGAGGAATGGTAGGAGGACCGATCGACTAGGTCAAAGGGTCAATTCCAGAATCAAAAAGGAAAACAAGTGCATAATGAACCTTATTTCTGACCACTCGGAAATAGCCAGAATCAGCAATAGCATCGTTCTAATAATTCTGAGTCAGGAAGTAGAGGTCAATAGAACCAAAACCGAGGTCAAGTTAGGAGGTGTTACAAATGTGGAGACCCAAATCATATGGCTGATAAATGCCCATTGAGGGAATGATGTGCTTTAATTGTGAACAAGTCGGACATCTGTCGAGGGATTTCAATACTCCAAGGCGTGGACCTACAGTTAATAACACCAGCACTAATAAACCGATGACTACAGGTAGAGTTATAATGTGAGGGGAGCCGAGACTTCGAACTACAACGATAATATTTTAACTATACTTTTTATCCACACTCAACGCATTCTTTCATTTCGATAGATTGTGTGGAATATTTGAGTTAGCCTATGTTTAGCTTCGTGTCACGAATTTTCGAGGACGAAATTTTTTTTAAGAGGGGTAGTCTGTAACACCCCGACTTTTCACTACTTTCTACTATCGGAAATTATATAAATATGTTTATATTTTTAACCGAGACATAGAAAATGATTTTGGGAAAACCAAAGTCATATTCATATTATACTTATTCTTATAAGTATACGATGAAATTTTGGGTTTAAAACTCAGACTAAAATCGGTCTGTGTTTTTACTGACAGTATAATTTTATAACGGTAGAAAACCCTGATTTGACCCGAAACTGAAATTTATAGATTTTTTTATATTTTGTCCGTGAGGAATTCTACTTTCCAAATTTCTGATCAGAAATGAAAAATTATGTTTAATCGAATGAATTTTGGTAAAAGTTCAGACGAAAAACAGTAGGTGTTTTCATTGACAGTAAGATTTTAATGATTAGAAAACCGAATTTTGACTCATGAATGAAATAGTTTATTTTTAAATCATGTTTCCAACTAGTTTGGCTATTTTGATAATTTTCGATCGAAAATCAGACAGAAACCCTAATCGGGTAATCGACGGAGCCGAGAATGGACGTGTAGAGACAAAATCCAACATTCAATGGATAGAGAAAAGTGGTGACTCACAAGGGGTGAGTCATATAGGTGACTCACCTTAGTAATGATGACATTTTAGGTAATTTTACAATAATGTCCTTAAGGTTGGTTTTTAACTACAAAAATGCCATTGTACATGATTACCATTGTGTCCCTCCAAATTCATGCTTGGACCATTTTGCCCCTAGCTGGCACGACCAAACCCCTCCAAATGAGCCCATTCTCACTTCTATTTAAGGCCTTCATCTTCTTCTTCATGAGAGCTTTCCTCCATTTTTACTTTAAAAGCTTAAGTTTCCATAAGCTTACTTTGTGAAACAACTTGGTGATTCCTTGCACTTTTTCCGTTTCCAAGAGGTAATCCTTGATCCTCATCATCATTAAACACTATGTTCTTCATATATTTTCATGATTCAATGCCTTATTCAATTTTTTCAATTCCTAGATCTAGAAGTTTGATAATTCATAAAAAATCATAGAAAAATCCTAAAAATGTGAAACCAATTTCTATGTTCCTATTATCAACTCTACTATCATAATCCAAGAGTTTGTTGCAAACAAAGTTTTCCTCCCCATTTTTCTCTCCAAGGCTGAAACCTTGCATGTTGGGTGGAGGATATTTTGTTTGTTTTCCATGGTATTTGAATTTGGATTTCATCTTTTCATATCATGTATAGTTTGGATCCAAAGTGTTGCATCAAAATAAAATCCCTAGCCTATTTTCCATGTGAAGGCCGAATCCATGTTCTTGAGAACTTGGATGATTTTGTTGTTTTGGTATTCAACTTATGATCATTGCTCCAAATTCTATACTACTCTAAGGTCCTGAATCTAAGAGTATGTGAAATTTTGAGATCCCTAGCTAATTTTGATAATCATGGCCGAAACCCTAACTATGTTGGTTAGGTGAATTTGATTCTAAAATGCTAGTCAAATATGTTGTTTTGGCTTCATCGACTCAAGAGGGGGGGTGGGGGTGAATTGAGTTTTCAAAGAAAATATTTCTCTCTTAAAACTTTTTCACAAAGCTTTATAAATCAGAGTTGCGGATTTATGTTCTCAGGATCTTTAATAAAATCGATGAAGGGTTTTTACAAAATCTTGAATAGAAGGTGATGAGGATAAGAAAGATTAATAACGAATAGGTTCAGGTTCAATAACTCAGTAATAACAAAATACGGTTTATACAGATCAAGAACATAAATTATATTTGAACTTTAAACATCAAAATCACATGTTCTTGATCATAAACAGAAATTAAAGAGTCTGAGTTTAGAGATACTACACAACCAGATTTATCATGGTTCAGTCACCACCACTGTGACCTACATCCAGTCCCCACTCCACATGTGGGATTTCACACACTAACACACAAGCTTTTCCAAGTAGCTTGAAAAACCTTTACACCACAGAGAACTCCTTCACCTCGAGATACCACACTCTTGTGAAGAGCCTCAATGTTCTTCCTTAGGGATACCACACCCTAATCACTGAAAGAGACTCCCTCTCTCTTTACAATCGAAAAGTAAAAATAAAAGTTGATTCCTAACTCTCAATAGTTAGATAAAACAAATTGAAGTACTTATGAGTATTGAAACACTCTTTTCACAGTAAGCTCAATGGAGATGATGAATGATATGTGTATCGTTATAATTCTTTTGTTATTCGTTATGATTCTTCTTAAAGTGTTCCTTTGATCCATCTTTATATAAAAAACAAGTTATATTCGTTGGGATCGATCAAAACAGATTTGGATCTGATTTAAAGAATCTGTTTTCTTGATTCTCGTTCTTGAGATAAGATTTCGTGTCCATAAAATACGAGTCCATTTGGAAAAATAGTCGCGTCCATCTTTAAAAAAAATAGCCACGTCCATTTGCCACGTCAGCAGACGGGAGTACTAACACAAAGTAATTGGATGTGCTCCAACTAGTAGATGAGCGCTTGTATTACTTTAGTAGACGAGCGCTTGTATCACTTTAGTGGATGAGCACTTCTGTCGGTTTAGTAGACGTGCGCTAGTGACATTTTAGTAGACGTGTGCTTCTGTCACTTTAATAGACGTGAGCTTGTCATTTTTGTAGACGCGAGCTTCTGTCATTTTAGTAGATGTGAGCTTGTGTCATTTTAGTAGACGTGTGCTTCTGTCACTTTAGTAGACGTTAGCTTCTGTCATTTTAGTAGACGTGAGCTTGTGTCATTTTAGTAGACATGTGCTTTTGTCACTTTAGTAGACGTGAGCTTCTGTCATTTTCGTAGACGTGAGCTTGTGTCATTTTAGTAGACGTGTGCTTCTATCACTTTAGTAGACGTGAGCTTCTGTCATTTTAGTAGACGTGAGCTTTTGCCACTTTCTTGGATGCCAGCTTTTACCACTCTTGGAGGAGTGCTTCAATTATTTCTAGTGTTGGACGAGCGCTTATATTATTCCAGTGTTGGACGAGCGCTTCTATTAATATTTCCAAAAATCATTTTCATTAACGAAAACTTATTCCTTGTAATGCAGGTTATGAAAAATGATGTTCTTCATGCATCTTTATTAATTGAGCTATTTGTGAATAAGAGATTTCATCTCTTACAAATTATCTGAGACTTAACACTAATTTCTTCGTTTAAGCTCTTGTCTTGATGATTCCCTGATCTTCATCCTTGCTCTTTGATTCCTCCAAGTTTTTCCATGAATATTCTCCTTTGATTGCTCACTGAAATTGTTGAATATTGCTTGATACCTGTCTTTACAATTTGACACTAAACACTTGCATATACATTAAGTTGTATTTGTCATATATCAAAATCTTTAAGTCATTGAATCTAACAATCTCCCCCTTTTTGATTATGACAAACCTTTTAACAAATTATAAGATTAGTATAAGTGTAGCAGACACTAAGTGTTTGGACAGATTTATATCATGGTATCAAAGCAGTCAGAGCAGTAGTATATCAGAGCAAAAAAAAATATTAACAGAGTATTAACAGAGCAGAATTTGATTTACTCCCTATTAATCATGTAAGCTTATAAACTCCTATTTGATTTACTCCCTATTAATCATGTAAGCTTATAAACTCCTTAGCTCCCCCTCAACATATGCATGTATAATTAGTTATTTTCTCCTTTCTCTATATCTTACTTTTTCCTCCCCCTTTTGGCATCATCAAAAAGGTAAAGAAAAGAAACATTCAAAGCAATAGAGAAGGTAAGCATTTTAAACAGTCAAACATAGCATATAAAATTGTTCATGATAGAGGGATAGGTGCAGGTACAAATCAAAGAATAAGTACGTCCATTAATTTTCCTCCCCTTTTAGATTTTCTCCTGTTTCTTTAGAGATTAGATATAGGATTGATCGATTATGCCCAATTCTCTTCTAATGAAGAAGAAGCCTTCCTTGTTCAAGGGCTTGGTAAAGATATCAGCAAGTTGCTTAGTTGTATCAACATATTTAATCTCAATTTCTCTACTTTGTATCTGATCTCTAATGAAATGATGTCTGATTTCTATGTGTTTAGTTC
Source organism: Sophora flavescens (assembly GCA_030762895.1). Lineage (NCBI taxonomy): Eukaryota > Viridiplantae > Streptophyta > Magnoliopsida > Fabales > Fabaceae > Sophora > Sophora flavescens. The sequence goes on along the minus strand of CM061065.1, from coordinate 32,637,940 downwards.
CAGAGTGCATTATGGGATTCTTAGTTAAGTTAATTGCACTTGTATTGTCACATCTAATAGGAACTTGGTTTAGTTGCACACCATAATCAACTAATTGTTGTTTCATCCATAAAACCTGTGCACAACAACTACCAGCTGCTACATATTCAGCCTCTGCAGTGGATAAAGCCACACTAGATTGTTTCTTACTGAACCATGATACTAATGAGTTTCCTAGTAAATGGCAAGAGTACTCTTTCTGTCTAATTTACAACCAGCAAAATCAGAGTCTGAATAGCTAATTAACGTACATGTAGCTCCCTTGGGATACCATAATCCCATGTCTTTTGTTCCTAACTGATACTTAATGATCCTTTAACTGCTATTAAGTGTGATTCTTTTGGATTTGCTTGATACCTAGCACACATGCATACACTAAACATGATATTTGGCCTACTAGCAGTAAGATAAAGTAGTGAGCCTATCATACCTCTGAATTTAGAAACATCAATAGGTTTACCTTGCTCATCCTTGTCCAGATAACAGGAGGTACTCATTGGAGTAGCCATCTCCTTAGCTTTTTCCATGCCAAACTTCTTGATCAACTCATTTCAGTACTTGGTTTGGCTAACAAAGATTCCATTTTCAGATTACTTTATTTGTAGTCCAAGGAAAAAGTTTAGCTCACCCATCATTGACATTTCAAACTCACTCTGCATAAGACTTGCAAAACTCACTGCACAACTGCTCATTAGTAGCACCAAAAATTATATCATCCACATATATTTGTACAAGTAAAGTGTTGTGTGCCTTTTTCTTAGTGAACAAAGTTGTGTCAACTTTACCTCTTTTAAATCCTTTTTCAATGAGAAAATTACTTAACCTTTCATACCAAGCTCTAGGAGCTTGCTTTAAGCCATATAGTGCTTTAGACAGTTTATAAACATGGTTAGGCAATTCATTATTCTCAAAACCAGGTGGTTGACCAACATACACTCTCTCTTGTATAAATCCATTTAAGAAAGCACTCTTAACATTCATTTGATACAATTTAAATCCCATTATGCAAGCATAAGCAAGTAGCATTCTTATAGCTTCTAATCTTGCTACCGGTGCATATGTTTCATCATAATCTATGCCTTCTTCTTGGTTATACCCTTTGGCTACCAATCTAGCCTTGTTTCTTACAATTATACCATTTTCATCTAGTTTATTCCTAAAAACCCATTTTTTACCTGTTACTTGACAGTTCTTAGGTTTAGGCACTAGTTTCCAAACTTGGTTTCTTTCAAACTGGTTTAACTCATCTTGCATAGCCATCATCCAATGTTCATCAATTATAGCATCATCTATGTTCTTAGGTTCTAATTGAGACAAAAATGGCATATGATTACAAACATTTCTAAGAGATTGTCTAGTAGTTACCCCCTTTGTAATTTCACCGATGATGTTATCAATTTGATGATTTCTGACAGTCCTCCATTCCTTTGGTAGGTCAGACTGTTGTTCTGTTTGCTCCTGCTGCAGCGATTCGTTCTTTAAGCTTTCATCTTCTTCATTGTCCTGTTTCTCTTCTACGAGAGTTTTCTCAATTGAATCTGTAAGATCATCAATAACATAATCCTTTCCCAACCTTTTGGGGTTAGACTCATCAAATGTCACATGCACAGATTCCTCAATAGTTTGTGTTCTCTTATTATATATTCTAAATGCTTTACTAGATAGGGAGTAACCTAGGAAAATTCCTTCATCAGCCTTTGCATCAAATTTTCCAAGATTACTCTTTCCATCGTTAAGAACAAAGCATTTGCACCCAAAAACATGAAAATGTGCTATATTTGGTTTCTTCCTTTGTAAAGCTCATAAGAGGTTTTCTTTAAGATTGGTCTTATCAAGACTCTATTTAACACATAGCAGGCTGTATTGACAGCATCTGCCCAAAAATGTTTTGGCAAGCTAGAGTCGTTCAACATAGTTCTTGCTATCTCCTCTAGTGATCTATTCTTTCTTTCCACTACTCCATTTTGTTGTGGAGTTCTAGGAGCAGAAAAATTATGTTTAATGCCATGCTCATCACAAAAGTTTTCAAACACTTCATTTTGAAATTCTCCCCCATGATCACTTCTTATAAAAACAATTTTTACGTCCTTTTCATTTTGCACCAATTTTGCCATTTTCTTAAATGCAGCAAATGAATCACTCCTATGAGATAGAAAATATGTCCATGTATATCTAGAGTAATCATCTAATATTACCAATGCATACGATTTACCACCAAAGCTTTTGGTTCTAGATGAACCAAATAAATCCTGGTGTAAAAGTTGCAAGGGTCTAGTTGTTGAAACAATGTTCTTTGGTTTAAAAGACACCTTAACTTGCTTTCCTTTTTGACATGCATCACATAGTCCATCTTTCACAAATTTCAGTTTAGGCAAGCCAACTACAATATCTTTACGAATCAGTTTATTCAAGTGGTTCATGTGAATGTGTGCAATTCTTCTATGCCAAAGCCAATTCTCTTTTTCTTCTGAAATAAGACAGCATGCAGTATTTGAAGAGATATTATCTAAATCAAGCATATAGATGTTATATGTCCTATGTCCAATTAATTTCAAATTTTTAGCATGCCGATTTTCTATTAAGCAACTATTGGAATTGAATTTTATCTTGAAGCCTTCGTCACATAGTTGACTGATACTTAACAGGTTATGTTTCAGTCCCTCAAAATATAGTACATCCTCAATGATTGTTGTTGAGTCACTTCCAATGTTGCCAATGCCAAGTATTATTCCTTTATTATTGTCTCCATAGGTAACACTACCACTCGACTTAGGGGTAAAGGAAATGAACTTGCTTTTGTCTCCAGTCATGTACTTGGAACAGTCATTGTCAAGATACCATTTCACATTCATGGCTTTCCAACACACCTACAAAACATAATCATGTTTTTGCTTTAGGTACCCAAATCTGTTTGGGTCCTTTTGAGTTAGTTGGAGCATTAGTTCCTTTAGGAACCCATATATATTTAGACTCATTATAAGCAGATTTTCTGTAATGACATGTAGAAGCTGTGTGACCTTTTCTAGCACAGAAATAGCATTTAACAAATGATGTGTTTGATGTCATAGGTGCAGCAAAAAATTTCTTGAAAGATTTCTCATGTGTCTTAGGTTTATAGCCTATTCCAACCTTATCATAAACACAATTTTGCTGTCCTAACAATGCATCCAAATTATCTCTACCATTTGTGAACTTGGCTGAGTCGTTTTTCAGTTTTTCAACTTCTTTAGTCAATGTACAACTAGATGCATTCCAGATTTCTTTATCACTAGTAACTCTAGATAGATCACCGTTCAAATGATTTATATGTTTCTCCAACTTAGTACATTTATCACATATAGGTGCATCTAAGATAGTAGCTACTTTTTCTTTTAAAGCACAATTTTCTATTTTTAATTGATCTACCTCTTTGTTTAAAACAGAAGTTTTCTCCTCTAAGCATGTGATGGTTTTCTTAGACTTAGTTAGCAATCTAGCAAGTCTAATGGATTCTCTATGAAGTTCTTCAAAAGCTTTTTGCTATTCATCATAAGAAGGTTGATAATTAGAACTTACTTCACTTTTTGAATCACTGTTATTGTTGGCCATCAAGCACAAGTTTGCCTCCTCAGATTCAGATTCTTCAGTGGAATCTAGATCATTATCATCCCAAGCAATGTAGGCCTTTCTTGGCTTTCTCCACTTCTTGTCCTTTGAGTCAAACTTTTCTGTTTTGTCCTTCTTTTGCAGTTTTGGACAGTCAAGCTTCATGTGGCCAATCTTTCCACATTCATAGCATGTGATGTTGTTGGAAGAGTTGTCACCTTTGCTGAAATTTCTCCTTTCAAAGGTGGATGGGTTTCTTTTGAAGTTTCCTTTCTTCTTTAAGAAGTTCTTGAATTTTATAACTAGCATTCCCATCTCTTCTTCAGATTCAGCCTCTTGTTCTGAATCATCATCATCACTGTCTTCTACTTCACCCCCCCTTCTTTCTTTTATCAGTCTCTTCACTCTCATTTAGTCTGTTCAACTCCAATTCATGTTCTTGCAATTTTCCAAATAGTGTGGCAATGGTCATTGATGAGAGATCTCTGTATTCTGAGATTGCAGTGACTTTAGGTTGCCATTCCCTGCTCAAGCATCTCATGACTTTGTTAATTTGATCCTCATTTGAGATTGTCTTTCCAAGACCAGCCAATTGATTTACGATGTGTGTGAATCTCTTTCGCATTTGAGTCATAGGTTCTCCTCGATTCATTCTGAACAGCTCATACTCATGTGTGAGGGTGTTCATTCTTTCTCTTTTGACATTTGAGGTTCCTTCATGTGTTACTTGCAATATATCCCACATCTCCTTTGCTGATTTGCAATTTGAAACCTTGAAAAACTCATCATGGCTTAAAGCAAATGTTACAATATACTTAGCACGTGCATTATATTGAATTCTTTTCTTATCATCCTCATTCCATTCAGTTTTAGGCTTATTTCTTGGAGCACCATTAGCATCTACAGTAGAGGGGACAAATGGTTCATTTTCTACTGCATCATATATGTCAACACATGCTGCCTCAAGAAAGATTACCATTCTTTCCTTCCAATAGATATACTCAAATCCATTCAAGGCAGGCGGGCGTACAAGGGAAGCCCCTTCATTTAAACAGTCATTGTAAGCCATGCTCTTATAGCTATTAAGCCAAACTTACGAGTTTAGTTCTGATGCCAATTGTTATTTTGGCTTCAACGACTCAAGACGGGGGTTGAATTGAGTTTTCAAAGAAAATATTTCCCTCTTAAAACCTTTTCACAAAGATTTATAAATCATAGTTGTGGATTTGTGTTCTCAGGATCTTTTATAAAATCGATGAAGGGTTTTTACAAAATCTTGAATAGAAGGTGATGAGGATAAGAAAGATTAATAATGAATAGGTTCAGGTTCAATAACTCAGTAGTAACAAAATACGGTTTATACAGATCAAGAACATAAATTATATTTGAACTTTAAACATCAACATCACAGGTTCTTGATCATAAACAGAAATTAAAGAGTCTGAGTTTAGAGATACTACACAACCAGATTTATCCTGGTTCAGTCACCACCACCGTGACCAACATCCAGTCCCCACTCCACCCGTGGGATTTCACACACTAACACACAAGCTTTTCCAAGTAGCTTGAAAAACCTTTACACCACAGAGCACTCCTTCACCTCGAGATACCACACTCTTGTGAAGAGCCTCAATGTTCTTCCTTAGGGATACCTCACCCTAATCACTCAGAGAGACTCCCTCTCTCTTTACAATCGAAAAGTAAAAACAAAAGTTGATTCTTAACTCTCAATAGTCAGATAAAACAAATTGAAGCACTTATGAGTATTGAAACACTCTTTTCACAGTAAGCTCAATGAAGATGATGAATGATATGTGTATCATTAAAGTGTTCCTTTGATCCCTCTTTATATAGAAAACAAGTTATATTCGTTGGGATCAATCAAAACAGATTTGGATCTGATTTAAAGAATTTGTTTTCTTTATTCTCATTCTTGAGATAAGATTTTGATAGTTCTTATAGAGTTCCCGTCCATAAAATAATGAGTCCATTTGGAAAAATAGCCGTGTCCATCTTAAAAAAAATAGCCGCGTCCATTTGCCACGTCAGCAGACGGGAGTGCTAACACAAAGTAATTGGACGTGCTCCAACTAGTAGACGAGCGCTTGTATTACTTTAGTAGACTAGCGCTTGTATCACTTTAGTAGACGAGCACTTATGTCCCTTTAGTAGACATGCGTTTGTGTCATTTTAGTAGACGTGTGCTTCTATCACTTTAGTAGACATGGGCTTTTGTCATTTTAGTAGTCGTGAGCTTCTGCCATTTTAGTAGATGTGAGTTTGTGTCATTTTAGTAGACGTGTGCTTGTGTCACTTTAGTAGACGTGAGCTTCTGTCATTTTAGTAGACGTGAGCTTGTGTCATTTTAGTAGACGAGTGCTTCTGTCACTTTAGTAGACGTGAGCTTCTGTCATTTTAGTAGACGTGAGCTTCTGCCATTTTAGTAGACGTGTGCTTCTGTCACTTTAGTAGACGTGAGCTTCTGTCATTTTAGTAGACGTGAGCTTCTGCCACTTTCAAACTATTAGAACACTTGCATTGCAGGGTCTTACCCAGTTCTTAAGTGTAAGAATCGGGTGCTTGTTGGGTTGTAGTTGGTTCTTGTATAAGAACCTGGAGAGAGAAAGTGCTTATACAAGCACATCTCATTATAACAAAAAGTGGGTCCTTTTCATTTTTTTAATAATAAATTAGTTGTAAAATAGAGTAAATAATTGATAATGTAAAGATGTGGTATTATTGGTGGAGTCCATTTAAGAACTTTTTAGAAGTTGTTGGGTTTGAGAGATGAGGTGCTTAAGATATAAAAATTAAAATAGATGATGTGTAATGGTGGGACCCATTTAAGAACTCCAAAGTGGGGTGCTGAGATAAATATAAAGATGCTCTTACATTCTCTAAAAATAATTTTTTACTCATCAAAATAATATATTTTACAATTTAATTCGTTTATCAAAAAACTATAAAAAAACATGTTTTAATTTTTATTGTGTTTCCCACCTTCGTTAGTACCTTGGGTATTATGGGTCTACGACAGCCTATAAATATATCTTCATCTTCCGTAGTTGCCATCACACCTCCAGTCCCACCTTCTCTCTTCTCTAGTTTTCTTTTCTCTCTACTATTCCTCCTTGAATTGATGTCAAACCACTGATTCATTCCATCCTTTTAACCGAGGAAATCATAGTTGAGTTGATTTTGGTTTTGGTGATTCTGTATTTGAATCACACTCTATTCTGAACTATGTTTCCTTGGTTAAAAAGATGTGTTGAATCATTATCCCTCTCTTCTGATTTCATCCACTTTCCTTGTATCAATTCCCCCAATTATTTTAGATCCATGTGATTCTTATTTTTCTATTAAATTTTCCATCCAAAATTCTATTCCTTTAGTTTTTGTCTCTTCAAAGCATTGATTCATTCCATCCTTTTAATCAAGGGAATCATAATTGAGTTGAATTATCAATCCATTCTTGACTGTGTTCCCTTGATTAAACAGATGTATTGGATCATTTATTATCACGCTCTGACTTTTATGAATGATTTCGTATCTATATTACATCCACGTGTTTCTGATTTTTTCTTTCATCAATTTTCTTTTTTTCTTTTTCTTTCACGATTTCAATGATACTGGTTCAGGCAGCAAACCTACGTTGTTATCGTTTTTTATTTGATCATAGATTTCTTCTTCTTTTTTCTTGATAAACATATTTATATAAATTGGTTCAAACTGTGTTGAGTCGTTTTGAAATAACCATAAAAAATTGAAGCTTTATTTGTCTGTGATGGATATTCCATTTTTGGGTTGCTGTATTTCAATGAACTTGCTTAACAAATAGCTGTAGTATTTGTGTCTCATGTGTTTGTGATAATGGATTGCAATTTGCAAGAACAAGTTAATTTGATTTCACACACACACACACACACACACACACACACACACACACACACACACACACACACACACATACACACACACACACACACACACACATATATATATATATATATATATATGGCCTTTAATATTGAGACACCCCGTTGTGCCCCTTTGTGTCATTTTGTTTAAAACCTCATTATTTAATTACTTAATCGCACGCTTAACGTGAAAATTACGTAAAAATTGAAGCTTAATTTCTTAAGCAAATAGATTCATATAGAACAAAATATGCAAACATAAATATATTACACATACTTAAAGCATCAGAGTTATCCAAACACTGTTTCAGGGCATCCCATCAATAGGATCCCGAACTGGTGCATAGTTATACAAAACATAAGCGGAAAGATAAAGCTTCACGACACAGACACACTGGCCATAACTAACTAGACCCTAATCACCATGGGTCACAGCTCGTCCTCCGGCATCCGGTTCGTAGGGAGTTCCATCCAACTCCTCTTGGTTACGTTCATCCACAGGGTCTTCTCATACGGTTCCACAAGGAGACAAAATACAACATACAGAAATATACAGGGGATAAGAAACAGTTCTATCACCAAAAGCGGAAAAGAGTCATACTAAACTATACAGTAATTATCACAGACACAACATCAGTCAAGTCATCCATCTTCCATATAATTCTTATATCCATCCTACCCTCACTCCTTCAACTAAAACTTGATACTGAAAATGGCTATGGTTTCCCTATCATAGTTATGGTTATCGGTCAGTCATCCAAGCGACACGTCCCATTCCTGGTGCACATCCTTAGTCATGGTGAGAATGCTCATGTAAAGCAATGACACTATAGCTGCACATTAAACCTGGTGCACACTCCGGACCGTGGGTGCTCATGAAAAGCAATGACACTATAGCTGCACGATTATCCTGGTGCACACCTTCACCATGGTAAGAACGCTCACGCAAAACGTGACACTACAGCTGCACGATGATCCTGGTGCACACCTCGTCCACTCCCAGAGGTGCTCATGCAAAGCAATGACACTCGTAGCTGCACAAGTTAAGTTTACCCTTTGGACGGTCCCACAAGGACTTCAGGTCTTGTATATGTCCCACATATGGTAATAGAAACAACACAACTTATGAACCTCGCAGACTCCTATGGTCATAACCTAGTGCCTTAACCTCTCATCAAGACCTCAACACATGCTCTATGTCACAACACCTCTTTAACATATTTTATGTAGGTTAGGCACCTCTAAAAATCATCATGATCCTCATGTCCAAAACAACTCATCTCTTAGACCACATATATATCTTCGCTTAATCCACTAAGCATAAAGTAAATACCACACAAATCATGCATAACATCAAGTCAATCAAAGATATTTCAAAACATCAACATAGAACTAATTCCGTTCAATAAAGGTAATAAAACTCAAATCAACCATCAACAGTATAAACATCAACATAATATCGATCAACCTACAAACCCCGAATCACCATGGATGTTTTATAAAAGCAATTTAAAGCGATTCTGGTCTTGTCGATTATTCGACTTCTAGTAGGGTTTAGGTCACCCTACATAATTACTACATAATTTACTACTTATCGATTCTGACGATAGGTTGATTCTTTCCCCCACCTGTGTTATCACCGAACTCCCGAACTCGAAGCTCCTCGTCATCACACCGCAAAGTATTAACTCCACCTTCTGTGAAGGTAAGGAGATTAGATACTCGAAGAGGTATACCACGAACGTCCTCGTTTCCTCCGAGATGAAATTATAAGGTTACAAAACATGAAATCATGAGTTAAAACTCAATCAAAGAACACTAACCACAAGGTATAGGTTCGGTTCATACAATAAACTAGGATTCGGGGTTTCCGAAATTTATGCGACTCTTGGATTTATGATCCTTAAGTGCTAGAAGTTTCCAAAACACATGCAACTTAGGGATTTATGATCTTTAAGTGCTAGGAGTTTAAAACAAGATTACTTTAAACAAAGTTGAACAAAAATCCCACCAAGTTACACTTGATGGAGATTCGGCCTTGACCAATAAGATAGGCTAGGAACATTTAAACTTTCCAATCTCTTTGGTTTAGCATCCATTAATAGTAAGGAGCTCAAAACCATGATCACTTTGGAAAAATGAAAAACGAAACACCCTAGGTCCATAACCTTTAAGATTCGGTCATCCTTGGGTTTTCATGATAGAAATCTTTAAATTTTCCAATATCTTAGACCTTTTAGCATCCAATAACTTATGGATCTTAAGTCTATGATCATCTTGGAAGCAACATAGGACTTTAAATAACAAAGCTCATAAGCACATAAAGTAAGAACAACATAAGCCTATAAGTAATTAAAGCATAATGACATAAGTAAATGAATCAAAAATGATATAAACATAAATGACATAAAAGTAAATGACATAATGTAAATGACATAAAGTAAATGGCATAAATATAAATGACATAAAATGAAAGACGTGAATATAAAGAACATGGAAGTAAATGACATGAACAGAAACATAATGACATAAAAATAAATAAGCACAAGTAAGGAAAGCCATAAAGAAAGCACAATAAATAAATGAAGCAAGAATAAAGTAAAGCATCACAATGTATTAGGGTTCCAAGTTCATGATCACACTTGGATAAGTTGAAACATAGTATCCTAGGCCACTAATACATAGTTTTGGCCATGTAAAAGAAGTTGAAACAAAACACTCCCTAGGCCATCATGAGTAGATTCGGCCTCCTCAAGAAATAGAGGATGGAGATTTTAGATTTATACAACCTCTTAGTATGTTAAACTACAAGTAAATACAAGACCATAGAAATTGGTTTCAACTCAAAAGGAGTTTTCTACCATTTTTGAGAGATTTTTGAAGATAAAAGCTCATATATGACATAAAGAAGAAACTTTAGAAAAAGATGAAGTTTTTAAAGAAAATAATACATGAAAGCATTACCCTAAGCAAGAGGAACAACTTTGGTGAAGAACACTTAGTGAAAAGAAGAAGAAAAACTAGAGCTTTGGAAGCTTGAAGTTAAGAAAAATATGAAAGCTTAAGAGTTTTAATGGAGTATAAGGAAGGAAAGTGATGAAGTGAGGATGAAGAGTGGTATTTATAGAGGAAGGGGGAGGGGTGCACGGCCTAGAGGAGAGGGAGCAAGGCTTGGAGAGGAAGTTTTGGTTTAGGGCATTGTTTGGATAATTTAAGGAAGGTTTAATGGGTTTTTGGAATAAAATAGATTATAATTTGAAAAAGTAATCATGATCACTTTAAAGTGTGTCATAAGCATTTAATTAGGCATCCCATCAAGATTTCTCTCATCCTTTAGGGTTCTTTTAACTGCTTAAATACGTAACCGGTTGCACATCCGATCGTATTTTCTGAAGGTTTCACCCGAATAAAATATTTTATTTTATTTTATTTTTGAACGAAAATTTTCAAAATAACCAAAGTTGAAGGAAACATGATAAAAACATTCACTACATGAAAATAAGTGAATACTAACGAAAATATAACGGCGGTTACATAAATCGCCGCCGGTTAATGGATCATCACCTAAATTAGAGGCGGTTTTAATAAATGTCGTAATCAAATAAATTTTAGCGGCGGTTTTTTTTGAAACTGCCACAATTATTATTAAATTCTCGGCGGTTTATGATGAACCGCCACAATCTAGAAGCGGTTTTAATAAATGCCTTAATCAGATAAATTTTAGCGGCAGTTTGTTTCAAAACCGCCACAATTATTATTAAATTCTCGACGATTTATGATAAACCGCCGCAAAATTAATCTATTTTTTTAGCTTCCAGAAAATAACCCACCTAATAACCCTAACCTAACGGTCCTAACCCACGCAATTTCTTCTTCTCTGCTTTGGTGCGCAAGGCGATATCGCTTCTCCGATCAAAGGTTCTGAAACCTGTCCTCCATTGATGCTCGCGCGAGCTCATTCCAAACGGCGACGGCGAGAATGATTCTGCAGGCCGGCGGCGGCGACGAGTTCATCAACTCAGACCAGTTCCTCCTTCCTTCCAAGCAACCAGAACCATAATGCCCCATTGAAATCGCGCGAGCTCATTCCGCAGGGCCGCGACGGCGACTTCATCCGTAGCCTATGTTCGAGCGAATCGTAGCCTATTCTTCATTCCATTTCAACCCTTCCACATGAAATAGGAGAACAGAGGAGAGGAATGGCCGGTGATTTCTAGGGGAGGGAACTTTCTGTTTTTAGAAGAAAACATCTCTTGTTTTGAAGGAGATAGTTCACTGCTGATTAATTTGTGAGGATTTTCCTGTGTTTTTGGGAGTAATTGCGAAAAACATGAAAAAATGAGATTGACAAGTTAAGGAGAGTTACAATTGTTGTATTCAGTCACTGTGAGAAGATTCTTATTTGGTAACTCAAATTTTTCTACCTTTGCTAATTCTACATGTCATTGTTTCTGTATGGAATTCATTGAATTAATTAGAATCACTATCCTTTACAATGACGTTGGTTTTGCTTATGGAAGTGAGATCTGATTGCATATGCATATAGCCTAAGTAGTCTTTGTTTATGTTGCATATAACCTGTATGATAAAATGTCTGAGTCAAGTTATTTTGGGATGTGGATATAGGTGTTAGCTTAATGAATGTTAACATGTTTGTGAGATTGTCTTATAACTAGATCAACTACTTGCTTCATCTTGTGTGATTGATTCAATGTTCATTTATGTGTCACTTGTTTTGATAGTTGAACATTGGATTTGGTCATTTAGCTTCTAAATGTTTGATGAAAGGTTTCTTTCAAATGTCTTAATCTGCTATATATGTCTTAGAGTGGTTTTTATGCTTGGTGGTTTACTGAGTTTGAGTAATATGCAATAGCGTATGTGTGTTACAGTCAGAGACAATTTCTAATGTCTCCACTGTTAAGAAATGTTTTGTACACTTATTTAAAAGTTGTCTTCCTTCTTTGCAAAGAAGTCACGATGACCAAGGGATTTACTTTCTACCCTTGTTCTTTTGTTTTTTGGTGCAAAGCTACTGTGTTGTTTCTAAAAGGATGAGTTAGTGTAAAGGTTGAAGAAAGAAATAAGCAACCAAGTTGGAGAACCAAGTTTATATTTGAATTGTGTTTTCTATGTAATTTTTTTTATAATACATATTATTTATGCTTGTGGTTTATATTTGATTCAATTCTCAAGTGGCATGATGAATATGTAATTGCGACACAGTGCGACTTCATAGGGTTTTGAGCAATCTTGAGGTAAGGGCTCTAACCCTCTTATTTTTGTGAATTTTAGGTTGTTTGAATGTTGGTTGTGTGAGTCTTTTCCTTTTTTTTGGTGCATTTAAATGTGATTCACATGGCTCTAAATATAGTTAACGTTGTGAGTATCCAAGCATATGTTTTAGCATGTGAAACGACATGGATGTGTTAAACAAATGCATTTTTCTTATGAGTCTATTCTATTCTGTAGTTAACACCTCTGCTTCTTCAATTCACTCAACACAAAGGATAATACACTGATCAAATCATATTAATTCACATTAATATGATTTGATCATATCTTTGTGACAAGCAGGTTATACATCACCTACTCAATCTGCTATCATAAATGATCTAGGCCTCTCAATTTCTGAGGTGTGAAAATGTGAATTATGAATGAGAATGTTGATTTCATAAATTCTATCTCATTCTGTTTCATAACCTGATTGTTTTTCCTTTGTTTTTTATTGGCTAGTTCTCCTTGTTTGGTTATTTGTGCAATGTGGGTGCCATGGTTGGAGCAATAGCCAGTGGTCAGATTGCTGAGTATATAGGGCGAAAAGGGGTATACCTATATCCATATTTTCTTGTCTTGTTTATATATAATGTACATTTTTCATGCCTAAGTCTAATTTCTTTCTTTCTTGGTTAACAACGACCACTTCCATTTTGTTACATGTCTCAAATTGCAGTCTTTGATTATTGCATCCATTCCAAATATTATTGGATGGCTGATTATCTCATTTGCACAAGTAAGTTTGGATTGGATCATTTCAATTTCTTCATTATTTACATAAATTTTTTATTTGGGGTCCGTTTGGCATGGCTTATGAGGTGTGACAGGACAAGACAAGCTACCACATTATGATCTTATTAGTTATTTGGTGTGTTGTATAAGCTTATCCATCAAATCTCTCTTATACAACAAAATAATTAAGCTTGATTGAGTTTTGATATCTGAACACCCTAATACCGCCCACCCTTTTGTAACCGGCCTTATACTAGCTGGTCTTATCCTATTTTGTGTACCGAATGGACCATTGGTCTAGCTATTCAAAGCTAAATAAACTGCATTCATGAGATTATCTTCTGCATTCAGGATACTTCTTTTCTGTATATGGGAAGGTTGTTGGAAGGGTTTGGCGTCGGAATAATATCTTACACGGTAACTTTGAAATGTTTTCACTTATGCTAGTGTGGTGGGATTATGTTATGTGCATATAGTTATTGTGTGTTAAAATTTATAGGTACCTGTATATATAGATGAGATATCACCTCAAAACTTAAGGGGAGGGCTAGTTTCAGTTAACCAGGTTGGTTGATACCACCAAGAGCTACATTTATATTTTAATAATAGATATTAACATTTCCACACTTCCTACATTAGTAAACTTTATTCTTTCTTTTTTTTCCTGCATAGCTCTCTGTCCCCATTGGAATTATGCTAGCTTATCTGCTGGGGATTTTTGTTCCATGGAGAATCCTTGTAGTTTTAGGTAATCCTTAGTAGTTGGTAAATTACATTCTGCTTTCAAATGGATGGATTATTGTTTCTTGTAACTACAGAATGTCATACCAGTATTACTACATAAATGCTTTCTTGTATATTAAGTAAGATAATTTAGATTGAGTAACTTTATGTCCATACTCTTGCAGGAATTTTACCATGTACATTATTGATACCTGCTTTATTTTTCATTCTTGAGTCTCCTAGATGGCTGGTAAGCTTCATGAACTAATGTTCTTGAAGTGTTATCAAAATGTGATGAATAACGATGGTTTCTTAAAGTGAATTTGGTTTGCTGAATACATGCAAAAATGGGACTGACAGAAGAATTTGAAACTTCTTTGCAAGTGCTCCGAGGTTTTGATGCTGATATTTCTGTTGAAGTAAATGAAATTAAGGTAATAAGCATCCATCAATTTTGTGCCATTCCAAACTGTTAAACTGTTAAGTTATTCTGCAGAGTGACAATTGGCAGTTGGAATGTTGCTGGGAGACTTCCACATGAGGATCTAGAGATTGAAGAGTGGCTTTGTGCTAAAGACCCAGCAGATATTTACATTCTTAGGTGAGTAGTTTCTAAAGTTGCCAATGCTTTATTATTTTCTACCAAGTTTATGTTTTGTTTTCAGGATTCACTGTAAATAGCTTTCTATGGTATCTTGCGCCTGCACTGTTTTATACTTTCACTAGTGCAATAAGTGCTTTTTACGTCAGTTAAAATTGGTTTTTTACGTCAGAAAACTGACTGACGTAAATACAGCTGACGTTAAAAGTTAAACTTTTAACGTCAGTTGAGAACTGACGTTAAATATAACACTATTAACGTCGGTTCTTTAACACAACTGACGTTAATTTTGTCAAAATTAACGTCAGTTCTTTAACAAAACCGACATAAATTTTGTTAAAACTAACGTCAATTGTTATCAAGAACTGACGTTAAAGGTCATAATTTTAACGTCAGTTGTAATAAACAACTGACGTTAATAGTGTACTGTATATTTTTATAAAATACTTTTAACGTCAGTTGTATGATACAACTGACGTTAATAGTATTTTTTATAAATTCAGTTTTAAAATATCACTCCCCTAAGCCATCCCTGCATTCAGTAAATATCCTAGTAACACAGAATATCACACACATTACAGAATTGCAAAGGAAAAATGGAACAATGATCCATATGTATGCCTGTTCAAAACAATATATATTTATTAACATAGGTTATAAATGTATACTAAGTTTAAACTACCTATATCAATATCCCTTCGTGATGATCATCACGAGTGGCATGTACATCGTCCACCTGTGTCTCCTCGATTATAGTAGGCAAGTTTGTTGAAAAAGAAGGAGTCTCAGGAATATCAAGATTTGAATCTTCATTTTCATTATTACCATTATACATGCTTTTTCCTTGGAGAACCACGGACAACCTTTTGTTAGAAGGATCAGTGATGTAGAACACTTGTTTTGCTTGGGAAGCCATTATGAAAGGCTCATTTATATGACCTAACTTGTTGAGGTCTACCAATGTGAACCCCAATTCGTCGGTTTGTACACCACCGTTACTATCAACCCACTTACATTTAAATATCGGCATCGTAAGCTTAGTGTAATCGAGCACCCAAATATCTTCAATATATCCAAAGTAAGGTCTCGGTGCTGTAACGGGTTTTGTGTCCTTTGCACTAGAGAAGTGCATTGCTTCGGCCACGATCATAACCCCACTATTTTGCATGGTACTCTTGTTATCTTGTTCCTTTGTATAAAAGGAAAAGTTATTTATGTCGTATCCGCTCCAACATATGACATTGAAGTTAGGCCCATGTGCTAGCCATTTTACGTCATCGAAGCGAGACTACCATCCTTAAGCATTTCTTCCTTGAACCATGGTAAGAAAGTGTTGTTATGCTTGTTCAACAACCACCTTTCGCTCATTCGAGGGTTTTCTTGATTGACTTTTCTTTTATGTTCAAATAAGAAAGGCTGAACACATTCGATGTTGTTCAATACATACAAATGTGCTTGAAGCACTTCCTCCCGATCCTTCCTATTAATTCTTAAGCCATGTGTACCCTTACCTTGACATCTGATCTCATCATGCCGAGGCTTAGGAACCCCTATAGGATCCGTGTTATGAAGGTAGTCCGAACAAAACTCAATAGCTTCTTCGCAACATACCTTTGAACAATAGATGCTTCCGGACGATGAGGATTCTTCACGTACCCTTTCAAGATCTTCATGTAGCGCTCAACTGGGTACATCCATCTCAGAAAAGCCGGCCCACATAATCTAATCTCCCTCACCAAATGAACAATTAAGTGAACCATTATGTCGAAAAAGGAAGGAGGAAAATACATCTCCAATTGGCACAAGATTGTAGCAGCCTCAACTTCCAAGTCATCCAACATACGGGGGTCAACGACTTTGCTACATATAGAATTGAAGAATGAGCACAACCGAGTAATGGCATGTCTCACATTTTTTGTAGCAATACCACGAATAGCAACGGGCAGAAGTTGTTGCATCAAGATGTGACAATCATGAGACTTCAAGCCAACCAATTTAAGATCACTAGAGACAAGCCTCTTCATATTTGAAAAGTAACCATGTGGAACTTTGATGCCCTGAAGACACCCGCAGAAACTTTGTCTCTCTTTTTTTGACAAAGTATGACATGCTGGCGGCAAATAAGTCCGCTTACCATCCTCAAACACTGGAGCTAACTGCTTTTGTATACCTATAACAACGAGGTCGAGACGAGCATTCACACCATCCTTTGTCTTGCCCTGAATGTTGAGAAGCATCCCGATCACACTATCACACACATTTTTCTCCACATGCATCACATCAATGCAGTGTCTGACATCAAGCTTGCGCCAGTATGGAAGATCAAAGAATATCGACCTGTTCTTCCATATGTTTTTCTCAACGGCTTTACCTTTCTTTTTGGACTTGCCGAATATAACATCGATGTCCTTTACCCTCTGATAAACCTGCTCTCCAATTAAGGCCGCCGGCGCTTCTTCTGTCTCTTGGCATCCATTAAAAGCTTTTTTCATCTTACGATATGGGTGATCACGTCTAAGAAATCTCCGATGCCCAAGGTAAATTGTCTTATTTCCATGATGCAACTGAGTGTAGCATGTGCCTTCTTCACATATAGGGCATGCTTTATGCCCCTTGACACTGTACCCGGACAAGTTACCGTATGCTGGAAAGTCATTGATGGTGCAAAATAACATGGCACGAAGCTTGAAAGTCTCATGAGAATACCCATCAACTACATCAACACCTTCCACCCACAAAGTTTTCAAGTCTTCAATCAAGGGACCTAGATAAACATCTAAGTGATTTCCCGGTTGCTTTGGGCCCGAAATCATCATAGACAACATCATGTATTTGCGCTTCATGCACAACCAAGGGGGCATGTTGTAAATTACCAACAGAACAGGCCATGAACTATGAATACTACTCATGTTACCATAAGGATTCATTCCATCCGTAGCAAGTCCAAGCCTTAGGTTTCTTGGCTCATCGGCGAAATCCGGAAACATAGTATCGATATTCTTCCATTGAATAGAATCAGCAGGATGACGAACATTTCCATCACGTTTCCTCTCATCATTATGCCATCTAAGATTCTTCGCATCTTTCGCATTGGCAAACAATCGCTTGAACCTTGGAATTATTGGAAGATACCACAACACCTTCGCAGGAGGACCCTTTTTTCTCACATCATCAAGATCATCATCATCATCACCACCCTTCACTTTGTATCGTGATAACCCACATTTGGGGCAATCGTGATTGTCTTCATGAACACCGGTGTACAATATGCAATCATTGGGGCATGCGTGTATCTTCTTATACTCCATACCCATAGGACACAATACCTTCTTGGCCTCATAGTTACGGTCCAGGCAATGTGTTGTCCTCCGAAGCAAGTCTTTCAACACTTCAAGCAATTCCGTGAAGCTTTTATCGGTCCAACCATTTCTCGCCTTCACACAAACCAATTTTAGCACCGCCGACAACCGTGTATGAGTAGTACACCCTGGATATAAAGGCTTATCCGCATCACCGCACAACCTATCATACACATGTGCTCGATGAAAAGATTCTTGTCCAATATCACGGATCATGTCCTCTACTCGATCATCCTCCATATCTACATCAACGTCCTCACTTTGGGAGACACTCGCCGTATTACTACTCAACAACATATCACCATGCCATATCCATCTTGTATAACTCAAGCAAATCCCTTCACAAATCAAATGAGTACGTATATCCTTCACCGTACATTTCCTCGTATTCAAACACTTGACACAAGGACAACAGAACATTCCATTACTATTAGGAACATTCCTTTGAGCAAATTCTATAAATTCTCCCACCCCCTTCAAATACTCAGCACTAGTACGCTTACAAACCATCCAACTACGATCCATAACTAGATAGGTCCTGTAGATATACAAAACATATATATATCCAATATAAGGACAATACGGGAGATTGAAAACTATAGTTTTTAAAGATTAATTGCCAAGCACTGGTCACGGCCTGGCAGTGATGTCCATCACGGCCGTAACGCGTGCCAACCGAATGCACCATGCCGTCACAGGCAAGCAGATCACGGCCTAGCCGTGATTAGCATCACTTCCGTGACTGTTCAACC
The DNA here is from genome assembly GCA_030762895.1 of Sophora flavescens. Taxonomy (NCBI): domain Eukaryota; kingdom Viridiplantae; phylum Streptophyta; class Magnoliopsida; order Fabales; family Fabaceae; genus Sophora; species Sophora flavescens. Next base: position 32,618,955 of record CM061065.1, on the reverse strand, counting down.
AAAAGAGCTACATGCACTCAATACCAAAAACAGAGAAGTACATTCCAAAGAAGTCAAAGTCACGGTTTCAAGTTTCAACTACTGAGACTACAGTTTCAACATACACTCAAAACCAAAAATACAAAAATGTGCCCTAAATACTCACCAGAAATAGGTGCTCGCGTGGTGGTGGGGAGGGGAGCTCGAGTGGTGGCCAACGTTCGATGTGGTTACTGAGAGCAGAGGGACAAGGAGAGAGTTAGTGCGCGGGAAGGGGAAAGAGAGATGTACGTCAAGTTATTGCAAAGAATGAATGGAAAGACAGAGTTAGGGTTAATAGTGTACCTCACGGTGGCGGCAAAGAAGCCCTCGCGGTGGTTGCGGTGGAGATGAGCTCGCGATTAGGGTTCTGTGCTGGGTGAGAGTGAGAGTGAGGGTTGAGAGTGATTTAGGGTTGAGCGTGATGAAAAGAGAAAAGAGACGTACGTACGAGCGGCGAAGTGCGTAAGGCGCGGGTGTAAACGTTTTATAAAACAACATTTAACGTCAGTTGTATTAAACAACTGACATTACAATTAATTTTTTAACATCAGTTTTATTAACAAACTGAAGTTAAATATTAATATTTTAAAAAAAACACTTTTAACGTCCGTTGTTGAATACAACTGACATTAAAAGTGTTTTGTAAAAATCATTCTCTATATAAAGTAACATTCTTTTGTATCAGTCTGTAATACTGCCTCTTCTTTTCCTCTATATTTCTATTCCTTCACAAAATGGCCCTGAGACCTGTGTTAATTGAGTGACAACAGGGCATTTCAGATAGGGATATAGGATTATTTACGTCAGCTATTTATTTAACTGAAGTAAAAATCACACTTTTAACGTCAATTGTATAAACAACAGAAGTTAAAAATAAATATTTTTTATTTTAAAAACACTTTTAACTTCAGTTTTATTCAACAACTGACGTTAACAGTGTATAAGTTTCTGCAAAAACATTCATTCCTTTGACTACTCTGCTACTTACCCATTGACCTGTGTTAAGAGTGACAACATGGCATTTCAGATAGGGATATAGGATTATTTACGTCAGCTGTTTATTTAACTGAAGTAAAAATCACACTTTTAACGTCAGTTGTATAAACAATTGACGTTAAAAATAAATATTTTTTATTTTAAAAACACTTAAAGGTCTATTATTTCTTCCTAATCCTTCGGGGCGTTTTCTTTTCTGCACGTTTATAATTTATGACTGCCAACTCCCAATGCGCCTTGGAACCTAATGCCCTTAATGATCAATTTAATTTTTAGCAACTTACGACGCCTAGTAACTTCATCCCTTAATCCTATAAATAGCTTCCTTCCAACCTTTAATTTTTCCGCTTCACAATATGGCTCTGCCATGGAGATTAACTTCATCACTCTTTCTTCCTATACCTAGACTTAAAGGTCTCTGTCTTAATGGTCAAACAACTTCTGAGGTTGTGTAAATCGCATTACATGGGTGATAAGGGTGTGTAAATCGCATTATGTGAATTGCACACACCATCATCCTTCGGGAGAATCAGCAGCTACAGTTCCAAAACCTCAGCTTTGGAACCAAGTGGCTGTTCCAAGAATATTGCTGAAACAGATCGAGTGCACCCTTCACTCTGCCACGGCTCCAAAGTGACTGTGGATCAGATGGAGCATCAAGGACTTCAAATGAGGGAGGGGATGCATTCAATGTTGGAGTTTCTGAGGACAGGATTGAGAAGAAAATGATGTTGAAGCAGAAACTTTTTTATATTTTAGTGCTATCTTGCGGAAATTTTTTATCTTTTAATCATGTAATTGTATCTTATGAATCGCTTCAATGAGATACGATTTGATTATACATATATAACTTGTTTTATGTTAAGTGTTTATTTATTTTAATTTGCACAAGAATTTTTTAATTTACTAATTCAAGCTAATTAATTAAGATTAAAAATAAACTTTTTTTTAAAAAAAAGATTAGAAATAAACTGCACTATATGGAGTGATGATCTGCGTTAAGAGTGACAACAGGGAGATGACAACGAAAGAAAGATAGGAATGAGTTGATTATTTACGTCAGTTATTTATTTAACTGAAGTAAAAATCACACTTCTAACGTCAGTTTTATAAACAACTGACGTTAAAAGTGTTAATAATTTCTTGCAAAACACTTTTAACGTCAGTTCATTAAACAACTGACGCAAATAGTGATTTTATATTTACAAAACTGCCACCGCCTCACTTTTAACGTCAGCCCTTAAAACAACTGACGTTAACAGTGAATTAATGAAGTCTGATATTTACAAAACTGCCACCGCTCCCTTTTTAATGTCTAGTTTTTGGTTAACTGACGTAAACCTTTACCGTCTAATGTATATTTTCCACTAGTGTTTGAACATTTATGACCTGTGTGTACTATGTTTATAGTCACAAGTTTTTTAATCACTCAAGTTGGATTATAGTGGTATCCTATGTTTATCCTATGTTGATATTTAATTTCTAAATGGAAGTGCTTATTTAGCATGGTCTTTCTGATAAAGTAAGTGTATGTTATTTGCATTTTCCAAGAGGTAGTTCCACTGAATGCTGGAAATGTGCTAGGAGCATAGGATAATACACCCATTTCAAAATGGGAGGCAATCATTTGAAGAAGTCTAAACAAACCTTCGGAGTCTGACAGTAAACACAAAATAACAAATTCTAACTTATGTGTGTTCATTGATTATCATTTAGTCGCATCCGTGCTTCGTTTGTTCCCATCCGTCTTGTGTGTTCATTGATGAGTTATTTCCTACTAACAGTCAGATTTTCTGGTTCGGGGATTTGAATTATCATATCAGCATGTTGGATGTGGAAGTCCGAAAGTTGGTGGCTCTAAAGAAGTGGGATGAACTGATGAGTAATGATAAGGTAGACATGAAACCCCAACTATAGACAATGCTTTTGGATGATATGGAAAATCCATGGTGCTTTTGAGACATGATTTAGTTTACCAAGATTCACTTCAGTTGAGGAAAAAAAAATCATATTCTTCATAAATATTAATAACTTAATTTTAGTAAAGAATGTATTTGACTCAAATCGCATTAGCTAAAACTACATGGAATAGCTTACCACTTGCTAAAAAGGCACATGTCTGTGTTATGATGTAGCTGCCATGCATGTGTTAACATAGATTTATTCCCCTGCAGGTTGTTAAAATCTTGGCTGTCCATAAAGTCATGTTGCCAATGAGAGAAAACTGGCTGGTGTACTCTTTCTAAATTGAGCTTCAAGAAGTCCAATTCAGGGACCTCCCATCTCAAGTTAGCTATGCACAAAGCCTCCTTTATAGTCAACTGGGATATCGAGCATTTTTTTCCGGATGAGTCGGTAACAAAGAAGCTTCTGAGAAAGTTATAACATGAAATTGTAGATAATTTTTATGTTAAGATAATTTTGAATTACTTTTGAATAAGATTTGTGCTATTTACGAATTATTGACATTTTTGTTCATTAATAATAAAGTTTGGAAGCATTTTTGTGTTAATTTGGTAAATATTTTGTTGATTAAAAGTTCGGATTTCAATCAGGTGTCTTAAAAAAGCAAACCAATGAATATATTTTTTTTTTTTTAAAAAAGCACTAAATATTTGGCGGCGGTTCAAACCGCCGCTATAATTTATAATAATAATTCATATAATAAAGTTTGTGTCAGTTCAAAACCGTCGTAGCTTTTATTTGTTTTTAAATAAGATATCAGCGGGGGTTTTAAACCGCCGCTAAATACATTAATGAACCGCCGCTAAATATTTCAATGAATTGGAACTTTATTTATTGTGGCGGTTTGAAACCGCCGCTAAAATTGCGGCAATTGTTCCAGCGGTTACTCTAAACCGCCGCAGATTGACTTAACGACGATCATTTCGGAGGCGGTTTCTGAACCGCCGCAAAATACCTTAGAGGCGGTTATAACCGCCGCTATTTGATACTAAAAACCGTCGCAAAACGACATATTTTTTGTAGTGATTAACCGTCTCGTTCATGAGTCAAAATTAAGTTTTCTGCTCAGTAAACTTATAGCGGCAATGAAAACGCAGACCGACTTTCGTCTGAATTTTCAACCGAAAATTTTACTGTGACTTCATATGATAAGGTGGATTAGGAATATGATTTTATTTTATTAAACAAAATATTTTCTACTTTCATATTAAAATATAATTAATTATATTTTAATTGATTAAACAGTATAATGAAAATCAGGCTGTTACAAATATCATGAGGATACTGCAAAGGGATGCTCCTCCTAATGGGCTCTCAACATATTACCCTTAACCCATCCGCCCATGATCCATGCAAGCTTGGGACCATTATGTATATGATTAATTACTTTTGATAATAACATTCATTTTAGGTTTAATTATCCTGCAAGTTCTTTTATTTCAAAAATTTTGTAATTGGATCCAATATTTATAATTGTAAACAAAAATATAACTTTATCTTAAATTGACGATTCAAAAGATTAAAGCAACTATCATGATAAATTAGTCAGAAATGCATCTTCATCGTTTTTTTATTTTAATAAAAATTAAAATTAAGAATTAAACAGTATACTGATTAATACGCTAGTATATATATATATATATATATATATATATATATATATATATATATATATATATATATATATATATAAGGAAGAAGGTCTAGGTTTTTCTAGGGTTGTTATAGGGGTAATTTGGTAAATTACCTTAGGGGTAGTTTGGTGAATTTAATTATTATTATTATTATAAATCATTTATTTTCCATAAAAAAACTTAAATAAAAAAAACGTTGAAACATGTTTTCGCCCATATTAAAAAATTGAAGGATTTTTTAATTCATAGATTCTTAAAATTATAGTATTTTTTATTTTTTTTGTTAATTTATATATTAACTTTTGTTATTATATTAATATTAATATTGGGTTATTATTATTATTACTATTTTTTTAAAGGCAAAAAGGCATGCATAGGCATCACAGTAGCGGAGGACATCCCAACTAGGTTGGCACCTCAACCACTACCAATCATCTGCAGCACGCCCTATTTATTAATAAAAACAAAATAGACAAAAAAGACATGGGAGGCATATACCTTACCCATGAAGGAATAAACTAAATATAAAATTAGGAAGACCATTCCTATTATGAAAAAGGTCTTCCCCAATGAAAGTAGGATAAGAATCCCACCAATAAAATCCTTGAATAGACAGACCATGTGAGGCAAGTTTATCAGCACAACTATTGCCTTCACGATAAATATGAGAATAAGCAAAATTCATATTCCTAGATATAATCAAACAATTAGACCATCTATTCCTAAGACGCCAAGGAACTATGTTAATATTCTTGAAGGCTGAGATGACTAATTGAGAATCACAATCTAGCCAGAGATAGTTCCAACCTTTATCGCTATCCAGCTCAATTACAAACATTGCACCAATCAATTCAGCATTGAGAGCATTAGAAACACCAATGTGAGCAAAAAAACAACCAAGAACACTCGCATATTTGTTCCTAAAAACGCCACCACAAGAATCTAGACCGGGACATCCCATGGCATCCTTATCCGTGTTATACTTCACCCAGTTAAATAAAGAAGTATGCCAAAGCACCGATTTAATGGAAAGAGCCTTGCATAAGTTAGCCTCCACTGAAAATTGATGCAAAATCATGATCTCAGTAGAGGAAGCTGAAACTGAGCCTTTACTAAGCTTACCCGACAGAGAACAAATAGCAATAACAAGATTAACAGCAGCAGGGAATGGGATTGCTTTATTGTCAAACCTTATTCTGTTTCTACAATGCCAAATGACCCATATAATGTTTGTAATTCCATCAATCACCAGATCCCTGGTCTGTGAACTCCATCGCTTGCTACACAAGTCAAGAATAGATAACAAAGAGGAGGAATCCAGAGAGCATGAAAGGATGTTGCTCAACCAGTTCCACAAAGCTTTAGCAAAGTTACACCTAAAGAATAAATGTTCTGTAGACTCCTCTGTGGCATAGCATAGATTGCATATTGACACAATAGTGCAGCCCTTGGACCTTCAATTTTCATCAGTAGACATTCGGCCATGAAGAATTCTCCACAAAAGAAGGGATTTCAAAGGGGGAATACCGAGAGACCAAATGGATTTACACCAAGGGAGAGGGTGACCTAAAGGATTCTGAAAAATGAAAACCTCGTTGTGTAACACCCCATTTTCTTTCATAAATAACCTTAATATATTTATATATATATATGACATATATGTTTGAATATGGTTTTTAGATTGTTCTTGGCATCTAAGTTCATTTTTGGAAAGTTTAGCCTTAGAAAGACTAAAACCTTTTAGAGTCCTAGTAACATGTTTCACCGTTTGGGTCAATTGTGGAGCAGGCCAGCTTGTGCGGATTTTGGATATACCTCCACTAATTTGGGCCTATCTCACCCATTTCAAACCCAAATTAAGTATATGAGCACTACTTGGAAAGCTTATTTGAATATATATCTGTTAGGATTGAATTTATTTCGAAATATTGGTCATAAATATCATTTATGGTTTAGGTGAAAAGTGAAGGCATTATATGGCATAATTAGTGCAAGATTAGGTGGGATAATTAGTGCAATGCTTTTTGTTTCATTCTTTTTGACTCACCAACTCCACCAACCATCCCACAATCAGATAACACCTCAAAACGACTCATAGTGGAGCAAAGCATGGAGTGATTTATGGATTAGTGGAGCCCATCATGAAAGAAAAACCAATAATCAAAGTTTGGTAGGAGACAAAAACAAGAACATTCACCAACCATGGAATATTAATTAGGCCACCAAGGAGCACGAATTTTGGGCAGATTTATAGAGTTTCTAAGCCTATATAAAGGATGGTTATTGATGATTAAAGAGGAGAGAAGAAAGCTTAACCTATAGACCAAAACAACCATTGCAGAAAAACTTGAAACTTGGTGGAACAGTTTCAATAAATCCTTCACTATTTCTACATATACCGTTGGATCTTGTTCCAAATTAATATAGAGTTCCTAGGCTTATATTACTTCATATCCAACTGTGGATATTTATGTTTTATTCATATAGTGAGAGTTATTCATCTTATAAGTTGGATTTGAGTGCAATTCGGGTAACTCCAGACCAGTCAACTTGAGAGGATCATCCTGTGCTCAGTAACCGTTGGATCTAGCGGAAACTTTTTAATAAGGTAAATTAAAGGTATATATTTATTCTTACCGTTCAAATTATTTAAATAATGTCTTGTTTGTGAGATATAAGGCAAACACAGTGGCGGATTTTGTGGTAATTGTTGCCAATTTTAAGTCCTTTACAATGTGCCTTTCACAATGTGTTTCGTAGGTGAATCTTGAAGCTCAGGGACCCTAGTGGATCTTATTTATTCTTAAACACGAACTTCAATCCAGGTATGGGGAGAAGGGTAGTGTTTACATAGGCTTGGAGTTAGAGTAAAGTAAAAGGGGTCCCCATAACCCCGTATTTATGTGTTACTAAATGATTTTAATACGTATGAGGTTGTGATTATTGATTATAACATGTTAGTGGTCGTTGTTGGATATTTGATTATTCATGCTTATGTTCATAATGTTTGGTTTGTGATTATGTTGTTGCTGTTGTTGTTAATATGAATATGTTGACATAATAATGTGTTGGATAACACTGTTGTTGTTATGATTGTTGATGGTTAAGTCTTGGGTGCTTATTGGCCCAAGCAACGTTATTGTTAAGTCTCGAGTACTTGTTGGTGCAAGCGGAGGTGGTGGCGTTGCCGTTGATTGCTGTTTGACATGCATTTCATTGGAGATGTTGTTGGGAGATGTTCGACATAGGGGAGATCGTCCGAGAGTAAGGCGATCCGGTCATCCACGGTAGGTTACCCAAGGTTTGGTAACCGCGGCCCCCCGTGATAAGGCATCCATGGTTTGGTGAGTTGGCTATCCATAGGGTCTACCCGAGGTTAGGTGGACTGCTGGTGTTGGTGTTTATTGGCCAATACGGATATGTAACTCCGAAGTCATTCATCTTGAGTTAGTTGGATCCACATGCATAGTTGGAGTAGCGGAGTAGTTGGTGCCTTGCATTGCATAGCATATTCGGTGATGTTGTTGTTGATGTACGTTGATACATGCTAAATACTATATGCCTATGTTGATGCCATGCTTCTATGACTTACTTTACTTCCTACCTCTATGCTGATTATGTATACATGAACTTACTCCCCTTCGTTTGTTGCTTGTGTTTGGTCTGAACGGCATTTGCAGAGGATGACGAGCAGCCCGGAGAGGAGTGACTCTGAGGAGCCGCCACTCATAGTTAGGGCCTACTTTTATGTTTTAATTCTTTTGGTTTAGATGTATTTCCGTTATACGGAAGGATTATGCCAGCTCTGTATGTGACATCGGGGTTGGGTTTTATTATGTTTATTTGCTTTAACTTATTTATTTCCACGATTTTGAAACTTGGTTCATGTGGGACTTTTCTACCCATGGACAACTCGATGAATTCTTATTCAGGTTATGCATGTCTGTTTAATTGACTTTTGGATTTTATGTCCTTTATCATGCGGGGTAGAAGGGTGTCACATTTAGTGGTATCAGAGCAGGTCTGTCCTATCAGGCCGTGTTATGAGTCTGTTATGAGTCTGATGTGTACTCTTGTTTGAAATATCTATACTTGTATAGACAATGATGCTCAAGTAGAAGCTGGTGTGCGAGTTTCTGTGCCTAAAGGACTGTCTTGGTCTCGTACAGGAACTGATGGTTGGACGCGGACGAAACGATCAAGCTATCGCTGATGCATTGGCACTGCTTGCCCATGCTATCGGACAGAATAATCAGAATCACAACGGTGGGCCGGCTGAGTTCCAGGGACTTGATAAGTTCCAGAAGAATAACCCGCCTTCCTTCAAGGGGGCGTATGATCCAGAAGGAGACATGCTGTGGTTGCGGGAGACTGAGAAGATCTTCCGAGCGATGGACTGCAACGATCAACAGAAGCTGATATTCGCTACCTTCATGCTGACAGAGGAGGCAGACCATTGGTGGGATAATTGTCGCCACAGGTTGGAGGCTGAACACACAGCGGTTACTTGGGTGGTGTTCCGGCAGAGGTTCTTGGAGAAGTACTTTCTGGCAGATATAAGGGACAAGAAGGAGATAGAGTTCTTGAGACTGACACAGGGATCGATGACTGTGTGAGAATATGCTGCCAAGTTTGAGGAATTGGCTAGATACTACACGCCATATCAGTATGCTGCAGATGAAAGATCCAAGTGCGTAAAGTTTGAGGCAGGTCTGAATCTGGAGATCAAGCAAGCTATTAGCTACCAGGAGATCAGGGTGTTCCCAACTCTGGTAGTGCCGGATTTATGAAGATGCATCCTTGTTCCGGGCAGCCAGTTCTAAGGGGTCGGATGGTCAGGGTAGCAGAAGGACATAAGTCAGGGATAAGGGAAAGCAGAGCTACGCTCCATCAAACAGGGATTTCAAGCATAGCGGCAAGAAGCCCCAATATTCCCAGGATAGGTTTAGGAGCGGGTCCTTTAGTGCTCCCAGGTCTATGAGGTGCGGCAGGTGCGGAGCTACTGATCATTTTTCATCTGAGTGCAAGGAGTCCGCGGTCATTTGTTTCAAGTGTGGTAAGCCGGGGCACATCAACAGGGAGTGCAGTGGTGATGGCAGCAGTACGAAGTCAGAACCTCCTAGTGTAGGCAAGACTCAGTCGTCGCAAGCCAACATATTGAAGACTACAGGGAAAGTCTTTACTCTGAGCGGAGCGGAAGCCTCCGAGTCCGATGATCTGATTCAAGGTATGTGTTTAATTGATGACGTTCCTTTAACTGTATTGTATGGTTCGGGTTCTTCACATTCGTTTATATCACTTGATAGGGTCAAGAACCTTGGTTTACCTGTTGTTTTGTTGGACCTTGACTTATTAGTGTCTACTCCTACGAATAAGCCTGTCCTTACTTCCCATGCATGCAAGAACTGTCGTGTCACCATTGATAATAGAACTTTCATTGTTGATCTTGTATGCCTTCCCTTCAAAGACCTTTATGTGATCCTTGGCATGGACTGGTTATCTTCCAACCATGTCCTGTTGAACAGTTTTGACAAAACTTTGATTTTCGCTACCTTGACGGAGTCTAAGAATCCGAACCTTCTATCTGCCAACCATGTTCAGGCTTCGATTCGTGATGAAGCCCAGTTATACATGATGTTAGCTTCTCTGGAAGTAGAGGGCCAACCTTCTAATGTCTCCAGCTTGCCGATAGTGCGAGAGTTTCCTGAAGTGTTTCCGAGAGATGTTTACGAACTACCCCCAGAACGAGATGTATAGTTTGCCATAGACTTAGTGCCTGGCACTGGGCCGATCTCCATAGCACCATATAGGATGTCCCCTCTAGAGTTAGCTGAGTTGAAAGAGCAGTTAGAAGACCTGATGCAGAAACAATTCATTAGGCCGAGTGTGTCCCCGTGGGGAGCACCTGTGCTGTTGGTAAAGAAGAAGGATGGTAGTATGAGGTTGTGCGTCGACTATCGATAGCTCAACAAGGCGACGATAAAGAACCGGTATCCCCTTCCTAGGATTGATGACCTTATGGATCAGTTGAGAGGCGCTTGCGTCTTCTCGAAGATAGACTTGAGGTCAGGGTACCATCAGATTCGTGTAAAGTCTGAGGACATCCCGAAGACTGCGTTTAGAACGCTCTATGGCTACTACGAGTACCTGGTTATGCCTTTTGTGGTGACCAATGCTCCTGCTGTGTTCATGGATTACATGAATAAGACCTTTCACCCTTACTTGGACAAGTTTGTGGTGGTTTTCATAGATGACATCTTAGTGTACTCCAAGGGAATAGAGGAGCATGAAGAACAGCTGAGGGTTGTATTGCAAACTCTTAAAGACAAGAAGTTGTACGCTAAGTTGTCTAAGTGTGAATTCTGGTTGGAAGAGGTAAGTTTCTTAGGACATGTCATCTCTAAGGGTGGCATTGCGGTGGACCCAGCCAAGGTGGAAAAGGTGCTCCAGTGGGAAGCACCAAGATCTGTGACCGAAATTAGAAGTTTCTTGGGGTTAGCTGGGTATTATAGGCGGTTCATAGAGGGTTTTTACAAGATAGCTTTACCCTTAACCCGTCTCACCAGAAAAGGGCAGTTATTCATCTGGGACTCCAGATGTAAGGAAAGTTTCTGGACCCTTAAGAATAGGTTGACGTCAGCACCAGTGCTAGTTTTGACAGACCCTAGTGAGCCTTTTGTAGTGTACTGTGATGCTTCAAAGCAAGGTTTAGGCGGTGTGCTGATGCAGAATGGTAAGGTAGTAGCTTATGCTTCTAGGCAGCTAAAGACCCACGAGAAGAACTACCCTACCCATGATCTAGAGCTAGGAGCTGTGGTATTCACCCTAAAGATTTGGAGGCACTACCTGTACGGCTCGAGGTTCGAAGTGTTTAGTGATCATAAGAGCCTGAGGTATCTCTTTGATAAAAAAGAGTGGAATATGAGACAGCGTAGATGGATGGAGTTCCTAAAGGATTATGACTTCGAACTGATCTATCACCCGGGTAAGGCCAATGTGGTGGCCGATGCCTTAAGTAGAAAGACCCTGCATATCTCCGCCCTGATGGTTAGGGAGATGGACCTAATTGAGGAGTTTAGAGACCTTAACCTAGGTTATGAGTTTACCCCTAAGAGCATTAGGCTTGGAACCTTAAAGATTAATAACAATTTGATGGATCAAATTAGAGAGGGCCAGAAGTTAGACCAATTTCTCCTCGACCAGCGAGAATCGCTCGCACAGGGTAGAGCCAGTAGCTTTAGAGTTGAAGCGGATGATATCTTGAGGTTTGAGGATAGAGTGTGCATACCAGATGTTTCCGGGCTCAGAAGGATGATCTTAGAAGAAGGGCATAGGAGCGGAACGAGTGTGCACCCAGGTGCCACCAAGATGTATCAAGACCTCAAGAAGATGTTCTGGTGGCCTAGGATGAAAAAGGATGTGGTCGAATTCGTTTATGCATGTCTAGTCTGTCAGAAGGCTAAGATAGAGCATCAGAAGCCATCAGGTATGCTGCAGCCCTTAAGAATCCCAGTTTGGAAATGGGACAGCATCTCCATGGATTTTGTGTCTGGACTCCCTAGGACTCCAGCAGGTTTTGAGGCGATTTGGGTTGTGGTAGATAGACTGATGAAATCTGCACATTTCATCCCGATGAACATGGAGTATCCTTTAGAAAAACTAGCCAAGTTGTACATCAAAGAGATAGTTAGGCTTCATGGTGTACCCTCCAGATTTGATAGTGTGATTTTACATCATGTTTTCTGTACCCTTTTGCATGCATTTTGCATATAGATTAGGCATTCTTTAGTTGATTTTAGTTAGATTTTCCTTGGAACGGGTGAAGCGGTTTCTTGGTGTTGTTAGGCAGGAATTCAATGTAAAAATGATCAAAAACAGCCATGGTGGAGCTTGGATGAAATAAAGCTTGAAAAGTGAAGAATATTAGCCAAACAGAGCCCATCACGGCCTGGCCGTGATGACCATCACGGCCGTGATCAAGCAGAGCAGAAGGCAAAAGTCAGAGACTGTCACGGCCTGCCCGTGACAGACATCACGGCCGTGACCTACCAGAAATTCAGGATTCGCGTCGCGAACAAAGGGCTCGCCTCGCGAGAACACATTTTGTGCAAATTCGCCCACTCCAGAAGCCGTCACGGCCTGGCCGTGATGGCCATCACGGCCGTGACGCGCGACTGATCTATAAATAAGGCTGCGCTGAACAGAAAAGGGGACTGACTTCTAACCTAAAAAAGGGTCCAGAGGGAGGCATTTGGAGGCACTTGGAGGCTATGGCTGGGCTAGGGTTTCAACCCTAGAAGGGAGCTAAGAGAGGTTGCTCTGAAGAAGAAGGAAAGCTCACATGGAGCCTCTTCTCTCCTCTTCTCCTATTTCTCTGGTTTGGTTTTCATTGTATATGAGTAGTTAAATCCCCCATTGTTGGGGTTAGATGTAGCTTTTCTGAACTTGTTGTATTTGATTTGGTGTTTTAATGCAAGTCTCTATTTCTTTATGAGTATGTGTTTCTGTGCTTAATGCTTTCCTTGGATTAGCTACCCATAGGAATGATATGTTGCTTTGATAGATGACTGGAAGGTTGGTGTTAAGGCATGCTCATGAATCATATGCCAAGTAGTTCAAGAATCTAGGAATAGGTGTTGAATGCTTGCAATCTTATAAGTCTTGACTTAATGCAAAATCTCAGGTTAATGCACCTAAGGAATTAGGGTTTAATTTGGGGTTTTAGGCTCAATGCACCTAAGGAATTAGGCTTGAGTATTTTAGAAAAGCCTTGATTGTCATAATTGAATTAGGACTTGTGTTGATAACCATTTCATTGCAATTAAGGGAGGATTAGTGTAGTCTAACCCTAACAATCTTAGCCACATCTCTGTTTGCTTTCCAAGTGTTCGATAAAATTCCCAAAAGACCAAAAATATTGTTTTGCTTTCTTTATTTTCTGTTTTAATCTCTCATACTTTAGTTTAGTCTAGATAGTTGTTGAGTTTGCGAATTGGTAATTGACATCCGATCCCTATGGATACGATAACCGGTCTCACCACCGTATTACTTGATTGCGACGAGGTGCACTTGCCTTTATTTATATCTTTAAAAATCGCGCATCATGTACCCTCCAGCATAGTGTCCGATAGAGACCCAAGGTTTACCTCGAAGTTTTGGGAGAGCTTCCAAAATGCTTTAGACACGAAGCTTAGGCTTAGCTCATCTTATCACCCTCAGACCGATGGGCAGTCTAAGAGGACCATCCAGTCCTTAGAGGACTTGCTGAGAGCATGTATGCTTGAACAGCCAGGTAGTTGGGACAAGTTTTTGCCCCTGATAGAGTTTTCCTACAATAATAGTTTCCATTCCAGCATTGGCATGGCCCATTATGAGGCTCTGTATGGAAGGATATGTAGGACACCTTTGTGTTGGAGTGAACCTGGTGATAGTTTGGTATTAGGACCAGAAATAGTGCAAGAAACAACTGAGAAAATAAGGATGATCCAGGAAAGGATGAGAGTGGCACAAAGTAGGAAAAAGAGCTACCATGACAAGAGGAGGAAGGCACTTGAATTCCAGGAAGGTGACCATGTGTTCTTGAGAGTTACCCCGACAACTAGGGTTGGTAGAGTGATGAAGGCGAGGAAACTTACTCCTAGATTCATCGGTCCTTATCAAATTCTTAAAAGAGTCGGCGAAGTCGCCTACCAGATAGCCTTACCCCCATTTTTATCCAACCTTCATAATGTCTTTCATGTTTCCCAACTCCGAAAGTATATCCATGACCCTAGTCACGTGATAGTTCCCGATACAATACAATTAAAAGAGAACCTGACGTTCGAGGTGTTACCTATTCGGATCGAAGATAGGAGGGTGAAGCAGCTTAGGGGAAAGGAGATCCCTTTGGTGAAGATGGTTTGGCGTGGGGCGGCTGAGGAAAATGCTTCCTGGGAATTGGAAAGCAAGATGAAGGAAGCATACCCGCATCTGTTCAGTTCAGGTTAGTAGAAATTTCGAGGACGAAATTTTCTTTTTAAGGGAGGTGGAATTGTAACACCCCATTTTCTTTAATAAATAACCTTAATATATTTATATATATATGACATATATGTTTGAATATGGTTTTTAGATTGTTCTTGGCATCTAAGTTCATTTTTGGAAAGTTTAGCCTTAGAAAGACTAAAACCTTTTAGAGTCCTAGTAACATGTTTCACCGTTTTGGTCATATATTGAGTTCTAGATGTCCGATATAGGTGACCTTTGTGGAATTGGAAAGATAATAGAATTTCCTACAACTTTAATCAAGAGATATAAATCAAATTCGGAATTTTAGGTTGTCAAAAATAATCAATTGTGGAGCAGGCCAGCTTGTGCGGATTTTGGATATACCTCCACTAATTTGGGCCTATCTCACCCATTTCAAAACCAAATTAAGTATATGAGCACTACTTGGAAAGCTTATTTGAAGATATATCTGTTAGGATTGAATTGATTTAGAAATATTGGTCAGAAATATCATTTATGGGTTAGGTGAAAAGTGAAGGAATCATATGGCATCATTAGTGCAAGATTAGGTGGGATAATTAGTGCAATGCTTTTTGTTTCATTCTTTTTGACTCACCAACTCCACCAACCATCCCACAATCAGATAACACCTCAAAACGACTCATAGTGGAGCAAAGCATGGAGTGATTTATGGATTAGTGGAGCCCATCATGAAAGAAAAACCAATAATCAAAGTTTGGTGGGAGACAAAAGCAAGAACATTCACCAACCATGGAATATTAATTAGGCCACCAAGGAACACGAATTTTGGGCAGATTTATAGAGTTTCTAAGCCTATATAAAGGATGGTTATTGATGCTTAAAGAGGAGAGAAGAAAGCTTAACCTATAGACCAAAACAACCATTGCTGAAAACTTGAAACTTGGTGGAACAGTTTCAATAAATCCTTCACTATTTCTTCATATACCGTTGGATCTTGTTCCAAATTCATTTAGAGTTCCTAGGCTTATATTACTTCATATCCAACGGTGGATATTTCTGTTTAATTCATATAGTGAGAGTTATTCATCTTATAAGTTGGATTTGAGTGCAATTCGGGTAACTCCGGACCAGTCAACTTGAGAGGATCATCCTGGGCTCAGTAACCGTTGGATCTAGCTGAAACTTTTGCATAAGATAAATTAAAGGTATATCTTTATTATTACCGTTCAAATTATTATAATAATGTCTGGTTTGTGAGATATAAGGCAAACACAGTGGCGGATTTTGTGGTAATTGCTGCTGATTTTAAGTCCTTTACAATGTGCCTTTCACAATGTGTTTCGTAGGTGAATCTTGAAGCTCAGGGACCCTAGTGGGTCTTATTTCTTCTTAAACGCGAACTTCAATCCAGGTATGGGGAGAAGGGTAGTGTTTACATAGGCTTGGAGTTAGAGTAAAGTAAAAGGGGTCCCCATAACCCCGTATTTATGTGTTACTAAATGATTTTAATACGTATGAGGTTGTGATTGTTGATTATAACATGTTAGTGGTCGTTGTTGAATATTTGATTATTCATGCTTATGTTCATAATGTTTGGTTTGTGATTATGCTGTTGTTGTTGTTGTTAATATGAATAGGTTGACATAATAATGTGTTGGATAACGCTGTTGTTGTTACGACTGTTGATGGCTAAGTCTTGGGTGCTTATTGGCCCAAGCAACGTTATTGTTAAGTCTCGAGTACTTGTTGGTGCAAGCGGAGGTGGTGGCATTACCGTTGATTGTTGTTTGACATGCATTTCATTGGAGCTGTTGTTGGGAGATGTTCGACATAGGGTATATCGTCCGAGAGTAAGGCGATCCGGCCATCCACGGTAGGTTGCCCAAGGTTTGGTAACGCCCCCCCCGTGATGAGGAATCCATGGTTTGGTGCGTTGGCTATCCATAGGGTCTACCCGAGGTTAGGTGGACTGTTGGTGTTGGTGTTTATTGGCCAATACGGATATGTAACTCCGAAGTCGTTCATCTTGAGTTAGTTGGATCCACATGCATAGTTGGAGTAGCGGAGTAGTTGGTGCCTTGCATTGCATAGCATATTCGATGATGTTGTTGTTGATGTACGTTGATACATGCTAAATACTATATGCCTATGTTGATGCCATGCTTGTATGACTTACTTTACTTCCTACCTCTATGCTGATTATGTATACATGAACTTACTCCCCTTCGTTTGTTGCTTGTGTTTGGCCTGAACGACATTTGCAGAGGATGACAAGCAGCACGGAGAGGAGTGACTCTGAGGAGCCACCACTCATAGTTAGGGCCTGCTTTTATGTTTTAATTCTTTTGGTTTAGATGTATTTCCGTTATACGGAAGGATTATACCAGCTCTTTGGTCGCGCTGTCTAGCACGCGCCAAAAAGAACGAGCGGTTTGTAAAAATGTAGTTTAGGGCGACAAATCGGATATCGTCTCACAAGGACTCTTGGGTTGTTGTTATTAACACAAAATCAGTTTTGGGGGGTTTGGGTATTTGAAATTAAATAAAGGAAACAAAACAGAAAACAGAGCAATAAAAACAAAGCAGTTAAGAGATTAACAAATAAACTAAAGCGATTAACCTACTGTTCTCAGTTTCCCACTATCATCGATTCATGTAAATTCCAAGCCCTAAGAAGATTCTAATCCCCTCTCGGTTGTAGCAACAATTAACAAACGAAATCGCTACTACAGATATATGTTCCTATTCCCGAATTAAACAAACGGGGTGAAGCCCTCATGAACTAAACGAACATGAACGAACACACGCGAATTAAACAAACGCGATTAAGTATAGGAACATAACATCACCGAAATGAATCAACACAACACTATACACTCCTAAATTAAACAAATAGAAACATATAGCATAGCATTGAAAAGAGAAAAGCAAATAAAACAGGAATTACAAAACCTCAAGTGTGGTAATGGAAACCAATTGCAGTAGATTAATCCTAGGAGACTAGCTCTCCATTACAAGGGAAAACAAAACATATCTAAGAAAAGAAGATAAACTACTACTACTAAAGCTAACTAACTCCTCAGTTCTGCCATCAAACAGGCTTATATACACGTTCTGGATTCCGTTGTCTCGCGAGGCGAACACTGTCTCGCGAGGCGAATATCGTGAACAGTCTGCATCGTTTGGTATTCTTGCGAGGCGAATCACGGCTCGCGTGGCGAGGAATGGAAAAGTCATGGCTTCTGGTCTTCAGTCTCGCGAGGCGAGGAAGGTATCCGCCGGGCGACACAAAGGTTTGCACTTTCTGGAACAGTCATGCTTCAGGTTCGCGAGGCGAGTGCCTTCTCGCGAGGCGAAGGACTCCAGAATTATTTCTTTTTATTACCTGAAAACAGTAAATAGCAGTAAGTGCTTTATTTGACTCTAAAACAACTAAATTAACCTAAAAATAATTTACAGACTCAAAATGCTGCTTAAAGACAATCAAGTCTAATTTGGCGAAAATGATATATAATTAGCACAAAACCACGGTCATACTAGCCATAAAACTAGATGTGCCAGCGGCTGATCAAAATACCCCAAACTTAAACTTTGCTTATCCCCAAGTAAACTAGAACTCAAAAACTTAAAAAGACTCAAGACATGGCAAGCTTAAGGGATTCAATCAACTTTGCACAGATTTCATGCAATTCATCAAAACAATTTTCTTCAATGTTCCCCCCTTTCAAACAAAGCAATCCCCACAATCATTTATTCTAAACATTGAGAATTTCATCATTCAAACAATCAGTAATCTAAGCAAGGGATCCAAGTTACACACAAGTGGGAGATCACCAAATTCAAACAATTGCCTTCCTCACAAGGGTATTTAGCCTTTCACTCAATCGCTCAGTTTTTGTCAGGCTAACAATATTTCACTCAATTTCACTTTCAAGAACACTTCCCATGAATTTGATTTTCATCTCAAAATGATTCCCACAGAAAACATGCATGCAACATCAAAAGGTCTTTTATGGTTGTAATGGAGCCTGGCTAAGGGTAGGATATACAAAGGAACTAGGCTGAAGACCCTAGGAACTAAGAGAGCATGAAACACTTCAAAACATTTTGAATTTCCACTCAAGTTCCTTTTTCCATTTTTCTTTATGCTTTGGGTGACTACAGCCATTCCTTCTAATACTTTTATTTTTATCATTTTTACACTTTTCTTTTCTTTTTTTTTCTTTTTTTTGTTTTTCTTTTCTTTTCTTTTGGCCTTTGGCTCCAACCTTTTTATTATATTTTTTTCTCAATCCAGAATAACATGTCACACCTTGTAGCCACCCCAAACTTAGTTTCTTGCAACCATTCTCTTGCTAAGATTCCATGCTCTCCTAATCCTAAGATCGGGTTAACATGGTTTTCTCCAGATTTTAGGCTCATAACACAAGGTCAACAAGAATTAACAATAGGCTAATCAAGCTCAATGGGCTAACTAAGGAACATGCATTAGGGATGGTTATTTTAGGCTAAGTAGTTATTTACAAAGAAAATGCCTAAATCATTTGAAGCAAACACATAAACATGCAAACCATAAAGAGATTCAAGCAAATTCAGGAAAGTGCAACTTAAAAGTGATTTCACACAGTTTAAAACATGTTGGAGGCTCAAATCCTCACCTGGACATTTTTGCAAATTGTTTGACAGAGATTCTATCCCTAGTGTGTGCTTCTTATCACCCCAAACTTATCATAAATCATGCAATCATAACAAAATATCTCAAAGTTCAGTTTTCAATTTTTCAAGTGGGGATCAATATTTCAATTTTCAAAACTTAGGGGGGAAATATCCACAGTCAAAACATATCATGCAATCAATCTATGCAAAATCAATCAATATCAATCAAGCTTGTCGACACAAGACTAAACACAACTCCTGAGCTTCTCAAATTATTCAGGAGCTGAAAGAAAAACAAAACTAAACAAAGCAAGGGAAAGAAAATTAAAAAGGAGAGGGTTTAGAGAAACTCATTGAGGTGGTTCCACCGGGATCCTACTGTCTGTGATACAGTGGCCACGGAATGCTCGAAGTACGTTATGATCCTCCCGGATCCCATGGCTTGTAGCATAATGCCCACGTGGTAGACAAAGGATGGAAGCTCATTCCATGGTTCCCTAACTTGCAGCCTTTATATGGGAGTGAGTGCTTGACAGTTACGGTGACTCCGCCAAGTGCGGCGGACTTCTCACTCCCTCTTGGGTCACAGTTGACCTCTTTCTCAATAAAATCCTCCCAATAAAATCAGGGTTCAACCTCTTGGACTGGCCATGGTGAAGAATCCAGAGGCTTGAACTCCATCACCGGTGGTTCCACAGGGGGAGGTGGCAGATAGGTAGGGAGTGTTACTGGTGCTGCTTCATCTTCTGCATGATCTTCATTCACTGTGCTAATAAATCCATCACCTGCTAAACCTGCAGAAATCTCAGTACACACCACACAAAGGTTAGTGTTAGTAGAGTCAGTACAAATAGTACAATAAACTGAATCAGTAAAGGCTAGAATGTCTGGAAATTCAGCACACAGTTCATCCACCACATCACTTTCAACACATGCATATGAATTAGTTGAATCATCTACTTCCAAAGGTTCTTCATTATCCTCAGGCATGGTGAAGCAGATGTCCTCCTGATCCTCATTTTCTTCATTATCCTGTTCCATATGGATGTTTGGCTCTTCATACCTTTCAAAACATGCTATACACGAAGCAAATTCATTACAATCAGCACATGCAGTATAATAGATAGAATCAGGGGAAGAGTGAATATCTGGAGATTCAACACACAGTTCATCAACAGAAGTATTATCAAAATCATCCTCAGAAGTATTGTCAGGAATAACTACTTGTGAATCTATGTTCTTCAAGGAGATGTGGAGTTTGCAGTGTAGTCCCACTGACTTGCTGAAGAGTATTAATGCTAGCATCTATTTGCTGCTGAAACTGTCCAAATTGCTGCTGAAAAAATGTACTCATTTGTTCAGTCACTTGTTCAGTCATTTGCTTGAACAGGTCCTCTAGTGAAGGTCCGGAAGGTGCAGAGGTGGTCACTTGGGGTCCCCAGCTGGGGTGGTACTCATCATTGGAGAGGTCAGGAACGCTGCACGGTTCTGATTGTTGCCTTGGTTGTAAGGATGAACTGCATAAGCTTGAGGCAAATCAATGACTAACTCTTCTCTCGGAATGGGGCATGCATCATACGGGTGCTCAGGAAAACTACACATGCCGCACAACCTTGCAGGCTGAATCCTATCCATTACCATTTGCTTTACC
Organism: Sophora flavescens; assembly: GCA_030762895.1. Taxonomy (NCBI): domain Eukaryota; kingdom Viridiplantae; phylum Streptophyta; class Magnoliopsida; order Fabales; family Fabaceae; genus Sophora; species Sophora flavescens. Next base: position 32,598,063 of record CM061065.1, on the reverse strand, counting down.
AAAGAAGTGAGCTCATCCATTCGATTCTCAAGGGCCTGGATGGAAGAAGCGCTATGGACCTCATTCACACAATTCTTGTTAAAACCACTGCTAAATTCATAACTTCCAGCAAAATTAGGATAATTTGTGCATGATGGTGGTTTACTAAAATCAGGATAATACATGCATGGTGGTGGCTTATAATCAACATTAGGCATATCACCAAACAGGAAATTATCCATAGCAGTACTAAGATTCATAACCAAACAAAGCAGCCAAAACTAATTCAGCAAATAGATTTTTTTTATTTTTTTTATTTTCTTTATTTTCTGTCAATAACAACAAGAGTCCCCGGCAACGGCGCCAATTTTTGGTCATTTGCATGTCATATAAAAAGAACGAGCGGTTTGTAAAAATGTAGTTTAGGGCGACAACTCGGATATCGTCTCACAAGGACTCTTGGGCTGTTGTTATTAACACAAAATCAGTTTTGGGGGGTTTGGGTATTTGAAATTAAATAAAGGAAACAAAACAGAAAACAGAGCAATAAAAACAAAGCAGTTAAGAGATTAACAAATAAACTAAAGCCATTAACGTACTGTTCTCAGTTTCCCACTATCATCGGTTCATGTAAATTCCAAGCCCTAAGCAGATTCTAATCCCCTCTCGGTTGTAGCAACAATTAACAAACGAAATCGCTACTACAGATATATGTTCCTATTCCTGAATTAAACAAACGGGGTGCAGCCCTCATGAACTAAACGAACATGAACGAACACACGCGAATTAAACAAACGCGATTAAGTATAGGAACATAACATCACCGAAATGAATCAACACAACACTATACACTCCTGAATTAAACAAACAGAAACATATAGCATAGCATTGAAAAGAGAAAAGTAAATAAAACAGGAATTACAAAACCTCAAGTGTGGTAATGGAAACCAATTGCAGTAGATTAATCCTAGGAGACTAGCTCTCCATTACAAGGGAAAACAAAACATATCTAAGAAAAGAAGATAAACCACTACTACTAAAGCTAACTAACTCCTCAGTTCTGCCTTCAAACAGGCTTATATACACGTTCTGGATTCCGCTGTCTCGCGAGGCGAATATCATGAACAGTCTGCATCGTTTGGTCTTCTCGCGAGGCGAATCACGGCTCGCGTGGCGAGGAATGGAAAAGTCATGGCTTCTGGTCTTTAGTCTCGCGAGGCGAGGAAGGTATCCGTGGGGCGACACAGAAAGGTTTGCACTTTCTGGAACAATCACGCTTCAGGTTCGCGAGGCGAGTGCTTTCTCGCGGGGCGAAGGACTCCAGAATTATTTCTTTTTATTACTTGAAAACAGTAAATAGCAGTAAGTGCTTTATTTGACTCTAAAACAACTAAATTAACCTAAAAATAATTTACAGACTCAAAATGCTGCTTAAAGACAATCAAGTCTAATTTGGGCGAAAATGATATATAATTAGCACAAAACCACGGTCATACTAGCCATAAAACTAGATGAGCCAGCGGCTGATCACTCTGTATGTGACATCGAGGTTGCGTTTTATTATGTTTATTTGCTTTAACTTATTTATTTCCGCGATTTTGAAACTTGGTTCATGTGGCACTTTTCTACCCATGGACAACTCGATGAATTCTTATCCAGGTTATGCATGTCTGTTTAATTGACTTTTGGATTTTATGTCCTTTATCATGTGGGGTAGAAGGGTGTCACACCTTGAGAGATAAGCTACCAGAATCAGAGTTTTTCCACCTAATTGTATCATCACAGTTCTGGACTGGAATTGTTACCTTCTCCACTTTAGCAATCAAACCAGGTATCTTCTGCAACAACATAGCAGGGATACACCATTTACCATCTTTGATAAAGTCACTGACCTTAGAACACAGCAAGGAGCGAGCTTCGGCAGGAACATTAACCATGTTAACTATTGGCATGGAAATCCATGGATCAGACCAAAAGTTAATACTGTTACCATTTCCAATTTGCCAAGATACATTCTACATAACAGTTGGAAACCAATTCTTGATGCCTAGCCAAATGGATGAGTTGATATAATGACTGACACATGTGCCATTTCTGATAACTCTAGCTCGAAGAATGCTACACCATTGATTGTGAGAAGAGACCAAATCCAGCTATGTTTTAGCATAGCTTCATTGTTAATTGCTCTGATGGATCTTAATACCAACCCTCATTCATATATTTGAGCACAAACCTTACTCTAAGAAACAGTAACAACCTTCTTGGCATTAATGTTACCAGCCCAGATAAAACTCCTAATCCATTTGTCAACAGTTTTCAGTAAGCAAACTGGCCAAGAATAAACAGTAAAGCTATAAATCAACATACTTTTTATGATGGAAGAGACTAACTGAACCCTGCCCATAATAGAGAGTAAACAACCTTTCCAAGAGGCTAGTTTACTCTTGATTCTGTCAGCAATTGGATGGAGATGGATTTTCCTAGGCTTCCCTTGGAATAAAGGAACTCCCAGATAATTGAAAGGAAGGCAGCCATAAGAGAAGCCAAGCAGATTTGAAATAGTGTTTTTCCTTGCAGCAGAAAGGAACCCTGCATAAAATTTGGATTTTTCAGAAATAATCACTTGACCAGAAGCTTGCTCATAGGCCCTAAAAAGATAAACTAAACTTTGCAGACTTCTTTTAGTGCCTTTGCAGAAGATCAACACATAATCAGCATAAAGAATACGACTAGGCATCCTATAACCTCTAGGACCAGTCATCAACTGAAGGTGACCCTCATTCACATGCATAGAGATGCCTCTACTAAGAACTTCTTCAACAAGGCAAAAGAGGAGAGGAGACAAGGGGTCTCCTTCCCTGACGCCCCTTTTACAACTGAAGAAGCCAGCTGCCTTCCCATTAACAGCTATGGAAAGCTTTGCAAAGTTCAAAATAACATTCACCCACCTGCAAAATGCTTGGTCAAAACCAAAAGCATCAAGAACTTTCATCAAAAAGCCCCAATCTATAGTATCAAAAGCCTTCCGAATGTCAATCTTTATAGCCAATTGTCCACCAAAAGATCTTTCCTGAAGCAAGTTAATAGCCTCAGATGCAGAACACACACAGTCCACTATCTGCCTACCTTTAATGAAACCTCTCTGGTTGTTAGAAATGACTTTAGGAGCTATTGGTGCCAGTTTATCGGCCATAACCTTGGTTATGATCTTGACCTGGAAATTAGCTAGTGCAATAGGCCTATATTGTTCCACTCTATCAGCACCTTGAACTTTAGGAATCAAAGCCACCACATTTGAATTCAGGTTTGGTAAGATCCAACCATCTTTAAAGAATTGAAGCACTAAATGGAAGACATCATGAGAAATAATATCCCAGAAGTGCTGGAAGAAATAGCCCCAAAACCATCTGGACCTGGGGTACCATTAACATTCATTGAAAACACTGCATTCTTAACCTCTTCCATGGATGGCGGCACAGTCAGCATGGCATTATCCTCACTAGAAACAAGCTTATGAATTACCTTATCAACAAGATCATTATTCTAGCACAAATTTTCTGATTCAAAAACAGCTTTAAATTGATTCAGAATATGCTCCTCTATTGTTGTAGGCTGATGCAGAATCTGATCCCCATGCATCAGAACAGAGATTTTCTTTGTAACATGCCTAATCTTGGCTGTTTTATGAAAGAATTCAGTGTTTCTATCACAAAAAGCATGCCAATTCATTCTAGACTTCTCCATCCATAATTGTTCCTGACAACAAAGAGCATTTTACAATGGGATTTGCGATTCTTTTTCTTGATCTTGAAGAATTTCAGAGTAGCCTAGCTGATTCAATTGATTTTGCACTTCATCCACCCTATCCAATGCATTTTTGACATTTGAGTGAACATTGCCAAAAACATTTTTATTCCAATCTCTAAGTTTCCTTTTGAGTAACCTCAACTTTTGTGACAAGACAAATTGGGTTATTATTATGAAAACATGTTTCAGCGTTAAAAAAATGTACATGAATTTTTGGGTAAAAAATTGAATTGAGGATTGTTGGAATTTGGCAACGTTACCTTTTGGTTTTTTTTTTTTGATAGGCTAAAGTTTTTTTTTTGGTTTTTTTTCATTTTAACGAGGAGGGGGATTCGAACCGTGTCACTAGGATTTTTAAAGGCCAGCGCTTACCACTGCATTGGCACTCCTTTGACAATACATTCAATTTCTTTTTAATATAGGCAATAGAACTAATATCATTGAACAAGCCCTGACTGCTACTCCAACAGTGAATTTCGAGGTCTCTTTCTAAGGACAACCACAGTAAAGTGTCTAATCTTATCCCAAAAAAAATATTAAAGTGTCTAAACGTTGTTGAATTGTTTCTTGATGCGAAAGTGGTAGTGCGTGTTTGGATGAGCGTTTGACAAACGCGATTTTGGATATAATTGATTTTGTATAATTGATTTTCTTTAAAAGTAAGTTGAGAGTGATGTGATTTATGTTTGGATGCCTTCATGAAAAAAAGTGACTTTTTATACATTCCTGTTGTTTAGATTGTTTGGATCAAAATTGCTTTTGGGTGTGCAATTACCAAAATGGGTTTTAATGTGTCTTTATATGCATATCTATCTGGGCATATGTTTAATAGAGGAATTGTTAAATGACAAAGAGTAATTAAACAAAAATACTTCAATTTCAGGGTAGTATAGCATCTTTCTTAAAGATAAGTTCATCATCATGAGCAAAAAATCAGGTTTCTTAAAAGACAAACAACACAATCCTAGGATTTGATGGTGGGCAGGACACTACCATGATCATTTGATTTAGTATATATTTGGCACGACACTACTATGTTTAGCATAAATGCAAGACTATCAGGGACATAGGGCATCAACATTATCAGAAATGAAGACCACTCCTCGGGTAAAAACTGTGCGCAACAGCAAAAACAGTGCAGCAAAAATAGTGTAGCATCCTGGGCAACATAGGACTTGTGCCGCAGAAAAAAGAAGACTAAAAACAGTGCAACTTTTTAACTATGTCACAGTGTTGAAGGTGTTGTCTTATGTGCACCACCCACCAAAGCGATGCAGTGTTGCACCACTCAAGTGGCAAAATCTGGGTCATCCAGATTGCTACTTGGGATTTTGACCTTTCAAAGCTCTATAAAAGCTAATGTTAGTGAGGATATTCTAACGAGATAGTTCGTCATGGAAGATCTAGGCGTGTTGAGCCTGTTAGTGAGGATATGGATGTGACTGAAACAAGTGGCGGACCCGTCTTCGTCTTCCTCGTGATTCAAAGATTTTGTAATTTTTGGTTCCATCCTTCCTTCCTTTCTTCCTTCTGGATGGGTCACCATTTTCATGTGTGAGACAAAAAAGATTCTCCCTTAAAACATGGCTACAATGGGGTACACGGGTGTCAAAACGCTACACGCAAAATGGGTCTTATGTTTAAACCCGATCTACTGTAAGATGGGTCTTGCTGACCCGGCTGGAGGTGGGGGATGATAGAGGAGTGTTGCTTTTTTTTAAAACTTCATATAGAAAAAAAAAATGTCAAAAAAACATGTATGTTCGATCAGCAACCTAGTGGTCGGGCTAGGTGTGAGTTTTTATGTGTCACATGGTCACATCTAGGGATGGCAACGGGGCGGGGGCGGGTTTTGCCTTCCCCAAACCCTCCCCGCTCCCCTTCGGGTTTAAAAAATAGATCCCCATCCCCGCCCCCAGCGGGGTCGAGTTTCCCTGCTGGTCCCCGCCCCCATCAATAAGCAACCAAATTTAAAAATTATTTTGCTTTAATTGAAATTAACAACTCAAAAATTGTAATGTCAATAAATAAACAAAAAACAAACATCACACAATCAAATCAATCAAACAAAAATTGAAACTTAGTTTCTTTCACCTACAAATTAAAAAGAAACTAATTCTTTAGAAACACATAGTTATGCTTCAAATAACACAGTTAGCATCAAAACACCATTGTAAAATCACAAACAAATGTCCTGTAATTTTTCAAAAAAAAAAAGTATCCTTTTATACAGAATGAAATATTTCAATCAAAACAAATCTAATACCATTCATAGATATACGAGGATACCATTGTAATTAGGTAAACAACATGGCGGGGGCGGGGCAGGGGCGGGGAGGGTATCTATTTCCCCATCCCCGTCCCCAGTCATAGCGGGTTTTCCCTGTCAAAGTCAAGGTGTGTTTGGATGGGTACCCGCGGGTTCGGGTCTCATTGTCAGGCCTAATCACGTCTTCGAGTCTTGGCTAGTGGTAGTTAAGTGCCACGAACCATTAAGCCATCTATCAAACTCTTGTGAATTAGTGACACTTATTTTTCTTTAAAGTTAAAAAAGTGAAGCAACATCCACAGAATTTTCCTTCTTCCTCACCCGGCTACAGAGAAAACGGGTCTTTCGACCCTCAAACACAACCCGGACGAATCTATAAATTCAAACAATGAAGGGCTTTAATATTTCAGTATGGTAGTCATATAATAGCGATTAAGGGAAGCCCCAACTCAATTTTGAAAATAATTTGCGAATGAAGGATAAATCACTCAACACATTCGTCGCAAACTTCCGTTTCCATTCTGACCCACCTACGTTTCAAGTCTAGATCCTATTCTATTCTCCCAAATCACACTTCAACTGATGAACAAATCCCACATTACATTCCACTTCTTCCAATTCCGTCTGCCACCACACCCCCTCCACTTGCTCCACCATCATCCACTTCCCCACACCTTTGAAGGCCACTCTTTGCAAATGTTTTATGTTTTTAACAGGCCCCTCTGGGAAAATTAGTCAACTTGGCTTACTTGAAAATCCGCTAAAAATCGCAAGTTATTTTCAAGCCCCATCGGTGGACCACTATAGTATTTCATGCTTTCAATACCATTCCACTATCATCATAATGTCAATTATATTATAACATCATGTTGAACGTATACCCATATCATCATAATTGCTTTTATTGCATTAAAAGCAATTAATATTGCTACTGTTACATTTACATTTGTGAAAGGTTTAGCTGCAAAGTTTTCGCATACCCATATAACATGGATGCATATCAGAAACACATGATCAATAGGCTTGGATGCTTATTGTCATGATGGAGCACATCTAAATTAGACTATGGCTCTGTTTGGTAAAAACTAGCAGATAGTGGATAAGCTAGCGAATAGCGGTTAGCGAATAAGCTAGCTGATAGCAAATAGCGGATAAGCTCGCTGATAGCGGATAAGCTAAATGATTAGTGTTTTATTTTATTAGCTAAGGATAAGTGAGGAATTTAATTAAGAAAGTAGGGATAAAAATGGAAGAAAAAATGATAAGCTATACGCTATAAGCTCAAACGCTACTTCCAGTAGCATCTGGAAAAAACGCTATATGCTAGTGAAAAAACACTACACGCAAATTTTAAAAACTATTACCAAATGGGACAACTTTTCCATCCTCTATAAGTCATCCGCTATATGCTAGCAGATTTGGAAAATAAAACAGACACTATATATATGTTTTGTAGATACCACTATGCTCAGGAATAGAATGTGGCTAGCAAAGAGATTTCTATGATCTTTGGTCTGCAAGGTTGCACAAATAGAGAAGCCAGATCATGGGTACTTAAAAGAAGACTTGGGGAGGTGTAATAAGCTACTCATTTTACAACTATGCAATTTAAAATTATTTTATAGTATGCATTATGTTTTTAACTTTATTTCCTCTTTCACAGGTTGTTGTTCTATTTTTTTATTTATCTCTAAATCATGAGGGCAATCGGGGAATTTCAAAAATTAAGTATGTGATGATTGATGATCTTTGGAACCTTAGCTTAACTTCCACATTGAAAAATAAGTACATCAGTCATTGTACAAGCAAATTAAAAGATCAGTGTAAAAGTAAAATATTGAATAACATTGTAACACCTCTGGCTGCTTTATGGATTGACGACTATCCCTTGATGAGTGTGATTCCACCTCATATTTCATGTACAATTTTGCATGCATTTTCATATAGTTTAGGCAATTTTACTTTGATTTTTGTTAGTTTTTACCTTGGAACTGGTAAGGTGGTGTTGTGGTGTTGTTTTGCAAAAATTAAGGATAAAATACTCAAGATCAACCATGGTGGAGCTTGGATGAAGATAGAGCTTGAAAAGTGAAGAAAATGAGCCAAGCAGAGCCCATTACGGCCTAGCCGTGATGACCATCACGGCCTAGCCGTGATGACCATCACGGCCATGATCAAGCAAAACTGGAAAGAAAAGAAGGCAAAAGTTAGGAGCTGTCACGGCCTAGCTGTGATGGAGGTCACGGCCGTGACAGGCCAACTCCTATGAACCAGAATTGATCACGGCCTGCCCGTGATGAGAATCACGGCCGTGACCCACTTTTCATCCTCCCTTTGCCTAGGCATGTGAGCCAACACCCACGACCACCTCGGTAACTGTTCCATTTTTCTCCTCTCTCCGACTTGATTATTTACATTGGGGACAATGTAAGTTTTTAAGCTTGGGGTAGGGGTATTTTTGAAAATTTTTAAATTTTTGCATTTTTCATGTTGCATTAATATAGGCATAGTTTTGCATGATCACATGATTCGATTGCCCATTGCTTAGATTATGCATCCAATTGTGAGAACTGAGTGCCAATTAACTTGAGATAGTGAATTTTTGAACCCAATTTTTTATTCTTGTGATAAGGCTACAAATAAAAAGGCTTGAGATGATCTTTGATAGTTGATAATTAGCATATGGTGCCTTAGATTTGTGTTTCTCGCTGATTTTTGACCTACAAAATGTGAGATTTTGAGCCAAAAAGGGGTACTCACTAAATATACCCCATTCTTTGTGATAGAGTGTTTTAATTCCTCTTGGATTGTACTTCTCTAGAACTTGACTTTAAACCGGTTCGAAGCTTAAAAATTTTTGAAAACATTTTTGAAAATGATTGAGGCACTAGGTATTTTTCTGGCCTTCTGAGCTTTGGTTGACTAAATGCTACCCCTTAGTTGCCCAATTTTGAGCCTAAAAGAATAAAATACTTTTCTTGGTACCTTGAAATATTTTGATGAATGATGTTTGGTATGGTACCTTTTAAAGTATTACAAAAAGGGTAAAAAGGTAGTTGAAAAAGTATGGGATGAGAAAGTTAGAAAAATATTTCTCTTGAATTGAAAATCTCCCCCTCGTCAAAAGAAAGAAAGAAATAAATAAAATATATGTATAGAGAGAAGGGGGTGACAAAAGGAAGTGAGAAATAAAATAAAAATAAAGAAAGAAATGTGGAAAAATGAATCAAAACCCAAAAAGGTATTTTAGAAGGTGTCATGCTTTGCAATGCTTGATATTGTGTTTAGCCTTCTTGAAATTTCCTTTTCTTGATTTCCCCACCTAGCGATTAATCCTATGGCCCCGTTACAACCAAAGTAAAAGACCTCTTGATTCTTAGGTGTTTTCATTAATAAAGTAGAGATTTGGTTGATAGTCAAGCTTATGGTAGAATTCATTCCTTGAGGAAATTGAGTGAATTGTCATATATCCTCAAACACTCGAGTGAGGTGGAGAGTGCCCGAATCAGTGAGATTATGAGTCTAGGAAACCTAAGCTTCTAATTGGACTTGAAATTGACTGTCTCTTGCTGAATTATTTGAAATGTCTGTTACTTGGATTAGTTACTCGGGTTCTTGGTTCACTATCCATGTTCTGATTATTTATCTCTTCTAGCCTTGGTGATTGCTTGAGGACAAGTAAATGAACAAGCTTGGGGTGATTTGATGAGTGTGATTTCACCTCATATTTCATGTACAATTTTGAATGCATTTTCATATAGTTTAGGCAATTTTACTTTGATTTTTGTTAGTTTTTACCTTGGAACGGGTAAGGTGGTGTTGTGGTGTTGTTTTACAGAAATCAAGGATAAAATGCTCAAGATCAACCATGGTGGAGCTTGGATGAAGATAGAGCTTGAAAAGTGAAGAAAATGAGCCAAGCAGAGCCCATCACGGCCTAGCCGTGATGACCATCACGGCCATGATCAAGCAAAACTGGAAAGAAAAGAAGGCAAAAGTCAGGAGCTGTCACGGCCTAGCCGTGATGTCCATCACGGTCGTGACATGTTAGCTGAACCAGACAGAACTGATCACGGTCTAGCCGTGATGAGTGTCACGGTCGTGATAAATCCAAAATTAAAAGCGCGCCCATGACAGAACCCGTCACGGCCTGGCTGTGATGGCCATCAAGGCCGTGACGCGCGCCTAATCTATAAATAGGCATCAGGGAAGCACAGAAAAGACAGACAGCACAGGGGGCTGGGAACCCTAAAAACCTGGAACCCTAAAAGGAGGATTCTCTGAGCTAGGGGGCTGCTGTGAATGCTTCAATGGAGTTTCTTCTCTCCTTTATCTCTATTTCTCTTATTTTGGTTTTCTCCATTAGCATGAGTAGCTAAATCCTTTTTTGTTGAGATTAGATGTAGCTAAACTGAATATCATGTATTTACCTTGATCTATTAATCTATGTTTATGTCTTCTTATTAGTGTTTGATTCCTATGCTTAATGCTTTTTGTGGTCTGGCCATCCATGAATTGATTTTGAGAATTGATTTGCAATGGGGACGTTCTTATCAATTCTTGATCTGGAATTAATCACCTAGTAAACCTTGCATCTAGGAATGGATTTTGGTTTAGTAGTAATCGTGTAATCCCTACTCTTAATGCAAATTCACTAATTAGGCCACCTAAGGAATTAGGGTTTAATTAGGGGATTTAGGCTCTTGTTGTCTAAGGAATTAGGACTTGAGTAATCTTGTGGATTGATTTTAATATTTGAAGCATAAACTGGATTGGTGGTCTTGGTATTGCATGAGGTAGAGGTTTAGTGAAATTTAATTCCAACATCTTTCCTTTTTGAAGAATCCCTTTTTGTGCGTTTCAAGTGTTTGACAAAAATCCCAAAAGAACTTCTTCTTTCATTTTGTTTATTTTACACTGGCTGGGTATTTAATATTGAGCCCCCTTCATTCCAAATATCCGCTTAGATAGTAATTGATTTGGTACATGCTGGTACTTGTCACAGTCCTCGTGGGAACGATATCGGTCTCACCACCGTATTACTTGTACGACTAGGTATACTTGCCTAGATTTCGTAATCAACCAAGTTTTTGGTGCCGTTGCCGAGGACTGTGTTTCAATATTAGCATACCCATTTCGACTACTAATTTAAGCACAATTTTATTTTTTTGTTTTTTTTTGTATATATTTGATCTTTTCTTTTGAGTGTTGTTTGTGCAAGGTGGATGCAACAAATGGAGACTTATTATTTTCCGACCTTGGATGGAGTTACTAGATATCATTTTGGACCGAATGTGGTCTTGGGAGACTACAGGCTCTGGGGATATCAATGCCCTCATGCACAAGCTTATAGTGTAATCATGAAGCATGAGGAGGAATGGAAATGGAATGAGCAAACACCTTTGAAAGTTGCTCTAGAACAATACTCCCAAGAGCTGTCCATCTCTAAGGCCAAAGTAAGAACAAATTGTGATAGTATCGAAGCTGTGATGCAAAATTTCAAAATGCAAGTTGAGGAAATTTGTAAACAGTTAGTACAATAGTCACATGGAGCGCAATTTGAGCAAAATCTGGTTTTGGGGATAGTTCAAAGTGAAGATGAAGTGGTAAGGGAAGATGAGCCACAAGAAAAAGAACATGGGGTGGAGAGCAACGAGGATCTATATTCCACCATGCTTGCCAAGAAACCTGATATTGCTGCCTTGAATAAATATATTGGTTTGCATGCATGTGTGGATACTACAAAATTGGCTTCAGAAGTAAAACCTCATGTGCTTCATGGAACATTTATGCCTGAAGAGGTCAAAAACGGAGTTTATCTCTTGCCATTTGACCCAGGAGGAACCGAGGGTAGATTCATATTGCTTCAGCAATTGCCACTCCACAAGCCAATGGATATTCCCAAATTTGGAAATAGTTTCCGGGGAAAAAAGTGAAGATAAATATGCTCACTGCCAAGACCTGGCAAATCAAGGAAGGATAAATAACACAAATGAAAGAAAATTTGCAGTCATGTGAAACGCAAATTGGAAATTTGTCAATGAAAAGTAATGGAAAAAAATGAAATTGAAAAGTAAAAAAACAATATTTTATGATTAAACATCCTATTTGGTCTATGAAATTGTGAAGTAGTATCAACACGATCCTTGAAATTGTAAAACGGTAATCAACTTAGTCCCTCCGTTGAAAATCGTATGGACTAAGTTGATTTTAATTTAGCAATGTCAGGGACTTAATTGATATTAAGTGAGTAAAATAAGGGACCAAATTGATACTAACTTTTCATTTAGGGACGCTTTTGAAATTTCGATAATTTTAATAATCAGGTTGATACCACTTCACAATTTTAAAGACTAAATTTGGTATTTACTCAATATTTTATTTTATATTGAAGGTTTGAAACCAAGACATAATTTTATATTTTATAGCCTATAATTAACTAAAGGACAATAGCTGGCTCCCACGTATTATTAGTAGTAGTACCACGGCTACTCCTATGCCTATTATTAGAAGGGAAATTTATCATTGGAACTTCATGTATTTCAAATTTTAAAGAGTGATAAACTTGCTTTCCCAATAAGTTTTTACTTTTTTTGGGTTCCTTAACCAATGTCCTTAGGGCACTGGTTAGCATGACCCTAATAATAATAGTAAGCATATCACATCTTCTTCTTCTTCCCTACTATCGATCAGTTCATATTCCATTTTAGAGTCCTCCTGCTTCAACAAAAAAACTCTACCCTATGCCATCTCCGTCAACGTCTATGCCACTAATATTTTTTTTCTTAAAAAATTGGTAAAAAATTTCTCAGGGGAGCCGTTGCTCCCCTCCGCCCTCAAGAAGGTCCGCCTCTGCCTCAATCTACGACCTGCTTTATCCTCAAAGATATCACGTATCTCTGAAGTATGCTCCAGACGCCAGTGCACAAGGTCTTGTTAACACGGAAAAAATTAATAAATTTATACAATAAAATATATAAAATACATGAAAAATAAATATAAATTACAATAAATAATAAACATCTTACCCCGAATCGTCTGAAGATACGATCTTTATTGTCCTACAGTATCTTCCCCCATGATGGCCAGAAGCGATGATATTGCTGCATGATGGAGTACATAACAGCACTCGATCCCACTTTCAAAGGGATAAACCTGACAAGTTTAAAATTTTAAAAGATCAACAATATGACAAACAACAAATTTATTGAATAACAAAAATAGTAATAAAACATTAAATTAAAGTCTGATTTTCTATAAGCGCCTTCCACTTCTTGAAAGTAAGGAAAACATCATTCTTATGCTTAAGAAAATATACCCAAACTTTCCTTGAAAAATCATCAATGAAAGTTAACAGGTATCTGGCACCACCCTTTGACGTGACAGGCGTAGGACCCCATAAGTCAGAGTGAATATAGTCAACTGTGCCCTTAGTCCTGTGAATGGCAGTGCTAAACTTGACTCTAGTTTGCTTCCCATAGACACAATGCTCACAAAAGTCAAGCTTCCCAATTTTATGATCATTTAGCAAGCCACACTTGCTCAGAATAGACATTCCAGCTTCACTCATATGACCGAGACTCATATGCCACATACGAGTAGTATCTAAATCTGAGTCGGGGGAAGATGATACAGATGCAACTCCAACAATGGTACTTCCTTGAAGTAGGTAGAGACCATTGACCAATTTCCCTTTAATAGCAACAAAAGCACCTTTGGTGACTTTTAGAACTCCGCCTGAGCATAATACTTACACCACTGAGAATCAAGAGTACCCAAAGAAATAATATTTTTATTCATGACTGGTATGTGCTGCACATTAGTTAAAGTTCTCATAATTCCATCATGCATCTTGATTCGGACTGTACCAATGCCATCGACCTTACAAGACATATTATTTCCCATAAGAACAACACCGCCATCAATTGACCGGTAAGTGGTAAACCATTCCCGATTTGGACACATGTGGTAAGAGCAACCAGAATCAATAATCCATGCATCACCAACTGAACTAGTTGATACCGTGAGAACATTTTCGGCACTTTCAGCTGCACTTGCTGTGTTACTTGAACTACTCTCATTCTTTTCTTTGAGCTTTGGACATTCTGATTTCCAATGACCTTCTTTCTTGCAATATCGACATATTCCTTTACGATGTCTAGATTTAGATCTAGACTTGCCTCTTCTATAACTACTCAAGCTAACCTCCTTGGATCTCCCTCTAGTAAACAATCCTGCAGCTGGATCATCACTTCCATTATTATCGTGTTCCATCTTTTCACGAATCAAAAGAGAGGATTTAACCTCATCAATATCTAGACATTCATGCCCATATATAAGCATCTCACGGAAGTGCTTGTAGGAGGGAGGTAAGGAGCAAAGTAACATCATTGCTTGTTTCTCACTTGAGAATGTCTCATCCATATTTTTTAATTATATAACGAGTGAAGTGAAATCATAAATATATGATCTAATGGATGTCCCTTCATCCATATGAAGCGTGTACAGACGTTGCAATATACCAAGATGATTGGCCACCGTCTTCTTCATGTATAAGGACTCCAATTTGGTCCATAGTGTTGTTGCTGTTTTTTCTGATAGAACTTCTTGTAATACATCATCTGTGATGCATAACTGAATAGTGGAAAGATCTTTATCATCAATATCATCCCAATCAGAATCCTTCATCGTGGCAGGCTTCTTTTCTTTCCCAGAAAGTGCCACCTTTAAATTATGTTGTGTCAAAACAGCCATCATACGGACCTTCCACATCCCAAAGTTGATGTGCCTATCGAACTTATGAATATCAAATTTGTAGTCCCCTTTTTTTTTTAAATAGATCTGCCCAGAATGCTATAAGCGCTCTGATACCAGTTTGTTAGAAATAAAGCAAATAAAGCGGAAATATAAGCACAAATGTGGTTCATCTTTGAGCTTACATCCACATGCAACAGTGACTGTATAACTTGATATTAAATATGGTTGACAATACAAAAGAGTATTTACACACTTCACTCAAACCCAAATCCCAAATACACCCAAATACCTCACAGTATTTACTCACTGGTGTATGCAAACTCTCACAATAAACAAAGAGAAGATACAAAGACAAAACTTCTCTGAGAGTCTTATAATGCGATGTTACAATTTCACTCTATTTCATTGAAATGAAAAAACTCTTAATTTATAAGGAATAACTTCCTTTATTAACCAACCAATTACTATGGATTATTAACCAAAGTTCTCTCTCTAACATTAGCGACAAACGATGAGAGAATTTGTCTACCTTTGACTTTTCAAAATAGAAGAGAAATTAAAGCCATATAACAACAAAGAGCATATACAGCAGCTTGGATCTGTAAAGAGTTATAAATAAGTATTTTTTATTAAAATTAAGATGGGCAGGATTACATATATATGGAAGAATATTGTAAGCGACTAAGATCTCTGTCTTCTCAGTAACTTTATCTTGAGTCTCCAAAATCTATTACAAAGGCAAAGACAATGCCAAATCAATTGTATGTGTAATGTAACAAAGAGTAAAAATCTAGCAAGTTGGATAAAGGATAAAGGTTGACATAAATGGGAACACCAACAGAAGATAACATCTTGAGAACAAGAGAAAATAACCTCACGATCAACTTCCATAGATTGGGTCGTGTTAACAGCCTTCAAAACTTCAAAAAGAACATTAGCAGTCTGATATGCCTTGGTAAGCTGTGCACTGAAAGAAGAGACACACTATTAGTCATACAATAGCCACTGAACATGTCAAATAGCATAATATCAAGAGAAGAGAATCTATCGATCAGCTTTATCAGCAGTATTTTGTAAGGCTTGTATATACTTTTTGTAGTAATGCTGATAAAAACTCTGCATTTCTTTACACTTCCCTTCAAAGTCAGATCATTTTCCTAACAAATATGGAAAATTTGACAACAAGATATATAAAGCTAGCATGAAATAATCTAAATTAATATACAGGCTATTGCTACCACCGTCATTTCTTTGCAGATTCAAATATTCATTCTACACACCAGCAACATCCACTTTAATTTATTAAGGAGGCTTTAACAATTAGGATTCCAATTGATGTCACCTTTAACTGGAACACAAGTTATTAGATCTTAGGGCGAGTTTAGGTCAGGAGTTTAATTAAGTGCTTATTTCATAAGCTTTTTTCGAATAAACTAAAAACAACTTACTTTCTTAAGTTTCTCTATAAGCTTATTAAAATAATTTTAAAAAATACTTACAGGAAGAGTATAAATTATTTTCTTAAGTTTATTTTCATAAGCTATTCCCATAAGCCAAATTAAGTTTTATATAAGCTCCTCCAAACACCCCCTTAGACCTTGATTTTGCATGCTGCTAAGAGCTTAGGAACCCTGAAAATGTAAGAGTAAGACACCTCACCCTAAGCACGACACCATTAGTCAATGCTATAAACTTCCAATTCATGTTCACTTTCAACAGGATGTTTCCTATATATGGTGGTTACAAACTTTCTTAATGAGAAGGGTGAATGACACAACTATAGTATACCTATGTAGTCAATATCGCGTATTGCGTAGCGTAGTGGCCGATCCCTAAACGCAATAGCGGTGTAGCGGGTAGCGATACGCCGAAGTATAGGAAAACTATACAATAAATTTATACCATATACATATGAAAGCTAAAAAATAGAAGAATACACATAATTAAAGACATATTCATAACTACTAATCAATGTTCATTGATACCTAAATATTCGAAGTTTAAAACCAATATAAATCAAATAAGTTCTAGCCTCCATGGCTCACAATAAATATGTAAGGTTCAAAATAAATAAGTTCTAGCCCATTTGATGTTTTTTTGCTCTATATCTTGTTATCATATTAATTCTATTTTTATTATTATATTTGTATACAATTATATACTAATATATTTTTATATTTTTAATAAATTGTTAAATATTTAGTTCAAAAAAGAAATTATTAAATATTGTATTGCAAAGAAAATATAGGATGCTTTATATCTTATATTTATAACTTTATATATTTATGTTTACACTAATCGGCATAAAAGGTTAGTGCACAAATATACTCATAAATGTTTTTTTGACATAACATGGCCCAACCCAAAAGTCATGTCTCAAAGAAACAATCATGATAGCTTGAAATCACAATAAGCGTTGCAAGATTATAAGGCCAATGCATGGAAATGTTAGGAATGGCATAGCTGAAACAGATTTTTAAGTTAGTTGGATATAATATATTTTATTTGGACGACTAGGATTATTCACCAGTTACCTGTTGATTCCATAATATAAGTTATGTAACACCCTGTATTTCACTGTTTTAAATAACAGTAATACATATAAATGTGTTTATAAATTTATTATAGTTTTAGAAAATTATTTTAAATAAACGGAGTTCACCACTCAATCCTACTTGAATGTAGGAAGCTACGATTAAAATTTAGGTTGGAAAGTCAGGCGAAACCCGGCCCGTGAATTCCATTGACAGTATAATAATACTGCTAAAAAGACCTAATTTTAATTTGTGAACGAAAGACTTAAGTTTAGTATTTTATTTTCTACAATTATGTATTTTTAGATTTATTTCATAAAAAAATAAAATAATTTACGTTTTTCAGGCGAAACACGTAATCGGGTAGACGACGGAAGGGAAATTAGAGTTTCTAAGAGTAGATAGAGGGTTTATCTTAGGATTTTGAGATGATTCAAGGGTATGAATCATATTTTTAAGTCTAGAAGGTTTTTCAGGGTTAAAGTGAAAATTTATGAATTTTACACTTAAGCCCCTGAACTTTCTGTAAATTACCCTTTTGTCCCTAAATTAGTTTTAAATTTTTTTCAAGTGGATTGGGCTAGAATCCTTGTTTCCAATCTCAAATGGTCGTGGCCTAGAAGCCCAAAATTTTCTAGTTCATGGTTTGAGTCCTTAAAGCCTAATTGAAACTATACAAGTTTCCTATCTTAAGCTTAATGCTTAAATCTTCAAGTGGGCCCCACAAGAATGAACCCAAGCCCAAACTAACCCAGCCCATGCGCAAGCCCATGAGGATTTATGGCTGCCTCATTTGTTGTTGAATCAACTTTCTAGAGTGTTCCACAATTTTCCACAAGTTTCCACATTATCCTACATTATCCTTGATTTTTCCACAATGTTCTTGATTCTTCTCAAACCTTCATGAATTATCTTAACCTATCTTTGACTCATAAATTCAGCCAACAAAGTCAAGATAAGCTAGCATTTAATGTGGCAAAATCATCATCATGACACTTTATTGACAATTTGCAAACTAGTCCTTCAACTTATGGAATCTTTTCAAAGTGGTTCTTAGAACTTAATTGCATTTGAATCCTTTAGCAAGACAACTCATCATCATCTAGATCCTTCCAAGAGTGGCGCAAGCAAGATCTATAAATACCATACTCTCACTTTTCACTTAGTTTCTTTTGCCATTTGTTCCAAAACCCTAAAGTTCATAAGTTCCTTAGTGATAAGTTTGTGAAGCAAGTTTCTTGGATTTCCTTTGTCTTTGATCTTCAAGAGGTAAATCCTAATATTCTTCCTTAATAATGCCTATGTTCTTTAGCAAGTTTCTTGATTCAAGGCTTATATCATAGTTGTTCATCACTTTAAAGTTTCTAACCCTAGAACTTTGAAAAGTCATAATAAATTCTATAAAAATCTAATGATGATGAAACTACTTTCTATCTTCTTGATATCATGTATATTATCTAAATCCAAGATCATGATGTAATCAAAAATTTCTTTCCTAAAAACCTAGCCTTGGCCGAATCTAGTAAAGTAGGTTTGGTAGAGTTTTGTTCATGTGTTGTCATGTATGATCATGTATTCTATATGGCATGTATGTCTACACACTCAAATCCATGTTAGTTTCTTAAAATGAAAATCTTTACTCAAAAATTCCTATGTTGGCCGAAACCCTAGGTGGTCAAATTTGTTGAGTTTTTGTTCATAGTTTTCCTTAAAGATCTTGTTAATCAAACTCTTAGTATGTATGCCTAATAAATCCAAGTTGGTTTATTAAACTAAGAACCCTAGCCCTATAAGCAAGTTGAGACCGAATCCTTGTATAAAAGAGTTAGGAAGTTTTGAGTTTGAAACTTAGTTGTTTAGTCACTAATCTATGATTTAGGTTAATCAAGGATCATTAATCCATGACTTAATCATGATTAGGAATTTTAGTTAGTCAAAAACCCTAGAGGCCGTGACTATGTAGTAGGGTTTTAGGAAGTTTTTAGTTTCTTGAATTGTGATTGTTTGATTGTAATGGTTGAAGGTTAAGTATAAAGCGGTGTACGTGAGTTTCCGGCTTCCGACAAATTTAATTCAACTTGCAGTGGATCTTCGAGAGGTAAGAGGGGTTACCTGACGGATTATTCGGATGACCATATGTCCATGTTTGTGGTTTGTATACATTTGTTTATGTGGTTGTGGTGTCTGGTTTGTTTTATTTGGCTATGTGTTTCTAGCTGTTGATCTATGTTTTGGTTGTTTCTCTGCTTATAATTTGTTTAATTATCTACAGTAGTATCTTATATTGTTATGATGCATGATCTGCCTGGTGATATAATTTTTGTTGATGTTGGATGTTGTTTGTGAGGCCCGATGTGTGGTCGAGTGCACAACCAATTAATCAGATAAAAGACTTAATAAGCTATGAAGAATTATATTCAATGTTTTATGGGAAATGTTGGAATATAATAGGGGAGGAAAATATTATTTTGGAAAAATAATGAGTTTTGAGAAATATTATTATTTTAATGATTTGTTAGTGTAAAAGTAATTTAGGAGTCACGGTGAGAGCGTAACCGTGAAATTTTTTTAGTACTGTTGATTTTTACGCAAGAAATTATGTAATATTATAAAAAGTTATTTTGTGAAATTAATATTCGAAAATAATTTATAAAAATAAAAATAAAAATAAAATAATAATATTATTATAATATAATAAAATATTATAAAAGTCAAAGATTGACTTTAAAAACATTTTCTTGGAAAATGTTAAACAACGACAAGTTTTAAAATTATTTACAGTGAAAGTTGAAAAACAGCAGTACTTATTTTAAGAAGAAATTTAATCTGAATTGATTTAAAAAGTTGAAGTTTCAGTAAAAGAGTTCTAAACGACTTGACGTTTTAATGAATTACAAGTAGAAAGAAATTAAGGTGAATGAGTTTTACTTAATGACTTAAAAGATGATATAGAACTTAGTAACCGAGACGTCGGGGTACTAAGGTTAGTGATGTTGTAGATTGGGTATCTACTTAAAGAGGTTAAAACATTTTTATTTTAGATTTTTCTACTACCACGAACCTAAGCCTGAGGCATCAGTCTAGGGTTTGTGATTGAGCACTCGGACTTAGATGTCCTGTGTTTTAACAAAGGTTTTTAAAACGTTTAAATTATGGTTGGTCAAAAGCTTTTGAGAGCTTTGACAAAGAAAGACATAACACAAAGAAAAGTGTCGAGAACAAATGTTTTCTTGCATGCATATGGCAGACGTGCTGTGAGTCTACGAGTGATTATCTTGCGGCGTCAAATATATCATGCAACGATGTTCCTCATTGTGCCCGGGGTTTGGACAATGAGACCCCATCTCAGAGTGTTATCACTGTGCCACGATGTTGGACAGTGTGCGATGGGCATTCCTGTGGCGGTGTGCCTGTGGCAATCGAGTCTGATCAACTCATCAAGAGGTTGGAGATATCTCATGAGATTAAGTATGAATGTTTAGATGATGTATTGAAGTGTTCATGCATTCAGATTTTAAAAACGTCGATGTTGTGTGAGACCCTTTGATATATTGTGTTGTATGCCAATTTAAATATGAGAAATTAACTAATCTGAGTTTGTATATGTTTTGTTGTGTCGTACATATGGTTCTCGCATTATGATCAAATTGTCGATTTCTCACTCTTGCATATTTTATTTGTGGTTTCTCTTCTGGGTTCTATGTGGTGGAATTCAGATGAACCTCTTAAGGACTATGGCGTCTGGAAGAAGAAGGAGGTCTAGTTCGAGAAATGTTGATGCTGTTTCTTTTGTCGTAGTGTTTTGACCAGCTTAGGTTGAAGTTCAGTTATGTTTTGGGAATAATCTTTTTATTACAAATGTTTAAGTGTGAAACTTATGAGGCAGTATAGTTGTATGATATATATATTTATATATACATATAGATATATCTAAGTGTGGTTATGTGAACGTTGTTGTGACGATGTTGAAAAGAAAAGATTTTATCACCATATTTCGAAAAGACAAACGTTCATAAAACATTATTTTCCGAAAGCAACCAGCAAATTAAGTTTTTATTTCCGTAAACGGGTAGCCATGTGATGACCCGAGTATAGGTGTCACAAGTTAGGAAAAATTATACTTTTGATCCCTAAAGTTATTTGTTTTGTTCAAATTGGTTCCTTAAGTTTACTTTGTGGCAAATATATCTCATAAGTTAGGTTCGGATAACAACATTTTCCTTTTTACTCCATTCCTTCAATTCCTTTCCTACGTGGCATTTCGAACCTAGTTGGTTTGCTAATGTGTCATTTAAAATAATAAATTAATATATTTTTTTAAAAAAAGTAAATAAATAAAATTTATTTATTTTTCATTATTCACTCCAACTTTTTCTTTTTCAAGAAACACACGGGAATGGCGCTCCAACTTTCCATTTTGCTCAAATGCTGTGATCGACTGATGGCTTTTACAAAGAAGAGAAATGGGATGTGTTTAATCGAATTATTTTTTGAAAATAAGGCCTCTGACTGCTGGAATCCAAGACAGTGGTCTCTAAGGTTCCATGGATGTGGAGAGCAAAAGCTTAAAGGTTGAATCATTTTCATGCTTTTAGGTTCCTGTAAAAGCCTAAAGGTTGAATCTTTTTCATGCTACTTTTCATGAATTTATTGCTTTTATGGATTTACATATGCATAGGACTTAGATCATTTGATTCCCCAAAAAAAAAAGGAGTGGTTTTGTGTTTTGGGTGTGTGTGTGTGTGTGTGTGGGGGGGGGGGGGGGGTGATGTGGGAGGCATGAACTTACCTAGTTTGATAGTTGTCAAAATTGGATTTTTAACCAAGAACATAATGGGAAAAAATAACCCCAGTCACAGTCGTCCAGTAGGTCAATGTCGCCTATTCCGTTAGTCCCGCTGCCACTGGAGAAGATGGCGCCAGTGGCTCCTGAAGAAGATGAGAACAGATTGAAAAAGAATTGAATTTTTTATTATTATTTATTTTCTATTATTCTTTATTAATTATATTTTAAAATTAATAGCTAGGTTCGAAAAATGCCACGTAGGATAGGAATCAAGGAATGGAGTGAAAAGGAAAATATTGTCACCCGAACCTAACTTATGGGACTTATTTGTCACAAAATAAACTTGATGGACTAATTTGAACAAAACAAATAACTTAAGGGACCAAAAGTGTAATTTTGCCTATAAGTTATTTGAGAGAAATCATGAGAGCTGCCCCTCAACTGCCTCAATCTCCCATGACGTTCAGCAAGTTCCTTGCCCTTCTGTGAGAGGGCCTCCTGGGTCCTAACCCTTTGTGTTTCCTTCTTGAAGCTTCAGAGCATCGATGTCGGCAACAAAGTTGTGGAAATGGCATCGTTCAATGAGGCACCTCCTGGATATTCGATGGTCGACGAGAAATCTTCAAGACTAAGTGCGCTCAGTATCACACTGTTGATAAAGGTGCTGGCCACAAGCAAGGACCCAATCTGAGTGGTTTGTTTGGAAGGCAGTCTGGCACTACTTCTGGATAGTCCTATTCTACAGCTAACAAGAACATGGTTGTAATTTGGGAGTCAAAGATTTTATATAATTAATTGCTTAACCTCAAAAAGTATATCACCGGGACGAAGATGATATTTCCCGGTCTTAAGAAACCCCAGGATTGTGCTGATCTTATTGCATATCTGAAAGAATCCACCGCACAATGATTAAATTTTCATCCATTCAATTTTCATATTTTCTGGAGATTTAATTTTCAGACATTTAATTCTGTGGGGGGCAGTAAGTACTGTAACTAGACATCTAATTCATATTGCCATCCCTAATTCCGAGCCACATAAAGACTCACACTGTGATGTTGAGAAACATAAAGTCAAATCGGGTCAAGATTGAATCTCGATCTAGTCACGCGTGTCATTCCAGGCTAAATGAAGACTAACATTGTCATTTTTGTTAACAAGAAGTCAGACTGGGTCAAGTACGATTCCCGATCATGTCAAGTATGTCATTTCGGACCACATGAAGACTCACACTGTGATGTTGAGTAACAAAAAGTCGAATCAGGTCAACACTGAAACTCGAACAGGTCACACATGTCATTCCGGGCTAAATGAAAACCCACATTGTTATGTTGGTTAGCAAGAAGTCAGATCGGGTCCACTATGTCATTCCAGGACAGGTGAAGACTGACATTTTCATGTTGAGCAACAAAAGTCGGATCTGGTCAAGATTGAATCTCAATCGGGTCAACTATGTCATTCCGGACCAGATGAAGACTCACATTGTCATGTTGGTTAACAATAAGTTAGATTTAGTCAAGTATGAATCCCGACATTGTCAAGTATGTCATTATGGGCCAGATGAAGACTCATATTGCCATGTTGAGTAACCAAAAGTCAGATTGGGTCAATATTGCATTTCGATCGGGTCAACTATGTCATTTTGGGCCAGATGAAGACTCACACTGTCATGTTGGTTAACAAGAAGTCAGATCGGGTCAAGTATGAATCTCGATCATATCAAGTATGTCATTCCTGGTCAGAGGAAGACTAACATTGTCATGTTGAGTAACATGTCTTGTATATGTTTTCATACTATGATATTATATTATATTGATAAATTGAAGTTATTTGTTAAGATATATTCATTGAATTAGTTAGTAAAGCTCACTATCTAGATACCTCAATATGTATACTTGTATGCAAATATGTTTTATATAATTATTTAAACTATTGAGAAATTAATTAAGGATTTAATTGGTATGCACTAATAGTATAAAGATTGTTAACGCTTTCAACCAATCAGAAAGTGACACATGATTAAAAATGGTTGACTCTTAACCTAATATTTTGATATTCATTCAAACCATTATTTTTGATTGGTTGACGGTGTAAAATTCTTTACACTGACATTGTATAACAATCAAACTCATTAATTAATTTTGCATCGTTTATGTAAAGATTTTTTTGCACTTTTAAATAATCACGAATTGTTACATTATTATAAATATTTGACTCCTATATTAAATAATATAAAAGTCACAAAAAGGATAATTTGTTATTACTTGATAATATAGTTTTTTTGTTGAAACCAAAGTGATTTGGATTTAATAAATCTCTAAGTTTTGATGTTAACAAAAGGATTAAATTTTCTTGCAAAGTGTTACTTGAGAACTAACAAGGTTATTCAGTTCTTACAGGATTACTTGAATCATATAAGCCATGAGAAATCTTGTATAAAGTTCTTTATATCTGCTTGGATTGAGAAAGACAATTCACGTTCAATCGTGTAGATGAGCTAATAAAAAACGTTTGGTAAAATTACTCTCTGTTTATTTGAGTATATAAGAGTTTAAGTAGACGAGGCTTAAAATTTTCTAAGTAGATGTGCTCAGTTTACCACGTCAGCAGACATAAGTTTTTAATAGAATGAAATAGACGAAAAAATAAAATAATAAGTAGACGAGCTCTGATTGCAACGTCACTATATGGAGATCAAAATTACTCACTGCGATATAACAAGTCCAAAGACTTGATAGACGAGAGGATATGTCATGTTAGTAGACGAGCAATATGAAGGAGTGAACAGACTTAGTCTCACAAATAACTGAGTAGACAGAGATTTTGAGTAGACGAGTTTCTATCTCCCATACGTTCTTCTATAGTGAATAAATGCAATCCGGTTCTCTAGAAGTTATTCCAAATTATTGATATTTATTTCAATAGAATTTTTGTTCCTCCCATTTGTTTTATCCGGATAATGTTTTGTATCCTTTTGAGAAAATCATAGTACCATCAAGGAAATACAAAAAGCAAATAGTACAATGAGGAAATGAAAAGTGACTTGTACGAATTCATCTTTACTGTTGGAAAAAGTTGGATTGTGCACAAAGGAGGAAAGAAAGTTTTCAAGGTACAAATTGCCAAGAATCAATGACCCTCTTTTATGTGCAAATGTGATAACCAAGAGTACATCTCACAAGGGCCACAATCAAGCTATCAGTCCTAACGGATATCATGCATTTAATGTTATCTCTAAACGGGACTATTCAAAATAACCGTTGAAGAAATACAAGTGAAGAAGAAGGTCACTATAAGTAGTAGACTTCAGTTACTGAAGAATAACTTTTACTAGCCAACAACTTTTGCTAATCCAATATTTGCGAGAACAAGCTCTCATTTCTTTCATTCTTTAAAAATTAAAAGTTTGTATTCTTTAGCTTTAATATTGTGAAAATATTCAACAGATCTTAAACTTTCATATCCTCACACATAGTGAGTTAAGAAGATCAAAAACAACTAAATCTCCTTGTTAGAGTTAGAGCCTGAAGAGGCTTGGTAAGAAAGAAATACTAGTAGCCTAGAGAGGTGTTGAATACTTGATTGTAATCTATTTGGAGAAATAGTGGATAAAATCTTCAAGTCGAAGGGACTGGACGTAGCTCTTGGTTGGAAGAGAGTGAACCAGGATAAAATCATCTGCGTGAATCTTTCATCCTTAAACTCTTACAGCTTTATTTGTTTATACCGACTGTGGGGTTTTGATATTGCTTTTTGTTAAATCTCAAAAGTTCATTTTCCAGTGTGTGCATTTGTTTTATATGTCCACGTGTGATAAAAATAGTTTTAAAAGGTTGTTTTAGAAAAATTATTAACAAACACAATTCAACCCCTTCTTGTGTTTGCTTGTGTCAACTTAGTTGGTATCAGAGCTCAGCCTCAAAAAGGTTGAGCATCTAACAAGTGCTGAGGGAGTACGATCCAACAACCATAGATGCAGAAGGACAAGCTATCAACAGACCTCCTCTCTTTTATGAAACTCACTATGGTTACTAGAAGAAGAGGATGATGACGTTTTTGGATGCCCAAAGTCTAGATATCTGGGAGCTCATAGAAACTAGTTATACTGAGCCCAGAAATGAAGATGGAGATGTTGTTGCTATTGCAGATTGGACTGTAGATCAAAAGGTAAAACATCAACTTAATCTAAAAGCTAAGCACTATCTCATGTGTGCTATTACTAGATCTGAACATGATAAAGTTCACAGCTGTAATACTGCTAAAGAAATCTGGGATACTCTTTCCCTAACTCATGAGGGTTCATCACAAGTGAAGGAATAAAAAATAAGCTTGTTGGTTCACCAGTATGAACTGTTTAAAATGGCTAATCATGAAACAATAGATCAGATGTTTGGGAGATTTCAGACTATCACCAACAGTCTCAGATCACTTGGAAAAACATATGAAAATAGAGACCATGTCAGAAAAATTCTGAAGAGTTTATCCAAGAAATGAAGACCTAAAGTTACTACTATTCAGGAAGCTAAAAACCTGAATACATTTTCTCTGGAAGAACTTCTTGGATCCCTCAAGGTACATGAACTTGAACTAAATGAAGAAGAAAATTCCAGAAAAGGAAAATCTATTGCTCTAAAGGTAAAGAAGTCAAGTTCATCAAAAGTTCTCAACGTTGCTGAGTCATCAGATGAATCTGGACCTTCTAATAATGATGAAGGGTCAATGGAGGATGAACTAACTATCTTTCATCTTCAAAAAGATTCAACATATGTGGACAAAGAAAGGTGGTTACAGAAGGAAACAATTCAATAAAAAATTTTCCAAGGAGAAGTCAGACTCCAAGGAAAAAGGTCCATCCTTGTGCTTTGAATGCAAGAAACCTGGTCATTGAAAGCTGACTGCTCTGAGCTAAAGGATAAAAAGAAATTCTTCAAAAAGAAGAAAGGTATAATGGCTATATGGGAGGATCTTGATCTGTCTTCATTAGATGAAGAAGATAATGCTGAGGAAGGGGCAAATATCTATCTCATGGCAGACACTTCATCAGAAAGTGAATACCCTGATACTGAGGTAATGGACTCTGACCCGTCCACTCTTCAAAATTCTTTTGATGAATTGTTGCATGAATCGTCCATACTGTCTCGAGAGTATGGGAGTCTCAAAAAGAAATTTTATAAATTGTCTAGAGAATTTGATAGGGTTTGCATTGAGAAACAAAAACTTAAAGATGAAAATGACATACTAAAATCAGTAAATGTCAGCCTAGCTGACAAAATGGAGTGTGAGCCTGATGTTTCTTGTGAAGTTGTAAAACTGAAACAAGATGTAACATATCTGACAGACTCTCTATCAAAGTTTGTAGGTGGCTCAGATAAACTTGGTCTCATTTTAAGGTACTCTAGGTCACCACATGATAAATCTGGCATTGGTTATGATAAAGAGAAGCAATAAGCATCTCACCAAAAGACAACACCACATACACAGCATAGAGCTTCAAAAGCTCAAGCTAAACATGCTAAAATCAAGTCTGGCCCGTCCAACACCTTTTGCAAAGTGTGTAGAAAGAATGGGCATACTACAATTAGATGCATACATAATAAACATGCTAAGTATACTCGTCCAGTGACCACTAACAAGAAAGGACCCAAGTCAGTTTGGGTACCTAAAGATAAGATAATACCTGTTGCAGATTTGCTTAACAACAGGAAAGAAACAAGCATCTTAGTACTTGGACAGTGGGTGCTCACGACACATGACAAGAGAAAGGTGTATGTTCCAAGATCTTAGAGCCAAAGATGGTGGCTGGGTCACGTTTGGAGGAAACCAGAAAGGGAAGATCACTGATATAGGTAAAATTGGTAAACACCCTTTTCCTTCCATTGATAATGTTCTTTTGGTTATTGGCTTAAAACATAATCTGCTGAGCATAAGTCAATTATGTGACAGTGGATATGATGTTTCTTTTGATAAGAACATGTGTAATGTCAAGAAGGATGATGGATCACTTTTATTCATTGCTAAGAGGCAAAACAATCTTTATAAGATTGACTTGGAGGACCTTTCAAATCAAAGTGTCTCATGTCTAGTGTCCATTGAAGATGAGCGATGGATTTGGCACAAAAGGCTAGGTCATGCAAGCTTGAAGTTAATTTCAAAGCTAAATAAGCATAACCTCGTGAGAGGATTACCAAACCTTAAGTTCAAATCTGATGCTCTTTGTGATGCATGTTGATACACCTCGTTGTGTCCTGTTGTGCCATTAATTATTTATTAATCTTAATCGTGTGCTTAACGTTAAAATATGTAAAAAAAATTAAAACTTAATGCTAATCATATAACTTCTGCAAAATAAACACACCAAAGATATAATATATAAATACACACATGTTTGTTCAATACATTACCAAAACATTGTTTAGGGTATCCTAGCAGTAGGATCCCTTGAAGGTACATACTTACACAAATTATTATAGTCAGTGGAAAATAAAACATCTTATAAGACTCACTGGCCCTAGACACTAAACTACATTGCTGGAATCCACAGCTCGTCCTCCCGCCTTTGGTTCATACGTAATTCCATCTAAATCCTCAGCAACCGGTTCCTCCATTGGGTCTTCTCGTACGATCACATTAGAATAAAATACAACACACATTAAGATATAGGGAATAAGAAACATTTCTATCATCAAAATCAGAAAAGAGTCATAGCATATCATACAATGAATGTCACGGACAATCAACATACATAACTAACAAATCATCCTCAAATTAATGTACCATCCTCTACCCCAATCTCACAAAACTACACTTTTATACTGTCGTGGCCACCACTAATCCTACCACGTTAGTCAGTAGTCCAGAACGGTCCAGTACCAATAACTTTCGAACGCATAAAAGACTAAACAAGTATTAGTCTAAAATGGTCCAATGCCAAGAATATACGAACGCGTCAAGGAGTATCAATCCAGAACGGTCCAGTGCTAAGAACATTCGAACGCGTCAAGAACTAAAAGAGTATTACGGTAGTCTACCTCGGCATCCACATCCGTAGAGTACTCACCCGCAATATCCGATATCCCAAAATGGGATATCCAGACTTCATGTGTTCCACTCACACGACTGTGAATAATAATACATCTATATGAATCTCACCAACCCACATTAATAACATCCTAGTGCCTTAACCTTCCATCAAAGCCTTAACACATATTCTATGTCACACTTCCTCTTTAAAATAATTAGTTTAGGCTTGGCACTTCTAATTCACTGATACTTTCTCACCCAAACCAAATCTTCCGAACAACATATATCCTCGCTTAAAATTACTAAATACAATATTAAACCAGGCAGATCATACATTACACATAAATCAACAGAATATTCAAACATCATAAAATATCACATAAAGCAAATTATCACAACCAGCATATCACAATCCAATCAAATAAGTAATAAAGTCAAACATCCTCAACATCATAAAATCAACCTTAATGTCGATAAACCTACAATCCCCGAATCACCATTGGTTTTACAGAAAAAGTTTCCAATGTGATTTTGGTCTTGTCGATTACTCGACTACTTGTAGGGTTTAGGTCGCCGTACACAATTATCATATAATATACTACTTATTGATTTCCGATGATGGAATGGTTCTTTCCCCCACCTAAGTTACCACCGGAAACACGAAATCAACGATCCTCGATATCCTGCCACAAGTTACCGAAACCACCTTCAACCAAATCAACAAATTAACAAATTAATCAACAAATCTAAATATGAACCTATGATGCTAAGTTTGGCCCGAATAGGATTCAATGGGAAATAAAATGATTTTGATCACATGAACTTGGATAATGAAAGTAAGGTTCATTACTAGATCATAGAAATTGGTTTCACTTTAAAAGGATTTTTCTATGATTTTCTATGAATTTTCAAAGTTTTAGATCTAGAAATGGAAAAATATGATACCGTCATGAGAAATACATGAATATGAAAGCTTACATGATCAAGGAGATGAGCTTTTACCTCTTGAAGATTGAAGAAATGAAGAAAATGATCAACCTTCACTAAGTTGAAAACTGGACAGCTTGAGGGTGTGATGGTACTGTGAGTGTAACTCACAATATACTCATCCAAAAATCACAAAATTTGGCTTTTTAGAAATATAAGAAGAAAAGGAACAACTTTGGTGTAGAAGGTTTCATTTGGTTCGGATCATAACAGGGGATAAAAGGGCCTTCTTTCTGCTATTTTGTGGGTTGCTGAGAATTCTGGACAGTTTCGGTATTTTGAGCCTATCTCCCAATCCACTTATACGTTTTTATGATCTTTATCTTGTTGGAAATAAGAGAGAATAAGGAAAAACTTTTATGTTTATAGCTTTACGAGTTTCAGAAAGGTAGAGGGTCATATTTTCGGTGGAGATTCGGTGTTCTTATAAGTTTTGTAACTTAGAGAAAATGGAGAAAACTTGGTGAGGAAGATGAAGAGAAGTGGGGAGAGGGCAGCTGAGGTTTTGAGCCTTTATATAGGCTTAGATTTAGGTTTTGTTTGGTTCCTTAGAGTCCAAATAATGGGTTTTGTGAATATTAAATTAATATATGATTAATAATAATTAATAGTTAACTTAACTAAGGTTATTTTGGCTGATCATGGTTAATAATATGTGGCTCACATTTGATGGAGGTGTGGCTGATTTTATGCCACACATAGTGACTCACCAATGAGTCACCGATCCTATCCGTTAGCAGTTCCCGGAAATTTCGTACGCAGCTCCGTCATTTACCCGATTTCGGTTTTTGAGAGGAAAATAATGAAACGAAACCAAAACAAAATAGGTATTTTTAAGTGTATATGTATCCACAAAATTGAGGAGATATGGGAGGTTTGCAACCATGTAAAATGAGTGGTTAAGAGTGCGTAGATGTGTCTTGTTAATAACCGCGAACGCTTGGGGGTATTTTGGTCTTTTTACCTAAAAGTTATGATTACTAGCATTTAATGCTCATAAATGCTTGGTGACTCATCCTCCATGAGTCATCATGTTTGACTTGATGATTCGTTGTCCCTATCTCTTGACGGGTCTATGCAGTTCCGTTTTCGACTCCATCGGTTTCCTGATTAGGGTTTTAGGCCCTCGTAAAAGCGTAATATTTCATTTCCGACTGAAAATTTTCAAAACAACCAAACTCATTAGAAATTTGATTTAAATATAAACCATTTCATTCACGAGTCAGAATTAGGTTTTCTGATCATTAAAATCTTACTATCTGTGAAAACACTGACTATTTTTCGTCCGAACTTTTACTAAAATTCGTCCGAACGAACATAATATTTTATTTCTGATTAGAAATTTGGAAAGTAGAATTCCTCATGGACAAAATATAAAAAATCTACAAATTTCAGTTTCGGGTCAATTTTGGGTTTTCTGCCGGTATAATATTATACTATCAGTAAAAAACCGCAGACCGGTTTCTGTCTGAGTTTTAAACCCAAAATTTCACCGTAACCTTCTACCGTAAGAGAGACTATGAATATAAGAATGTTGTTAGTACCAATAGACCACTAGAGTTTCTACACCTTGATCTTTTTGGTCCATCAAGGATAGCTTCTGTCAGTGGTAAGAAATATGGTCTGGTCATTGTAGACGACTACACTAGATGGACATGGGTTATGTTCCTAACTCACAAGGATGATTCTTTCAAGGTCTTTTATGTATTCTGTAAACGTGTACAGAATACAAAAGGCATGTGTATCACTTCAATCATAAGTGACCATGGGGAAGAGTTTGAAAATGAGCTATTTCATAAGGTCTGTGAAGAAAGTGGTATTTTTCACAACTTCTCAATACCAAGAACACCACAGCAACATGGTGTGGTAGAGAGAAAGAACAGATCTCTTCAAGAGATGGCTAGGACTATGCTCAATGATCACTCTGTCCCTAGACACTTCTGGGCTAAAGCTGTTAATATTGTCTGCTACATTCAGAACAGAATATACATTAGACCTATCCTGAACAAGACTCCTTATGAATTATGGAAAGAACGAAAACCCAACATTTCATTTTTTTTCATCCCTTTGGTTGTAAATGCTATATACTAAACACTAAAGATCAACTTGGTAAGTTTGATGCAAAAGTAGATAATGGAATTCTGTTAGGGTATTCTGAAACTTCACAAGGCTATAGAGTTTACAATTATAGAACTCTGGTAGTTGAGGGAAGTATTCATGTCAAGTTTGATGACAAACAACCTAATAAGAAATTATTAGAGCTAGATGAAGCTTCTGCAGATCTTGATCTAAACATCTCAAGAGATACAACAAAGATAAAAGCTGATGATCAAGTAGACGACTCCACTCAACCACCAGAAACCTCCACTTCTCAACATGATACAGTTCAGATATCTTGGTACTTCAGGAACTATCATCCACAAGATCAGATCATTGGAAACCCCAATGATAGGCTAAGAATTAGATCAACTTTTAGAGAACAAGAAGACTCTGCATTAGTCTGAGTTAGAACCAAAAACAGTAGACGAGGCTCTGGTGGACGATGATTGGATTCTAGCTATGCAAGAAGAACTGAAACAGTTTGAGAGAAGCAAGGTTCGAACACCGGTACCATTGCCTAAAGATAAATCAGTTATTGGAACAAAATGGGTTTACAGAAACAAACTTGATGAAAATGGTAAGGTGGTGAGAAACAAGGCAAGACTTGTTGCTCAAGGTTATTCTCAGGAAAAAGGTATAGATTACACTAAAACGTTTGCACCTGTTGCTAGATTAGAAGCAATTAGAATTTTACTTTCATTTGTTGCACATCATAGTATTATGCTTTTTAAAATGGATGTTAAAAGTGCTTTTCTAAATGGCTTTTTAATGAAGAAGTTTATGTTATGCAACCTCCAAGTTTTGAGAGTGACACCCATCCTGAACATGTATATAAGCTTAAGAAAGCTTTATACGGTCTTAAACAAGCTCCTAGAGCTTGGTATGATAGGCTGAGTTCTTTTCGTATGGAAAATGGATTTAATAGAGGAAAGGTTGACACAACCTTGTTTAGAAAGTCCATTAAGTCTAATTTCATAATTGTGCAAATATATGCTGATGACATTATATTTGGTGCTACTAATGAATCTCTATGCAAAGAATTTTCTAAGTTAATGTAGAAAGAATTTGAAATGAGCATGATGGGAGAACTCAAATTCTTCCTTGGACTTCAAGTTAAACAAACTATGGACAAGGTGATCATCCATCAAACCAAGTATACAAAGGAACTCCTGAAGAAGTTCAAAATGGATGATTTCAAACCAATGAATACCCCTATGCACCCCACGTCCATACTGAACAAAGATGATAAAGAGAAAAGGATAGACCAAAAGGTATATAGAGGTATGATAGGATCTCTCTTATATCTTACTGCGTCTAGGCCTGACATTATGTTCAGTGTACGCTTATGTGATCGATTTCAATCTGATCCTAGAGAATCTCACTTATCGGCAGCTAAAAGAATATTTCGATATTTGAAAGGTACTACTAATCTGGGTTTGTGTTTTAAGAAATGTAAAGATTATAGATTAGTTGGTTTCTGTGATGCTGACTATGCTGGAGATAGAATTGAAAGAAAAAGTACCAGTGGAGGATGTCACTTCATTGGAGCTAATCTTGTCTCATGGTCAAGCAAAAGACAAAGTACCATTGGCTTATCAACTGCTGAAGCTGAGTATATTTCAGCTGCTAGTTGCTGCTCACAACTTCTTTGGATCAAACATCAATTGGAAGACTACAATGTGTTTGTAAGTAGTATTCCACTTTTGTGTGATAATACTACTGCAATAAATCTATCTAAGAATCCAATTTTACATTCTAGAGCTAAGCACATAGAAATTAAACATCACTTCATTAGGGATTATGTGCAAAAAGGTGTTTTTGATATACAATTTGTGGATATTGACCATCAATGGACATATATTTTTACTAAACCTCTTGCTGAGGACAGATTCATTTTTATTAGGAAGCATCTAAATATGCTATGTGTGGATTGATAAAGGCGTTCAGCCTTGAGAATTTTGGTGTCGATGTATGTACGTCTAAAGCATTTCAAGACTTTTGTATGATTAAAATATACGTCCATTGCATATCACGTCCATTGCATTCGTGTGCCTCGTCCAATGCATGTCGCGTCTATGCATGTTTGCATCTTGTTTGGACCTGTCCATACATACTTTTATGATTTACATTTATTTTGTCTCAATGACAAATTTATCCTTTATTCTCTTTGCTGAGTCAATTACTTCCATCAATCCCATCAAGACCTTTTTATAGTTTCAAAATACCAACGACGTTTTATCCTTGATGACATGTCTTGTCAAATATTTTCTTTTTAATTTATTTCTAAAAGAAAAACCTTTGAGATTCAAAACCTTTTTAAAAGTAATTTCTTTCTTCTGAGAAAATTTTACACTTCCTTGAACTCTCGAGTTCTCTATCTCTTTGATTTCGAACCCTAGCTCTCAGATCGCCAAAAATGGCTTCTTCTTCAACCTTCATCGTGGACAAACTCAACATTGCTATTGAGCGTCACTTCAACTTTGGAATTTTGCAAGACTACAATTTGGATACTAGCAAGTACATTAACGCTGCTGGATGAGGAGGACTCTTCGTTGAGAAAGTCTCTGTTTATCCCAACATGATAAGGGACTTCTGGAGGAGACTTAAAGTTACTAGTACTGACTTCTCCTCTACTGTGCTAGGAAGGAGGATAGTAGTCTCTGAGAAGACCAAAGAGGCCTACTGGTGGAATTGTCATCAGAGAGCCCACAGCTGCTCCTCAACCTGCCCCCTCACAGAAAAGGACAAGAAATTTGATCTTGTCACATAATGAGGATGAAGATGATGAGGACAGGGTTCCCATCAGCTCAATGTTGAAGAAACAGAGGATTGCTACCTCTGTTGATGCTGCTGCTACTTATGCCATTCCAAATAGGAGAAGGCAACCACAAAGAAAAGCCAAAGGTGTCATAGAAACTGAGGTAACCCTACCTGCTAATGATCCTGTCAAGTTAGTAGTAGATGCCCTAGTTTCAAGTTTTGGGCATAGGGTAGATGATTTTGTACCTGGATCTTCTGTAAATAAAAATCAAAACACAGATTATGTATACATTCCCACACCCCTTTCACCATAAACAATCTCCAACATAGACCAACCACAAATAGCATCACCTCCTAGACCAACTTTTCAACCAATTATCCCTGCTAATGACCTCCGGTTCAATCAACCTGATGATGGTATTATCCCTGGTGCACCCTTTCCCAAAAACCAAAGGATAAAATTTCCCTACACAGACCCCTCTGTACTTTATAATGGCAAAGCAGTAAATTGGGACAAAGTTAAGAGGGACTGCAAAATCTTGTATCACAAACATGAACCAAAACCTATCTCAATCAGACCCTTATATCCATTGCCTGAGTATAAATATGAACCTGAAACTGTTATCTATCCCTGGCATCAACCTCACCCTGATATCCCTACTGACCTTCCACCATCCAAATTGTACAATCATCTTGGACCACTCATTACTCACCTACCCCTGAAGAAATTCCCTCCCAGAAAAATCTATCCAAACCTAGTCAGATATCCACCCTTCAAACCCTTCACTGAAGGTGTTGAAAGGCACATCATAACTGATTGGCACACAGACCCTGCCAAGAAGGATCTCACTAATGTGGTCTACAAAAGATCTAGATCATTCAGGCATATTCCATTCATCATGGACAGAAACACCAAGTGGACTACCTTCAGACATCCTAGCACTTATGGCAGAGCTGCTGACTTTGTTGATACTCTAATGTATGAAATGATGAAGTGGGAGTTCAGTCACTTTAGAATTGACAGAGCTGCAAACTTTGTCCCTCCATCTTGGTTAAGGCATAATAGGGAAACCAAGATTGGTATCAAGCCATTCATGATTTGTCCTAGGCTACCCATGGTTGATTACGATAACACTAGTGGAAATAATGTAATATACGGGAACATTTTACGTCAGTTGACCATATGTTTGATGTTTAAAATGAGGCGGTGGTAGTTTTGTAAATATTAAATCACTAATTGCATCAGTTGTGTAATGAACTGACGTTAAAAGTGATTTGCAAGAATTATTAACACTTCTAACGTCAGTTGTTTATACAACTGACGTTAAAAGTGTGATTTTTACTTCAGTTAAATAAATAACTAATGTAAATAATCCTATATTCCTATCTGAAACTCATTCCTATCTTTCTTTCTTTGTCATCTCCCTGTTGTCACTCTTAACACGGATCACTCCATATATAGTGCAGTTTATTTCTAATCTTTTTTTTAAACAAGTTTATTTTTAATATTAATTAATTAGCTTGAATTAATAAAAAAATTCTTGTGCAAATTAAAATAAATAAACACTTAACATAAAATAAGTTATATGTATAATCAAATCGTATCTCATTGAAGCGATTCATAAGTTACAATTACATGATTAAAAGATAAAAAATTTCTGCAACATAGCCCTAAAATATAAAAAAGTTTATGCTTCAACGTCATTTTCTTCTCAGTCATGTCCTCAGAAACTCCAATGGATGCATCCCCTCCCTCATTTGAATTCCTTGATGCTCCGTCTGAATCCACAATCACTTGCTGCCAAAGCGGAGTGAAAGGGATGAAGGGGATGAAATAAAGTGAGGGAATCGTATTATGTGATTCACTCAACCTTACCATC
This sequence comes from Sophora flavescens, assembly GCA_030762895.1. Lineage (NCBI taxonomy): Eukaryota > Viridiplantae > Streptophyta > Magnoliopsida > Fabales > Fabaceae > Sophora > Sophora flavescens. The sequence goes on along the minus strand of CM061065.1, from coordinate 32,561,184 downwards.
CATGTTATGTGATTTACTCAACCTCTGAAGTTTTTTGACCATTAAGACAGAAACCTTTAAGTCTAGGTATAGGAATAAATAACAAAAGTCTCAAATATGATAGAGCCATATTGTGAAGGAATAGAAAACGCACGAAATATAGAGGAAAAGAAGAGGGTGTATTATAGACTGATACAGAAGAATGGTACTTTATATAGAGAAGAGAGACTACCTGATTTTCTTCAAAACTGATCTATAAACTTAATGTTCATTAAGAGGATTAAGTTACAAGGTGCATGGGTAAGTAGCACAGTAGTCAAAGGAATGAATGTTTTTACAGGAACTTATACACTTTTAATGTCAGTTGTCTTCAACAACTGGCGTTAAAAGTGTTTTTAAAATAAAAAATATTTATTTTTAATGTCAGTTGTTTAATACAACTGACGTTAAACAATGACTTTTAACGTCAGTTGTTTAAGACAACTGACATTAAAAATGTCTTCTAACGTCAGTTGAATTAAACAACTGACGTAAACTGTTGTTTTATTTTTTATTATAACGTTTACACCCACGTGCCTTCTTCACTTCGCTCTGTACGTCTCTATTCTTCTCTTTTCATCATGCTCACTCTCACTCTCACTCTGCCCTAATCGCGAGCTCCTCTCCACCGCAACCACCGTGAGGGCTTCTTCGCCACCACCATGAGGTACACTCTTAACCGTAACTCTGTCTTTCCATTCATTCTTTGCAATAACTTGACATCTCTCTTTCCCGTTCCCGCGCACTAACTCTCCTTGTCCCTCTGCTCTCAGTAACCACATCGAACGTTGGCCACCACTCGAGCTCCCCTCCCCACCACCACAAAAACTAGTTTTCAATCTCCCGTATTGTCCTTATATTGGATATATGTTTTGTATATCTATAGAACCTATCTAGTTATGGTATCGTAGTTGGATGGTTTGTAAGCACACTAGTGCTGAGTATTTGAAGGGGGTGGGAGAATTTATAGAATTTACTCAAAGGAATGTTCTTAATAGTAATGGAATGTTCTTAATAATAATGGAATGTTCTGTTGTCCTTGTGTCAAGTGTTTGAATACGAGGAAATGTACGGTGAAGGATATATGTACTCATTTGATTTGTGAAGGGATTTGCTTGAGTTATACAAGATGGATATGGCATGGTGATGTGTTGTTGAGTAGTACGGCAAATGTCTCCCAAAGTGAGGACGTTGACGTAGATATGGAGGATGATCGAGTAGTGGACATGATCCGTGATATTGGACAAGAATCTTTTCATCAAGCTCATGTGTATGATAGGTTGTGCGGTGATGCGGATAAGCCTTTATATCCAGGGTGTACTACTCATACACGGTTGTCGGCGGTGCTAAAATTGGTTTGTGTGAAGGCAAGAAATGGTTGGACCGATAAAAGCTTCACGGAATTGCTTAAAGTGTTGAAAGACTTGCTTCTGGAGGACAACACATTGCCTGACCGTAACTATGAGGCCAAGAAGGTATTGTGTCCGATGGTTATGGAGTATAAGAAGATACACGCATGCCCCCAATGATTGCATATTGTACACCGATGTTCATGAAGACAATCATGACTGCCCCAAATGTGGGTTATCACGATACAAAGTGAATGGTGGTGATGTTGATGATGATCTTGATGATGTGAGAAAAAAGGATCCTCCTGCGAAGGTGTTGTGGTATATATCTTCCAATAATTCCAAGGTTCAAGCGATTTTTTGCCAATGCGAAAGATGCGAAGAATCTTAGATGTCATAATGATGAGAGGAAACGTGATGGAAAGGTTCGTCATCCTGCTGATTCTATGCAATGGAAGAATATTGATACTATGCTTCTGGATTTCGCCGATGAGCCAAGAAACCTAAGGCTTGGACTTGCTACGGATGGAATGAATCCTTATGGTAACATGAGTAGTATTCATAGTTCATGGCATGTTCTATTGATAATTTACAACCTGCCCCCTTGGTTGTGCATGAAGCGCAAATACATGATGTTGTCTATGATGATTTCGGGCCCAAAGCAACCGGGAAATGACTTAGATGTTTATCTAAGTCCCTTGATTCAAGACTTGAAAACGATGTGGGTGGAAGGTGTTGATGTAGTTGATGGGTATTCTCATGAGACTTTCAAGCTTCGTGCCATGTTATTTTGCACCATCAACGACTTTCCAGCATATGGTAACTTGTTCGGGTACAGTGTCAAGGGGCATAAAGCATGCCCTATATGTGAAGAAGGCATATGCTACACTCAGTTGCATCATGGAAAGAAGACGGTTTACCTTGGGCATCGGAGATTTCTTAGACGTGATCACCCATATCGTAAGATGAAAAAAGCTTTTAATGGATGCCAAGAGACAGAAGAAGCTCCGACGAACTTAATTGGAGAGCAGGTTTATCAGAGGGTAAAGGACATCGATGTTATATTCGGCAAGTCCAAAAATAAAGGTAAAATAGTTGAGAAAAACATATGGAAGAAGAGGTCGATATTCTTTGATCTTCCATACTGGCGCAAGCTTGATGTCAGACACTGCATTGATGTGATGCATGTGGAGAAAAATGTGTGTGATAATGTGATCGGGACACTTTTCAACATTCAGGTCAAGACAAAGGAGGGTGTGAATGCTCGTCTCGACCTCGTTGCTATGGGTATACGAGAGCAGTTAGCTCCAGTTGTTGAGGATGGTAAGCGGACTTATTTGCCGCCAGCATGTCATACTTTGTCAAAAAAAGAGAGACAAAGTTTCTGCGGGTGTCTTCAGGGCATCAAAGTTCCACATGGTTACTCTTCAAATATGAAGAGGCTTGTCCCTAGTGATCTTAAATTAGTTGGCTTAAAGTCTCATGATTGTCACATCTTGATGCAACAACTTCTGCCCGTTGCTATTCGTGGTATTGCTCCAAAAAATGTGAGACAAGCCACTACAAAAAAACAATTGTTTAGCGACCGTAATTTTCGGTCGATAAACCATGTAAATCGGTCGCTATTTGTTTTAGCGACCGAATCAGAGACCGATTTATGATGGTAGCTGAATACCTGGTCGCTAAGGTTTTAGCTACTGAATTATTATTTCGGTCGCTAATTAGCGACCATAAATTCGGTCGCTATATAATAATAATCGGTCGTTATTAGGTGGTCGCATTTTTTGGGTAACCATTTTTAGCGACCGATAATCGGTTGCTAATTCGGTCGCTAATTTTGGTTACTGTTAACCTATATTAGCGAGGGATTTTCGGTCGTTATACATCATCTGTAAATCTTAAATAAAGTTTAGCGACCGAATTATTGGTTTCTAATTCGGTCGCTAAACTGGTTATTATTAATTTTTTTTTAATTTTAATTTTTATAATAATTTTTTTTTCTGATTTTCTTTAAACGTTAAAAAATTACTAATAAAACACACCAAATAACTTATGAAATATACAATCATAAAAAATAATAAATATATATAAAAAGAATAATCCAAAATGTCGTACAAGAATCGTTTAAAGTCAAAAATATGGAGAGAAAAAATCAGTCATGATGAGGGGGAGATGGAGGAATCCAATCATCCTCAGTGTCCGTACCACCGACGTCTGCTAGCTGATTGTCCTTTGCGATGCAGAGGCGCATCGATGGCGGCGGCGGCGAAACTGGAGGAGCGGCAGCAGGCGGCACAACCGTCAGAGCATCATCCTGAGCAACTGGAGTCTGGATCCTCATCTGCTCCAACACCAGCCGCAGTGTCTGGCCCTGCTCGATGCTCGCCTGCATCAGCTGCTGGTGTGCCCGAGTCAACTGTGCAATCTGGTTCGCCATCTGCTGCTCTCTCTCGCTCTTCTCCCAAAGCTCCGCGTTCAGCTGCGTGATGGTGTCCTGCATTTGGTGGAACTGCTCCTGAGGGACGGTATCGGCGCAACAAGGAGCAAAGCGTGCTTGACGACGATGAAGCGATGAACTCGGCTCCCAGGTGTCCGAGGCCATACACGTGCCCCTTCTTGTTCCTTCCCCCGACTACCTCCAAATAAATGGCATTATCGTCGACGGAGACAGGAGAGCAGCCATCACCAGTCAAAGCTTCATCTTGTGACTGTGAGGCATGTGATATGGCATCGTCCTTCTTCTCGTTGAAGCCCGCCTACAAAGTATAGTTGAATAGATTTAGTTAAAATAATTATATCCAATATTAACAAATCATTTATAATAAATTACAAGTAAACACTAAATTATTTTTTTGCTTACAGCATAGTTACGGGCCTTGTCGTTGACCCATGTCCCCGACTTCAACTTCTTCGTCCTCTCCACCAACTCCATAGCAGTCGGGGCCATTTGTTTTTCGTGCTTTCTGCACATAATAATATAATATTAAATTCATAAGAATAATTAAAAATGAAAACTAATTAATTAAATAGTATATTAAGTCAAAAGTTTAATGTATTACCAGCTCGTCGTAGTGGGCGGCGGCTAATTTAGACCCACCGGTCCAAGCACATCCGCCACCATCAGAAGCTCGATTACGCCGAGCTGTGGCCTGGATCTCCTGGAACTTCTCAGTAGCCCAGTACTGGTCCAGCTGCCTCTTGATCTCAGGATCCACCCACCTCCCCTTATTATGCCCCTTCCTCAGCTTGTTCATCAGATTCTTCATAACTAGTGAGCCTTTATGCTCAAATATGTCCCTGACGAGAGCCTCTAAAGCTAAGTCCCACCTATACTCTTTTTGCAACTTACAGTTGTTAGGAAATTCGTGTGTACATATATATAATGTAAATTTAATTTAAAAAACTTAATAAACTGTTACCTTAAACTCTAGAAACAATCGATCCCTATGGCCCGGTGGGATGGCCTTCCATGTAGGCCATGGACCATCAAACTTGCGTCGCAGGATCTTCGATATCGAATCGGAGAAGGGCCCTTCAGCGGGGAAAGTCTGCAACAAAATTAGAGCATTAATAAATGTTATAATTAAATTTTAAAAACAAGTAAATAGAAATTAACGATACTTTACATATATTAAAAAAATTAAATTAGCATACTCGTTATCCCCCCCGGGATAAGAAGAATCCTCCTGTCGGATGGACCACGACTCTCTGTCCCGATGATGATGATGGTCCTATCGTCGTAGGTGTGGATGATGAGGGTGCAGCCTGTGTCCCGACCACATGAGGATGGGTGGGGGGTGCAACTCCATCACCCTGAGGTGTCCCGTCAACAGAGGTGCTGGTAGGATGGTCTCGATCTGAAGGTTGTGGGTCGGCCGGCGAAGGGACTCTCGCAGAGACGACCTCCACGACGACCCCTACCTCTGGAGGAATATGCCATCTGTGAAAAAAATGAAAATATGATTACACAACAGTGTAAATAATACAAAAATAAATTACCTAATAAGTAGAATGACATTCACACAATGAATTATGACATAAATAAATTACCTAAGTAGAATCTCCGTCATTAAATTCACCTTGGTCTCATCGGTATCACTTGATCGGAATGTACCTTCGCTAGATGCGTCCAACTCGGATTGATCCATTAACTCTCTTTCAACTTCTTCCCCATTTCCGGAAATGTCCGCCGAGAATTAACAATAATGTCGGCGTAATTTGCAACGTGACGTGGGGTCTTGAAAACTCATCATCTTGGTACGGAGCTTCTTTTTCGGGCTAGTTGATTACATTATCGGTAATTATATACTGCGAGCCTTTATCTTAATAACACCCAACCAGCCATGATGTCCTTCGGGATATGGCGAGTAATAAACCTGCTCAGCCTGTTGTGAAAAAATGAATGGGTCGTACGCCTTATTATACCTTCGAGACAGCCTAACTTGAACAATACCATAATTTTTATCTATTTTTGTCCCTACGTCAAGAGTAGGATCAAACCAATCACACTTGAAGATAACTAATTTCATCACGGGGAAACCGGTATAATCGAGTTCAAGGATGTCAGTTAGAACCCCATAGAAATCATCCTCTACATTGCCATCAGTGGCTCGCACACAAACACCATAGTTACACGTCTGCATTCCTTCATTCCATGTTTTTGTGTTAAATTTATATCCATTTACAATATAAGTATTCCATGATGTAACCCATCTGTTAGGCCCCCATGCCAAATTTGTCAACAATGGATTTTGAACATTGTTTTCTGGATCTAGTACCTAAACAATCAAATATTATATTATTCTTATACATGCTATATATTTAAGGAGATAAAATGTATGCTTCAAAAAATGAAGATGCTTAACCTACATATTTACTGAACCACGTAGCAAAGTGAGAAGTAATTTCTCGATCAACCTGATCATTTGAAATGTCAGGTTGGAGATCCCTTAGAAAATTGTCGTACATCCTACATATGGGAGATTAACAGCAGGACGATTAATAATAATAAATGTCAATTGAACTTATTAAAGACGTTGTAGAAACTTACTCTAAATATGGCGCCACCTCTTCACAATTTTGAAGGATATACAGATGAGCAGCATTAATGTCACGCTGCTCCAAGAAATATCCTTTTGATTTGCCACTAAATCTGCCCGGATAGTTGAATATTGATATAGGAGGACTAGTTGAACATCCTTCGCCCGAATCAACGTTTCTAGGCATCCTTGTCCTTCTCGTGTTAACTTCGTCCGGATAGTAATAAGAGGCAAAAGTGGAAGTCTCCTCTACTAAGTATGCTTCACAAATGGAACCCTCCACTCGTGCCTTGTTCTTGACTTTGTGTTTAAGGGAGTGCAGGAACCTATTAAAGAGGGATACATACAAATAATTACTAGTTTTAGGGAAAGCTAAACTACGCTCTCGTGTTCTTGAATTTCATATGTATTAAGTAAAATAGTTGATGTTGTTTACCTCTCAAATGGATACATCCAGCGGTATTGGACTGGGCCACCAACTCTTGCTTCGTAAGGTAGATGAACTGGCAGGTGTTCCATGGAATCAAAGAAACTCGGCGGGAAGATTTGCTCCAGCTTACATAACAAAACGGGTATCTTGACTTCCATATCCTTTAATTGATTCACATTTAGTGTTGTCGATGTAAGCTCCCTGAAAAAGTGGCTAAGCTCAACAAGTGGGTTCCAAATTTGCTTCGGTAATGCGTCGAACTCAATTGGAAGCAACCGTTGCATGAACACGTGGCAATCACGACTCTTCATTCCATGTAACTTTGCTTCCTTAATGTCAACACATCTACCCAGATTGGAAGCATACCCATCTGGTAACTTTAGTTCTTTAACCCACTTACAGACGGCCAATTTCTGTGCTTTGCTTAGTGTATAACTTGCCTTCGGTTTGATAAGTCTGCCACGACCACTATCTTGCAACTCAAGCTCCTTCCGATTACAAATGTCAGCCAGGTCCAATCGGGCTTTATTTGTATCCTTTGTCCTCCCCTTGATGTCCATCACAGTGTCAAACACATTCAAAAACACATTCCTCTCAGTATGCATGACATCAATGTTGTGACGGAGTAGCTGCGTCCTCCAATACGGCAACCTCCAAAATATACTTTGTTTTGTCCAATTATGGTTGACGTCATAATCAGGAATATGTTCTCCTTGGGTTTCATGGACGAGCGGTAAGTACTGTACTCTGCGCCATACATTAGGACCAGTCAAACGTGGTGGAGGCGGTGTTCTCTCCGCACAACGCTTCTTGAATGCATTCTTGGTCCGCCTATAAGGATGATCTTCTGGAAGGAATTGACGATGACAATCAAAATATGAGATCTTTTGACTGTTTTTAAGCGTGAATGCCTTCGATCGCTCCATACATATTGGGCATCCAAGCTTCCCCGCGGTCATCCAACCCGACATCATCCCATAAGCAGGAAAGTCGTTGATCGTCCACATTAAAGCTGCTTTCATGATGAAATTCTGCCTCAAAGATATGTCATATGTCAACACACCATCATTCCACAGCATTGTCAACTCATCTATCAGTGGATGCAAGTACACATCAATATAATCTTACCTTTTGGATTAGACGGACCCGGAATTATGACTGTTAGGAACATAAACTCCCGCTTCATGCACATCCCCGGGGGAAGATTGTATGGAGTCAGGATAACCGGCCAACAAGAGTATGCTTTTCCAGACTGCCCAAAAGGATTAAATCCATCAGCAGATAACCCCAATCGGACATTGCGAGGGTCCTGCGAAAATGCCATATGAACCCTATCAAAATGCTTCCAAGCTTCTCCATCAGATGGATGACACAAGATATCTTGCTCCCTCTCATGCTCACTATGCCACCTCATGTGAGCTGCAGTGGCCATCGAAGAGTACAATCTTGTAAGTCTTGGCACGAGCGGAAAGTACCACATCTTTTTTAGTGACCTCTTCTTCTCAATGCCCATCCTAGTGGTTGTCTTATACTGATCCGCACCACAAAATCGACAACACGTTATGCTTTCCGCTGAATCATCCTTATAGTACAACATACATCCATTCGGGCAACAATCAATTTTCAAACACCCCAGACCCAAATTTTCCACGGACTTCTTAGCATGATAAAAACTTGTAGGCATCCGATTGCCTTCTGGCAACGCCTTGGACACTGACCTGTTGAGGTGATTAAAACAGCCTTCTTGCATATTGTAGTCAGATTTGATACTCAACCATTCCATGCACATCGACAACTCCGTGTACTCCTGACATCCTTCCCACAATGGAGATCGATCAGAACTCAGCATATCAAAGAATCTTTGAGCTTCGCGAATCGGATTCTCCTCTATGTATTGGGAACCCATTCCATAATCTTCTCCCCCAACTTATTCTAGTACAACACCAACCGATGGTCCAGCATGATCCATTATCATCTGCTCGTATGGATTCAATTCTTCCCTCCCGTCACCACTTCCATAGTACGAACCTTCAGCCACAATCGGATTTAAGTCAGGCAACGTCTCACCATGGTTACTCCACCAATAGTAATCAGGCATGAAACCCTTCTCATAAAGATCGTCTACAACTCCATCCACACTTTTGAAAGATTGACACTTGCATCTTTTGCAAGGACACCTCAATTGATCACCGCCCAGCCGTATAAATCTCTCCTGGCTAACAACAAACTCTATAAACTCACCCACTCCAACTCTATACTCTTCCCTAAGACGTTTATTCCGATCCAACCTACGATACATCCATTTTCGATTCTCCGGAATATCCATTGCTGGCAATTAAATAGCCTGACCAATCCTACAATAACACTTATATATTACGGTGCATTCCAATAACTCCATCAATCTCGTTCTTATGACAAGGTATGAACCTATCCCATTCGAGAAGAAACCTTTGTCACACTCGGCTACTATTAGTAATTCACATATTCAAATACCTTATACTTGACAAAATTTCGGCAGCATTTCCCATCGGTCTCCAAGTTACACGACTCGAGCACGGTCAGAATCACCGCGATCAAGTATGCACCAGGAGAACAAAAGGAAATGCATCAGACCGAGATTTCAACAAGTATATAAGGCATTTGAACATTGAAATGACTATTGTACGAGTGTGAAAAAGGTTTTTTCCCAAACTGTCCCACTTGGACAATTCAAGATTCAATACAATGAGCATGCATACCTTGATAAGTTATGCATGCTCATTAATATTGAATCTCAAATAGGAAACTAAGGCTTTCGTAAATTAATTATTAACTCTAACAGAAAATAAAACCATTAACCTATAAATATTGCAACATTGTTGAGTTTATATAAATTGCAGCGTAAATCAATACAAACTTAGATTAAATATTGTAGCAAACATCCTATTGAGCTCCGCTCTCCACTAACAAGTAGCAGTTAATTGTCAAACACATGCATAATTTCTAAATTATCAGCACACAACCAGCATCCCGCCTTTCGGACAGGATCACATCCTATTGAGCTCCGCTCTCCACTAACAAACAACACATATTGACAAACACATGCATAAACATTAAATTAACAGCATACAATCATACAAGATCACATCCTATTGAGCTCCGCTCTCCACTAACAAACAACACATATTGACAAACACATGCATAAACATTAAATTAATTATCAGCATACAATCAGACAAGATCACATCCTATTGAGCTCAGCTCTCCACTACCAAACAAGACGATAATTCACATAATACATTACACTGAGTGTTCAGAGAACTGACCTGAGAGAGAAAACACAACTGAGCAAGGATAAGTGGAGGAGCCGGTAGAAGAATATGACAACAAGGACCTATCGTGCATAAATGAAATTATTCATTTCAACTCAAATCACTATTCTATTATGTTAAATTGTTATACCTAAATAATTTATCTCATGAATATCTAGTGTTAAAGCATGTGCTCACGAAAAAATAATCAATGAAGCATAAAAAATAATAAGATTGGAGAGCTGAAGGTCTATTTATTTTGATTTCGACTTTTTTTTAAAAAATTATCCTTAAATCGGGCCTAACTGTTTACACAAATCGAATCAATATATTACATATCCAGTACCATAAAAAAATGTGGATAATGCTAGAATTTCTTTCTATCAAAGAGAAGATTTTCCATGTTGTTCAATGTTCATGTTAGTAAACATGACAGTGCCCATTAAAATAGAAAATAATAGAGAGAAAACTGAAAGGTGTAATTGATTGAATGAGAAAGTTTATTACATCAAGTCATATATAAAAGTGACTTATATTATATGTAAGATAAAGCAACTGATTTGTAACTAACTACTAATTAACTATATTAATTATATGATCTAATAGTCCATCCTAGATAGACAAGATGTTAGGGTCTTAGTTAGTAGGGAAAAATTGTCATAACTCACAAATTCCATTTCTATGATTTTCTAGAATTTAAATCATAAAAATCAAGGAATATGGAAAGTTGTAGCAACTTAATGATTTGAATGAAAAACATGAAGAGAAAGGAAGGATGATCATTGATCACTAGACAAGCACAGATATCAAATTTGGAGATTTGTTTCCCTTTATGGAAAGAGTTACAAATTTTTGAAATCCAAGAGTAAAATAAAAAGGTATGGTTCGGCCAAGTGGGGGAAAATAGGGGAGAAATTTTTGTTCATCAAATCATTTGGCAAGCATGAAGAGTATGATTATAGAAGCACCAATATTAAGTTTCAAGACTTAAATCAATGGGTACAAAGAGTTATGATTTTTCTACCATTTTCAAGCTTAATTCTTTTTGAACAAAATTAAGAACAAGCATGAAGCTAATCAACTCAACATCAATTGTAATGAAGAAAGGTTGGAGGAAAATTACCTCTAAGTGATGATCCTTGAGTAAGAAATCAAGACACCTTGAGAAACTAAGAGAAAAGAGAGAAATGTGTTGGATGAAAAAATGAAAATGATGAGTAACAAAAACACACATCCCTAAACACACACACATACACTAAACACACATCTCTGCACACACACACACACACAAACATCCCAAACAGACACACACACATACACTAAACACACATCTCTGCACACACACACACACACACACACACAAACATCCCAAACAGACACACACACATACACTAAACACACATCTCTGCACACACACACACACACAAACATCCCAAACAGACACACACACAGAGCACCCCAAATGCACAATACACATCAAACACACACATCAAACACGGTGAGACACACCTACCCTATGATTACAATCCAATTGAACACACAAACTTTAGTACACAGAACACACAACAAACACACACTCACAACACACACACACACACAACACAACAAACACACACACAACACCAATGTACACACAACACACAAATGAAAAACAACAATGTAGAGAAAGACAACGAGAGAAGCAATTACCTCGGTCAGTGTGAGGGAGGGCGTTGTGGTGGTGGTGGTGTGAGCAATGTGACCAGAATGAGCCCTGAAATGAGGGGGGAAATGATAGACAGTGACATAGTGAGACAATGAGACAGAGAGATGGAGTAGAGGAGAGCTTACCTGAGTAGAGGGGAGATGACGGTGGTGACGACCGAAGGTGTCTTGGGGTGTTGAGGTGGCCGGAGCGCGCGCCGTAGAAGAGAGAAACAGTGGGTGGGAGAGAGAAAACGACGAAAAAAATGAGGAAGAAGGAGGTTCTGTCGAATTTAGGGATTTCAGTTTTAGCGACCGAATTAAATTTCGGTCGCTAACACGCGCAATTTTATTTTTTCAACCCGCCATTTAGCGACCGAATTAATATCGGTCGCAAATATAAATAAAGTTTAAAGTGTGAATTCATAAATTTAGCGACGGATTTATAAATCGGTCGCTAATATAAACACAGTTTGACCGTTGCATTTAATTCGGTCGCCATTTCGGTCGCTAACAATTCATAAATTTCTGACTTTTACTTTCCTTTGTTTAGCGACCGAAGTAGCGACCAATATCTCTGCTACGCTCTATTTCGGTCGCTGTTTCAGTCGCAGAATCAACTCTAACCAGTGTTTCATGTAGATCTTACAATCGGTCTCTATTTCGGTCACAAAAAGGAACCTAAAAATTCGGTCACTATTTTCGGTCGCTAAATGACCTTTTTTTTGTAGTGAGCCATTACTTGGTTTTGCTCATTCTTCAATTCTATATGTAGCAAAGTCGTTGACCCCCGTATGTTGGATGACTTGGAAGTTGAGGCTGCTACAATCTTGTGCCAATTGGAGATATATTTTCCTCCTTCCTTTTTCGACATAATGGTTCACTTAATTGTTCATTTGGTAAGGGAGATTAGATTATGTGGGCCGGTTTTTATGAGATGGATGTACCCAGTTGAGCGCTACATGAAGATCTTGAAAGGGTACGTGAAGAATCCTCATCGTCCGGAAGCATCTATTGTTCAAAGGTATGTTGCAGAAGAAGCTATTGAGTTTTGTTCAGACTACCTTCATAACACAGATCCTATAGGGGTTCCTAAGCCTCGGCATGATGAGATAAGATGTCAAGGTAAGGGTACACATGGCTTAAGAATTAATAGCAAGGGTCGGGAGGAAGTGCTTCAAGCACATTTGTATGTATTAAACAACATCGACTCTGTTCAACCTTTCTTATTTGAACATAAAATAAAAGTCAATCAAGAAAACCCTCGAATGAGCGAAAGGTGGTTGTTGAACAAGCATAACAAGACTTTCTTACCATGGTTCAAGGAAGAAATGCTTAAGGATGGTAGTACTGCTTCTGATGACGTAAGATGGCTAGCACGTGGGCCTAGCTTCAACGTCATATGTTGGAGCGGATACGACATCAATAACTTTTCCTTTTATACAAAGGAACAAGATAACAAGAGTACCATGCAAAATAGTGGGGTTATGATCGTGGTCGAAGCAATGCACTTCTCTAGTGCAAAGGACACAAAACCCATTAAAGCACCGACACCTTACTTTGGATATATTGAAGATATTTGGGTGCTCGATTACACTAAGCTTACGGTGCCGGTTTTTAAATGTAAGTGGGTTGATAGTAACGGTGGTTGACAAACCGACGAATTGGGGTTCACATTGGTAAACCTCAACAAGTTAGGTCATATAAATAAGCCTTTCGTAATGGCTTCCCAAGCAAAACAAGTGTTCTACATCACTGATCCTTCTAACAAAAGGTTGTCTGTGGTTCTCCAAGGAAAAAGCATGTATAATGGTAGTGATGAAAATCAAGATTCAAATCTTGATATTCCTAAGACTCCTTCTTTTTCAACAAACATGCCTACTATAATCGAGGAGACACAGGTGGACGATGTACATGCCACTCGTGATGATCATCACGAAGGGATATTGATATAGGTAGTTTAAACTTAGTATACATTTATTTTTATTTATACTTCTGTATTTATTTTTAGTTATAACCTATGTTAATAAATATATATTGTTTCTGAACAGGCATACATATGGATCAGTCGGATGGCCCACATGCACGGGAGGACACTGTGGGGCCTACGCAGGACCTGATCGCGCCTACGCCTGATTCTAGTGTAAGTTTACATGTTATATACTATCTTTAGTCCTTATTTTTAATGTAAGTTTATAATGTTAAAACCCTCTATTTTATCATTTTTTTTGTCCATACAGACATCACAGGCGCATAGGAACGGGGTAGAGGAGCCACGACTTTGAAGAAACTAGAGAAGGCCAGGCAAAGCGGACATAAGCTTGAGGTGTCCTCCGATGCTAATCTAAATCCCCAGGGACCCCATGCTAAAGAATTTTAAAAGTGGGTGTTTCTACAAGCGAAGCAGCACGTTAGCATCAACTACAACCATTGGAATGACGTTCCACAGAACGTTAAGGATCAGATTTGGGAGGCTATCACGGTATTTTACCTTTACATTCTTTTGATTTAAATTATTAGATAATTATCCGAGTTATAATCCATCCAGTTGTTATGTATTTAATTTGTAGGTAGCTTGGACTGTGCCGAATCATGAGGATCATCGTACGAAATGTCTGAAAATGGCATCAAGTTGGAATGGGTTCAAGCATGATCTTACCAGGTACTATGTATCTGGGAAGAAGCAGTTTGATAAGATGTTCTCGGATTATCCCTGGATTGATCAGGATACTTAGGATATGTTTGCTAGGAGTCAACAGGATGAAGAATTTCAGGTTGGTTGATTAAGTTAATTTTGTATGCTTCTTATAGATCATTTAACTGTATTTAATTATGTGTTTTTGGTTGAATAGTCTAAGGCAGAGAAGGGTCGGCAGAATCAAGCGAAGAACGTCCACTGCCACACCATGTCTCGGGGTGGGTACGAGACTCGGATCGAGGAGATGATGGCGGATAGGCTGAGGGTGAAGCAGGAAGAGCACGCTGCTAGGATAGAAAGAGGAGAGGTGCTTGAGGGCACACCATTAAGTCCTCCGTTAGACATCGACCGCGAGGATGTCTGGTTAGCCGGCCGCATGACAAAGACGGGATCTTTTAAAGTTGATGCCACTCGCGAAGTGGCAGATAAGATTGTAAGTAAATAATTAACTTCATTTCAATTGATATTTGTATAGATATTTTTAACACTTTTTACTTGCACGTTTTTTCATTTTTTTCATTGTAGATGAATCTTAAAGCACAATCCTCCCAGGGCTCATTCGTCCCTTCTGGACGGCGGGACGTCTTGATGACTGCTCTAAGCAAGAAAGACCACCGTGGTCGGGTTATCGGTGTTCCTGGGAATATGACCATCAAAGAATATTATGGCAAGTCTGCTTCACGAAAGCGGGTGGTCGATGGAGCATCAATTTTGGATGACATGACTCAGCAGCTCATCTCCAACCCTGCTATTACAACACATCTAATGAAAAGCTTACTATCCAACCCAGAATTCAACTAGGCGCTTTCTAGAGAGCTTTCCTCCATCGGTTCATCCCAAGACACCGCAGGACATGCCAACCCTTCACATGTGAGCACAAAAGAGAGTTATAGTAGGGCACATGTGGAGGACGATGAGTTGGCAGCTAGGGAGCGAGAGCTGGAAGTCCAACGCTATGAGCTTGAGTTGGAAATGAAAAGGCGTGAGCTTGAGTTGGACTTCAAACGACGTGAGCTCGAAATGTTAACAAAGGTATGTATTCATTATTAATGTCCAAATTAGTGAAATAATTACTTGTGTTATTTTTAATTATCAACAACTTATCTATTTTATTTTTCCTAAATTGAAGGCCAAGTTGACGTCGGTGTCGCTGTCACCTGTCACTCGTTTGTTCTCACTTGGTGAGGATTATGCGTTTGAGATTTTTGAATGTCCATTGGAACACGATGGATGGGTGGCACGCCCAAATCAATAAAGGATATTTTCCTTCTGTGGTGAAGATCTCGGGCATGCTTGCAGAGATAACGTGTGGATGGCCAGCACGGTTTTGAGTCTTTGGTGCATGTAAGTTAATTTTAATTTTATAACTGATTTATTTTTGGTATTTTTCCATTTAATAATTTATTTTAATTTCAATATATATATTATTTATTAACATCCACACCTTTTCATATCTTAGGTATCTCCATCGTCTTCAGCTTGATAAGGGCGTTGCATCAGTTTACGGCTTCTTAGATCCGTCAATCCTTATGCCCCAATTCTTTGTTGGTGATGCATTTAGTAAATACATAGGGAACTTGATGGGAGACAATCGGAAAGAATTATATCTGGCTCCCTACTATATGAATAACCATTGGCAGTTGTCCGTACTTCACCCGTCTAGGCATACTGTCATATTCTTATGCTCTCTCCACCAAAACCCGCCACAGGAGGTGGTGGAAGCTGTAAATGCGTAAGTAACTAATCTTCAATTTAACTTAAGTTTTAATATCAGTTGTTTTTAGTTTATTACACGCATGATATATGAATTTGATAATTGACATGATTATTTGTTTATGATAGTGCGCAGAAGGCGAGTAGCATAAGTTGCGCCAACGGGAGAAGTAGGACTTCTAAGGCTTAAGGAAATCCTGAATGGATCATCCTCAAGGTTTGGTAGTTTATTTATCAAATAATTAATATTATAATTACTAATTTATATGTATATTTAACTGACATTGAAATTAATTTTGTTTGTAGTCTCGATTTCAACTTGACGGGTGGTCGTGCGGCTATTATGTGATGCTTCATATGCTGAACATAGTCTCTGCATCTATTACGGATGGATGGAAGAAGGTAATATTTAAACAACTTGTTAAATTATATATTATAGTTTTGGTGATGACTTGCGTTAATGTTATTGTTATTATTTGAACGTGTGTAGGTATTTAACGACCAATCACCTCTTCAAAAAGATGAGTTTAGAGACTTGAGGATGCGCTTAGCAGAATTCTTCTTCAAGTATGCGGCTGAAAAAGGAATTGACAAGATACCTCTGCAATACTTAGATGAATAGTTTTTTTGTTAGACTTTTGAAACTAATTAATAACATGTATATATATATATATATATATATATATATATATATATATATATATATATATATAGATATATATATCTTAGATTGTTGGTTTTGTTTTTAGACATTAGAGACTAATATATATATATATATATATATATATATATATATATATATATATATATATATATATATATATATATATATATATATATATATATACTTGTAGATAGTTATGTTTTTCCTATACATGGGTTTTGGTTTTAAGTCCCCCATTGTTCCTTTGTATATTTCTTTTCTTTTTGTTAATATTGAAATTTAAGGGTAGTGTTTGCAATTCTGTAATGTGTGTGATATTCTGTGTTACTGGGATATTTACTGAATGCAGGGATAGCTGAGGGGAGTGATATTTTAAAACTGAATTTAAATACAAAAATCTATTAACGTCAGTTGTTTGATACAACTGACGTTAATAGTATTTTATAAAATATACAGTACACTATTAACGCCAGTTGTATTAGGAAACTGACGTTAAAAATAAAACCTTTAACGTCAGTTCTTTAACACAACTGATGTTAGTTTGAACAACATTAATGTCAGTTGCGTTAAAGAACTAACGTTAATAGTTTTATTTTTAACGTGAGCTGTATTTACGGCAGACAATATTCTGACGTATAAAATCAATTTTAACTGACGTAAAAAGCACTTATTGTACTAGTGACATCTCACAAGGGCCACAATCAAGCTATCAGTCACAACGGATATCATGCATTTAATGCTATCTCTAAACGGGACTATTCAAAATAATCGTTGAAGAAATACAAGTGAAGAAGAAGGTCACTATAAGTAATAGACCTCAGTTATTGAAGAATAACTTTCTCTAATCCAATATTTGCGAGAACAAGATCTCATTTCTTTCATTCTTTAAAAATAAAAAGTTTGTTTTCTTTAGATTGAATATTGTGAAAATATTCAACAGATCTTAAACTTTCAGATCCTCACACATAGTGAGTAAAGAAGATAAAAAACAAACAAATCTCCTTGTTAGAGTTAGATCCTGAAGAGGCTTGGTAAGAAAGGAATACTAGTAGCCTAGAGAGGTGTTGAATACTTGGTTGTAATATATTTGGAGAAATAGTGGATAAAACCTTCAAGTCGAAGGGACTGGACGTAGCTCTTGATTGGAAGAGAGTGAACCAGGATAAAATCATCTACGTGAATCTTTCATCCTTAAACTCTTACAGCTTTATTTGTTTATACTGACTGTGGGGTTTTGATATTGCTTTTGTTAAATATCAAAAGTTCGTTTTTCAATGTGTGCATCTGTTTTATATATCCTCATGTGAGAAAAACAGTTTTAAAAGGTTGTTTTAGAAAAATTATTAACAAACACAATTCAACCCCCCTTCTTGTGTTTACGTGTGTCAACTTCATTTTTTACATTTAATATATACATATATTCATGCTAACGAGTGCCCTTAGGGCACTCTTTAAGGAAACAAAAAAAAATTAAGTTTTCATTGAAAAACTAACTATTTTACACTTTCAAACATTAAATACATCAATTCCCCATGAAAACTCTATTTTCTTAGTTTCTTAAATGGTGCCCAAAGGGCACTCGTTAGCATTATCCATATATATATATATATATATATATATATATATATATATATATATATACATATATATATATACATATATATATATATACATATATATATATATATATATATGAGGATGTATCTAGCGAGCCTATTTTTTATATGAGAGTGAGAGGAGTAATTCTGGACCATACAACCATACATGGATGATTAAGATTAAAAGTTATTTCATGGTATTAAAATGTCACATGACCACTTAAGAAAGTCACATGTCTTTGTGGTTTAATCTTGACCATTTAAAGTTTCATCAAATGGCTATTATCTAATCCTCTCACTCTCACATAAAAAAGGTCATCTCACTTGATATATATATATATATATAGAGAGAGAGAGAGAGTCGGGATCCATTTACACCTGGTGTAACTCTTTTCGCTTACATCAAATCTAAACCATTAAAAATAATTGATCTTACGACTGAAAATATTCCAACCAAAAAATTAGGAGAAAAAAAGGATGCACGTGAGATCACTTTTTTCTTTCTCTCCAACAATTCAGGGTATCACTCCCTCTGCGCACGCACCTCCTCTTTTCTTCTTCCTTTCACACCCCAACGATATAGAGTTTGTCTTCTCCTTTATATATATATGTATATATATATATATATATATATATATATATATATATATATATATATATATATATTGTAATGACCAAGTGGATCATCAATGAGCATGTGCAGCTGTTATTGAGTTAGTTAGAATATTCTATTAGGCCATGAGATATCCTATCTATGAGTTAGTTAGTCAGTTGAAAATATGCTAGCTTGTAACTGCCTTTGTAGCTAACTGTATAGGATATATAAGGCTTGGCCTGCTATCAGTTTTAGATAGAAAAAATAACAAACTGTGTATTCAGTGATTGAGAGTGAGTGATTCTGAGAAAGTGCAAAAGAGTGCAAGTGAGGACAGAGAGATACTCATACCTGTGTAATTCTTGTACTGGTTTCTTGCTGTGATTGGAATAAAAAGACTCGCCTCATTGTGGATGTAGGAGTTTGGTTCTCAAGCTCTGAACCACGATAAATCTTGCTTGTGTTTCTTTTAGTTCTTCTGCTATATTATTGATTGATGTTTTTGCATTCTGCTTCATCATCTTTGGCTAATAGTTCCTATATATATAAGTTGCCATTGCGTGCTTCTTGTCGTTGAACGGTGTCGCCTCCGTGTGATGTTTTTGACATTGAACGATGTTTTTACTTCAAAGTCTATTATCAGTAGAGATGTTGTTTTTAGAGAAGATGATATGTTTAAAAATGACAAACAAGAAGCTGTAATATCACCTAAGCTTACTAAATCAGAACGAGAAACTCACTTGGAGGTGGAGAAATCTCCTGAAACCTTCAGTGAACTAAGTAAATTAAATGTTGATGCACATAATGAAAATGTAGATCTAAATCAACATTTTCTACTGAATCATCTTACAATTTAGTAAGGGATAGGGAAATGAGACAAATAAAGCCTCCACAAAGATTCAGATATGCTGATCTTATAGAATATGCCCTTAGCAATGAACTGGAAAATCAAGGCACTAAATTGGGGCTAAGGTGGCCGTTGTAAACTGAGTAGGAAATGACACAAAATGCGCAAATTTGGAAAGACGGACGATAATTACCCAGATCACTATTTTGCCGTTGGCCGAAGGCAAATGGCTGATAAAGTCCTTGGCAATGTCTTCGTTCCCAAACTTGTGATGGTATGGTAGAGGCTGAAGCAAACCCAAAGGCTTTTGAGTTGAATATTTGTGTTGCTGACAAACAGAGCATTCCTGGATAAAGAGTTTCACATCCCTGGCCATTTGGGGCCAAGCAAACGAAGAGGCAAGGTGTGACAGAGTGCCCCGAACCCCTGAATGGCCACCCAGTGGAGAAGCGTGGAATTCCTGAAGAAGTTGAGTGCGTAACCTTGTCTCTGTGGGAATTAAAATTCGCCACCGATAGTACAGTATTCCCTGTGTAATGTGAAATGCAGTTGGGTCTGTTGCATTGTGAAATTTAGAGAATAAGGTCTTCCCCTCAGTGTGGTTAGAGTAAAACTCATGCAGTTGATCCAACAACACAGGTTGGAAAACCGAAATGGAAGAGTACATAGCTTCGGGTGTAGGGGACGATCGGGACAAGCCATCGGCGACAACATTAGTGCGTCCCGGAGTGTACAAAATCTCATAATCGAAGTCCAGGAGCTTTGTCAGCCATTTCTGCTAAGATGGTGTTTGAATGGTTTGAGAGAGCATATTGCGGAGACTGCGTTGGTCAGTGTAAATCCTGAAATGGAGACCCAACAAATACTGATGCCATTTCTTGACGGCTTCGGTAATGGCGAACATTTCTCTATCATAGGCGGAAGCAAGTTGCATCCGAGGGCATAGCTTCTTGCTGAAAAATGCCAAAGGATGAGTGCCCTGCGAAAGACCTGCTCCTATTGCTCACCCCAAGGCATCGGTGGTGACATCGAAGGTGGCGGAAAAGTCGGGAAGGCCCAAAACAGGGAGTGAAATCATGGTAGCTTTGAGGGTGTCAAAAGCTGATTATGCCTTAGTTGTCCAAGTAAAACAATATTTTTTAAGAAGGTCAGTGAGTGGAGCTGCAATTGCTGCATAGTTTTTGACAAAGCGGCGATAATAGCTGGTGAGTCCAAGGAGTCCACGGAGGGAGGCCACTGTTTTAGGTGTTTGCCACTACTGAATAGCCTTCACTTTAGTCGGGTCTGTCACCACACCTTCCTTGGAAATGACATGACCAAGGTAATCAACTTGATGGACTCCAAAGCAACATTTGGAGAATTTGGCAAATAATTGATGTTGAGCCAGCAGCTGAAGAACTTGGCGAATGTGGTTTAGATGAGAGGCCCGATCCTTACTGTAAACTAGGATATCATCAAAGAATACAAGGACAAACTTGCGAAGAAAGGCATGGAACACCGCATTCATAGTGGCTTGGAAGGTAAACGGGGAGTTTCTAAGACTAAATAGCATCACCAAGAATTCAAAGTGACCATCCACAGTCTGAAATGAAGTTTTGAAAGTGTCTTCGGGTGAAAGCAATATTTGATGGTAACCCGAATGAAGGTCAAGTTTAGAGAAGATAGTGGAGCCATAGAGTTCATCCAAAAGTTCATCAACCGTCGGAATTGGGAAACGGTCTTTGATGGTAATGGCATTTAAAGCTCGCTAATCAATACAAAATCTCCAAGAGCCATCCTTATTTTTGACTAGGATAATGGGGGAAGAAAAAGGGCTGGTGCTGGGTTTGATAATGTCATCTTGGAGCATTTGGTGGATCATTTGGGTCATGACTTCTTTGTGGCATTAAGGGTAGCAGTATGGTTTGACATTAACTGGGGTGGAGTTGGGTAAAAGGTGTATGTGGTGGTCTTAGGATCGGGTGGGTGGGGGATGTGGAAGGCCATGAGGGACACTAAAGACAACAGTAAAATGGTGGATAAGGGAGGCAAAGGTAGGGTCAAGGGTAGTGGTGTCTCGGGTAAGTGGGGCTGGGTTTGATGGTTGGCTAGGGTCAAGGGCTGCAAAAGTCATGGTGTGTAGTGATGAGATGGAATCAATTGAGAGGAAACGGAAAAGTTGGGAGAATGATGCATGAGTTGGGGTGGTGGGGGAAGATCCGGTTAGTGTTATGGGGTGGTTTTGGTAGGTGAATTGGATGCAGGATATGGAGTAATCTGAGATGAAAGGACCTAATGTTTGTAGCCACTGAACACCAAGAACCAAATCAGCCCCATGAATAGGCAAGATATAACAAGGAATGTGAAACACTTTACCGGAAAGGGTGACTGGGACATCAGAACAGCACCCAAAGCAGCGGATGGATTCTCCATTTCCCACTACCACCGAAAAGGGGTTCAACGCCACCACAGAAAAATCCAAAAAATTCAGCAATTCTTAGTTGCATTATATTGTGAGAGCTCCCTGAATCAACCAAAACTGTCAGTGACGGTTCTCTAATTTTGCCTTGTACTCGCAGGGTGCGAGGAGATGGAGGGCCTCCCAAAGCTGCCTAAGATAGCTGAAATTGGGTTGGCTCATGGAAAACCGCTGGGTTTGGGTTTAGAATTTCCTCAACAGGTCCTGTATCAACAGTGGGGTTTTCGAGGGGGGGGGGGGGGGGTCATCAAGGATGGGGGTTGGGTCGTCTTCGGCTAGGATGAGCAGAAATTGGCGGCCGCTACAGCGATGACTCATGGAGAATTTGTCATCGCAGTAGAAACACAAGCCTTTCGCCCGCCGTACCTGCAATTGGGCTTGGGTGAGGTGTCGAATAGGTGTTACAGTAGGGGGTGGTTTTGGGCCAAGTAGCGAGGGAGTTGGGTTGGTATTTGTGGGGTGTCAGTGGGGGTTTGGAGTAGCGGTAAGGGTTGGGTGCCTGAATTTTGGCCTCAAGCAACTTGGCTAGACCAATGGCATGGATAGGGAATGGGGTTGCAAAAGTGCTAATTCTCTTTGAATTTCATCTGAGTCCTGAAATGAAACAATTCAAAAGAGCTTCAGCAGAGAGTCCAACCACTCTGTTGGAAATGCTCTCAAATTGGAGTTGATAGTCCATGACTGAACTAGTTTGCCTCAGTTTAAATACTGCAGCCTGGTGGTTGGTGAACCGGGGGGGGGGGGGTATCTTTCTGCATGGAAAATCCAGTCCAGTGGGTTAGAGCCATCAAAGGAGGGAAGGATAATTTTGGGTGGTTTGGGGTTTGGCTGGAAATTGGAATTGGTGGATGAAGAGGTGAGTTGTTCACGTAGGAGAGTGGTTATCTAGGTAGTGAGGAAAGTCTGTAAGTTTCGTTCAATATTAACTTGTATTTCCTTCATTTGAGTGGCTAATTCATCTTGGAGTTTATCTTTGTTTTCAGCTTTGGGAGGCATGATGAAGGGAATGAAAGCATCGATAATAGTAGGGGGATAAGGATACTCTTTTCCAGCGAGAGCAGGCTCCAGAGAATAGGGAGCAAGCAAGGAAAAAAATAACAAATTCCACTGAAATTCTTCTTATTGTTTCATTCATTTCTCAGTCCATATAAGGCTGATACAGTTCCTAAATTTACGGAAATAATGACAAGTGCATAATAGAAAGTGTAGAAGGGAATATATCAAAGATATGATTCTAACAGCAGATAATTCTAGAAGCTTAATAAAAACGTGAGCTGCCTCTTCAGATGTAGTCATCCAGCCAGGTGGGCTTCTTTGGGTTACGCTGAGGTCTTGGTGACTTGGGTTGAATTGGTTGTCTAGGCCCATTTGCTGATTCAGAGCTGGTTGTGGTGTCCAAAGGCCCAATTGGCGTATCAGTTATCTAACACCTTTCCCCTCTTACAACTGTTCCATACGCATTCTGGCTAACCTGGATGGCTGGATGAATATGTCATTCAGGTAATACCTAATGATTCTACTTTTCACAACAGTAATATGCACTTGTAGGGTGAATTCTGTTATAAAAGCTTTAAGCTTCAGCAAGCAACTCACTCAGTATTAATCAAACATTGATACTCCATGAGGTTCAAAGTGAGAAATCGATTCTACAAATAAAATAAGCATGCTAATGAAAAGAGAGAAAATAGCAACTACTGATTAAGGTTCTTATGCTTTTGAGAAGGTGCTCCAAATGACTTACTGGTGGAATAAAGATGATGCCACTGACATTTTCACCTATGTCTGATAAATTGCTGAAGCATATGGTTGAAGTCACAAAACAGTTGATAGCCACCTTTTGCCTTTACCTTTATTTTCTACAACATTAATACAACTCTATTTAATAGCATTCACATACCCTTTACCAAGGACAACACATTATAAAAATAGTTCCCATACCACACTATATAAAGTTGTCTGTCTTGCTATATGAACTTCAACACCTCTATATTTAATAACAGGTTCATTGCCTAAAAAAAAATTAGTCACAAGTGTTTAATATAGCATAACAGATACGAAAGCTAAATCAATTGGATGTTTCAATTGTCTAAAAGCTAAATCAAACTATACGAAAGTGAAGCCCACTTTACTGAAGCAACGCCTCTTCATCTCAATTGGAAAAACAAATTGGTTAAGAAAAGCATATAAAGCAAAAGGAAGAGGAAGATATGCATTAACAAAAAATTAAAAAACCCAGAACATATAAGAGTAGTTAAGTGAAACATCCATGTATCAATTACTTATGACAAGCATATCTAATAAGCAACAACACTGTAAAAGCTGGAGATTTTACACACAAGAGATGGAACAGGCAAATGGTGTTCTTGCCATCAATGTTTCAAACTGGGCTTTCAACCATACATTGCTTTGGCAAGTTTACTTTCTCTAGGTTCACTTCACTTTCCTGTAAAACCAGTGCAACCCGTATGATTGTTTGGTTGTTAGTGTTAATTTGCTTTTGATTTGCTAATTTTTATTATTTCCCAATTATCACAAGTCTTATTATGTATTGCTTATGCAAAGAAAGCAGTGGTTTGCTTAGTTATTATATTTTGATGCCTTGCAAGAAGGAAAGATAAACAAAGTATTTATTATGCTATTGGAAAACCACGAGTCTATAATTTTCTAGATTCATCAAAAAAGGTGAAATAGGCAGGCTTACCTCTGAACTTTGAAGAACTTAGTCTTAAGACTCTTTCCGCTTTTCTGGATCCATCATGCTTCTACTGCAAATAATTCCTTCTGTATAGGACAACATTGCCAATCAATTACTTACCTAATTTATTGTATAAACACCTTGGTATTTATATTTGATTTACAAAATTAGTGCAAGTACATATTTATATTTGCCAATCATCCAGGAATTCATAATTCAGTTTCTTCATGATTCAATTCAATTTCAAGCAAGCAAAAGAAGTTCATCACTATCTAGAGAATCATTGCAAGCAAAAGTGCTTATACCACAAAGCTCCAAAGCACCACAGTCACCAACAATTATATAGTTCGAAAGTATTAGTTAAAATGAAATAGCAATTCAATTAATATAATGGAACAATCAAGCATAAAATGAAGTTTTTCTCATAACTAAGAAGTGAGTAAACTAAATCATAACCATAAATTATTTATCCACCAAGGAATAAACCATCTCTAAAGTGAACCATTCTTTCGACATTAAGTCACACAATCTAAATATGCAAATTTAATTAGAAGATAATGACACTCTATAGCTTCAGGTGATATGCAAATGTGAATTATGCAAAGAAGCGGAGAAAAAAATAAAATAAAATAAATGTGATAAAAACAGGTCCAGTATATAACAATGTGGCTGATTTTTTCTATTTCCCTTATATAACAATGCAGCAACAGCACAATGTAAATCATGTAGCAACAGAAAGCAATTAATTCAATGCATATTTGATATTGAATTAACCAATTGAAGCACCACAGGCTTAAGAAACTGGTTTTAATTTATTAATAGTTTTCTTGAAAACGTCATTGAGGTTTCAGATTAAGAGGAAGAATCAGATGCAATCTAAAGAGCTACAAGTGATGAATATTGACACTGTTATTCCACCTTCCCTCCTCTCCAAGTGCGTAAATATCGAGGATGGTTGCTTGGTACGTAAGTCTACATATGCAATCATGTAGCAATGTTTGACAGATATTAAAACATGAAACATGAGAGAATATAATTTTTTTTTTAGAATAGTAATATTTAACTAAAAAGTAACGTTTTGACTTCCCAAAATACACTTGACCATGTTTTGGGATGCTAGTCTTAAGAGCAGGATTTGTATGTATTTTGGCTAAACTGGCTTAATACAACTAACTCAGAGTAAAGGATTAGGTGAAAGATGCATACCTTCTTCACCTTGTAGTTGTATTTGTAAGCAAACTCGGAGAGAGTAAAGGAGTTCCCGCAGAAAATCACCTTGCAGAAGCAACTACAAATAGAGTAAAGGATACTCATCATTTTCTTCCAGGGCTCTGATAATCTTTTCAGTGCAATGAAAGCTATTTGTAGTGCAATTTACTTTGGTTTGCTAAAGACTATAGGTTGTCAAAATGGGAAACAAATTGCTTTCGATTAAAAGTCATGTAAAACGAAAATTTTTGTGCTTGTAGCTAGACTAGGCAAGTGAAAATTCCAAAAGAGTCCAAATAGTCCTTGAAGCCAAAGTAGCATAGCATATATACCCTTAATCTCATCCACCCGTACCTAAGCCCCATTACAACCAAATAAAAGACCTCATGATATGTGTTGCATTGGCATTTGTGATGTGTGTGCTTAGCATCTTGTCAAGATTAGGATTGAGGAATGTAGGTGGATTGGATTTGAGAGCAAATATGACCAAGTGAGGATGTGTGAAACATTTAAATAGAGAGGTTGCAAGGGATAATTTTGTGCATTCAGTTGAGCCGATTTGGTAGTATGGTTGGTTGTCTTAAAATAAGAAAGCATGTGATCAATTGGAATTGATGTTTGATTATGTGAAGTTTGTGCAATTTGCAAAAATGTTATGAGTTGAAGTCTTGCATGAAGTAAGGTGCTTCATAAGGGATTTGATCATAAATCTCCATCTATTTTACCCTTTTTATGACTTTGAATAATTGCTTGAGGACAAGCAAAATTTCTAAGTTTGGGGTTGTGATAAATCCATATTTTGTATAAAAATTCATGGATTTAATTAGGCATGAAATGTGTATAATCTTAGGAATGATGAGAAAAATAATAGAAAATTACGCAAAGTCTTCTTTCTTAAGTTTAGATCTTTGGATTTTGATTTTTGGGAAAATACATTAAAGATTGGTTGAAAAGTGTGCAGAAAAGGTAACCTTCAGATTTGCCTAGGGCAAGTCTGGCGCCCAGCCCCCATGAAGAGAACCTAGCGCTTGCAATCAGTAAGAAGGTGGTGCTCTCGGGTTCACCAGTGCCCAGCGCCAGAGGAGAGCGCCCGGCGCTCGAAGGGTTGCAGGAGAAGGTGCTCTCGGGTTCAGCCTAGCGTCCAGCACTGGTAGTGGCGTCCAGCACTGGGACAGTTACTCTGACACTATAAATTCCGCGTTCTGACACGAATTGAGCACTTTTTGCCATTTTATCTGATTCTGAATTTGTGTTCTCTAAATAGGGTTCTGAAGTTTCTAGGTGTTCAAGAGCTTTTGGAAGAAAGAATTGAAGAATCCATGGCTTCTCCCCCTCAATTCTCATCTATTTCTTCTAGATTTCAGCTTGTAGCTATGAGTTTCTAAATTTCCTAGGTTAGGATAGGATGAATTCAATCAAATCTTGATGTAAGTTTGTTCTAACTCTGATTTCAATTCAAATTCATTCAAATTGAGTAATCTCTTCAATGTTTAATGCTTTCCCTGAACTGGCCATTCATGAAATTGATCTTATGTATGAATGCATAATTGGAAAATGTGTGTTCATGCTAGAACTGGAATAGATTACCACTGTGAGGTTGATTCTAGGAATAGAACTTCATTGCAATGCATTTCCTATAAGTCTTGTGCTTAATGCTTGTGCTAATTTTGATTCACCTAAGGAATTAGGGTTCATAATTAGTAACAAAAGGATTATCACCTAAGGAATTAGGGATAAATCTAAATTAGTGACTTGACTGTCAATTGAATGAATTGAATTGAATGTTAGGGTTCTATAAGCTACATTAAGTGAAGATTGGGTGATTCCGATTCCTAACCGTCTTAAATACTTGATTCTTCCTAATTGTTCATTTTTTCCATTTCATTGATTGTTTGATAAAAGAAAATCTCATTCAATTACCTTTGTGACAATACTTAATTCAACATTTCATTTACTTGTTTGGAAATATGAGCTTTATTCGTTCAAATATCGATTGCTTAGTTGTCGTTGTTACTTGAATCTCAATCCTCGTGGGACGATACTCTACTCTCATTATTATTACTTGATACGATTTGGTACACTTGCCAATTCCTTACCAATCAACAAACAATGTTGTATCCTTTCGGAACAACTCATGAAGAACGTAAACACAACCAAGGATCTACTAAAGTCATCATCCTTACAAACATCGGTTCTTCATTGAACCAAAACACAAAACACTTAAGAAACAATCATAGAAAACACAACAAAGACAACAACAGACCTAAACCCCAAAGCCCAAAAGACTCGGCCAGCTCTGATACCAATAATGTAACACCTTTCTAGGGCGCTACCTCGTAAGTGACATTTTAAGGCCGAAAAGTAGATTAATTAAATATTGGCTATAAAAAAATGGGGTAATTCTTTCTTTTTCGTTAGTAATAAATATAACTACTTTGTTTTAAATGAATGGGTAATAAAATATTCCATTATCACAATTAGGGTCATGAGTTCGAAAATCATTTACATAATACCCAATCCGACTCATAGACAAAAATCATAACAGTATACATATACAGACTAAAGATACGGAGACACAGCTCCTAAAATATAAGATACTTAGAGTCGCAGCTCCATAACAGTAACATTAACTCCCAACATACCCAGCTGACCAAACTAAAATAGAAAAGACCATCCTTTCTCAAACACCGTGAGAAGGACAAACCCAAATGATGAAATCTAGTGGAAACTCTATTTGAGTCCACTACCAACGTCATCACATAAGACAGTACTGGAGTTACTACAATAGTAACTCTCAAACTAAGCCCTTTCCTCTTCCAAAAGGAAAAACATGATCTAAGAACCATCGACAGTTTGGAAGACGTCCTGTAGAAATTCCACTATAGCGTCCACAAGCTCGAACCTCAATCTCTACGACGCGTCAACCCAGCGACATCTTGACGTCTCAATCTTCTCAAAAGAATACATAAGGCACATAGCCAGCCAACATAGGCAATATAAAAATAAGGAGGTAAGATTTCCATTTATCTTACACATAAGGCAGACATGCAGTGGTACGACTCTTAGGTACGTACAATTAACAATTTTCAATCACATCTACACTCATAACAAAACAATAATGTATTCACAGAAACATGACCACAGCACCGCGTTTTCCTAGATAGAAGACATCTAAGACTTGAGGAATGACCTCTGAATTCCCATACCATGGTTTTACGAACAGTCGGAGAGAGTGGTTCGGAGGATTGTTTCGGAGTCTACCAACCTTGGGTAATAAAGAATGCGTCAATAGAAGAGGGCGTGCACGTCATAGGCTTTTTCGGGAACATCATACACTACCAGAAAACACGTAGTGTCTAGTCGAGTATGTCGGTGCATTGCAAGATCACCATGCCATAGAGGAGCTACCAACTGGGCCTATGTGAGTATTTCATACCCCGACACCCCCTATGAATAAGCAGGATTCACCAATACGGAATTCACACCCGCATTGAAATGTTAGCTCTTCTCCTAGGCACAACGGCCTTACAGAACATAGTTTCACTATGTGTTTAGGCAAAATTGCCGGAAAATGCGTTATTATTGTCTTTCCATCGGATGACATCTAGATTCCATCGGAATTCCTTCCACGTGCTTTCTCAGATGCTAGATGTTCTCAACATCAAGCGAAAGTTCTCAAGTAACCTTTCATCTTTGTGCAAATTTTTCTTAAAATACTTGATTACAAAACCTAGCACATTATGATATTGGAACATAGGTCCAATTATTTATTTATCTGTACTTTACTAGTTGAGCCTTTTCCTTTGGCTTTCAATAAAACAAATCATTCAGAGTCCATTAAATTTTATGGAATATGGAGAATAAGCAATCCATACTTTATGACATAAGTTCGTGTTCCACCCCACGTCATAAATTATTACATTCGTATTTTCACTAAGTCATTCTTGACTTAGGTTTTTACGTTTTATGGTAAAATCTCGTCTTATCGACAAAAATCCTTTTTGCTTAAAACCAAAACCTTTAGATAAAATCAAATCCTTTTTCAACGATTTTACACTCTAATAGTCCAAAGCTCATTTTGGAGTTTTAGAACAGTTTTTTAAGCATAAAAACAGTTTCTCACTGTCCAATTACTTTAATTTTCGAATATTTCATTTTAGTCCCTAAACTTTCGTTAATTACAAAATAGTCCCTTTTCACTTAAAACCTTATAACTTTTTATTTATAACTTCAAATCACACAAACCAACTTCTTTAGAAATATTTCTCAGTTGCCATCTAATTTTCCAGAAATCACTTTTCTGCCCCAAATATTTTTCAATAATTGCATAAAGGTCCTTTTTTTTACCAAAAAGCTTATAACTTTTTATGTATTAATCCAATTAACACCAGACCAATTTCTATGGTTTTGTCTCATCAAGGACTACAATCTTAACATACAAGAACATGAATTTCAGTGCAGCCACTGAAATTCCCAGAAATTGCAATTTAGTCCCTAAGGACTCAATAATTCATAACTTTCAACATACACATCCAAATCATTCCAAACCAATTTCAATATTCTTATATATTCATCTAATTCTCATAAAAATTATTCAAATAATTTAACACATCAGGGAACCCCTTTTAAACAGCCAAGACCGAATGGCCTAAACAAGTGATTTGTACAATTTTCTCATGTAGTCATGCATCATATAATCATGTTCAACATCAATAGTAATTATACCACAAACACAAACATCAATCCATCCCTCCAAGAGGATCACACACATAAAAATCAATAAATTACACAAATTATATACTTATAATTTATAAGACCATTTACACTAAATAACACTAAGTAAACCATCAACATATCTACTTTAAGGTAGGATAGTGGTAATCACCCCCTTACCTCTTTTAGACCACTTGAAGATCAAACAAACACAATATACTCATCCTGAAGATTGAAGAAATGAAGAAATGAAGAAAATGATCAACCATCACTTAGTTGAAAACTGTACAGCTTGAGGGTGTGGTGGTTTTATGAGTGTATCTCACAATATACTCATCCCAAAAATCACAAAATTTGTCTTGTTAGAAATATAAGAAGAAAATGAACAACTTTGGTGTTGAAGTTTTCATTTGGTTCGGATCATAACAGGGGTGAAAAAGGCCTTCTTTCTGCTGTTTCGTGTGTTGCTGAGAATTCTGGGCAGTTTCGGTATTTTGAGCATATCTCCCAATCCACTTATCCGTTTTTTATGATCGTTAGCTTGTTGGAAATAAGAGAGAAAGAGGAACAACTTTTATGTTGATTGTTTTCCGAGTTTTAGAAAGGAAGACGGTCATATTTTCGGTTGATATTCGGTGTTCTTATGAGTTTGTAACATAGAGAAAATGGAGAAAACTTGGTGAGGAAGATGAAGAGAAGTGGGGAGGGGAAGCTGCGGTTTTGAGCCTTTATATAGGCTTAGTTTGGTTCCTTAGAGTCCAAATAATGGGTTTTGTGAATATTAAATTAATATATGATTAATCATAGTTAATAGTTAACTTAACTAAGGTTATTTTGGCTAATCTTGGTTAATAATATGTGGCTCACATTTGATGGAGGTGTGACTGATTTTTGGCCACCCATAGTGACTCACCAATGATTCACCGATCCTATCCGATAGCGGTTCCCGGAAATTCTGTACGCAGCTCTGTCATTTACCCGATTTTGGTTTTTGAGAGGAAAATAATGAAACGAAAGCAAAACGAAATAGGTATGGTTGAGTATATATGGATGCACGAATTTGAGGGTATGTGAGAGGTTTGCAACCATGTAAAAAGAGTGGTTAAAAGTGCGTAGATGTGTCTTGTTAATACCCGCGAAAGATTGGGGGTATTTTGGTCTTTTTATCTAAAAGTCATGATTACTAGCATTTAATGCTCATAAATGCTTGGTGACTCATCCACCATGAGTCTTCATGTATGACTCGTTGTCCCGATCTCTTGACAAGTCTCTGCAGTTCCGTTTCCGACTCCGTCGGTTTCCCGATTAGGGTTTCTGTTTGTTTTTCGATCGAAAATTTTCAACTAACCAGACTCGTTGGAAATATGATTTAAACATAAACCATTTCGTTCATGAGTCAAAATTAGATTTTCTGATCATTAAAATCTTACTGTCAGTGAAAACACCGACTGTTTTTCCGTACGAACTTTTACCAAAATTCATCCTAATAAACATAATATTTTATTTCTGATCAGAAATTTGGAAAGTAGGTTTCCTCAAGGACATAATATAAAAAAACTAGAAATTTCAGTTTCGAGTCAAATTAGGGTTTTCTGCCAGTATAAAATTATACTGTCAGTTAAAAACGCAGACCGGTTTCCGTCTGAGTTTTAAACCCAAATTTTAACCAAAGCTTCCTACCTTAGAGTAGGTTCTAGATATGATTTTGTTTTCTCCAAAATCATTTCCTAAGTCTCAAATAATATATATATATATATATATATATACTGGTATTAAAGAACAGTTAAAATCGGGGTGTTACATGATGGACAATGAATAAACCATATACGACGATCAGTATGTCTTGTATAGGGCAGTGTGCTATGGTAACCATATACGACGATCATATGTCTTGTATAGGATAGTGTGCTATGGTAAAATTTGTGTGCCTTAATTGGCCATCGAGCTTGTTCAGCTCATTTAAATGATGATTGTGGATTTCCGGAGATTAAGTACAAGATTTTAGATAATGAATATTGAAGTGTCATGCATTTGTTCTAAAAATGACAATGACTGTCGGGTATGAAACCCTTTGATAAACTATTTGTTTATTTTTGAACATCTATGTTGTTATTGTAACACCCTGTTTTTTCTATGTTTTCTGTAACAGTAAATACATATTTAAATGTGTTTATTTTAGATTATATTCAGAGGATGATTTTAATTTAAAATAAAATCATTTTCTTGTGTTGTTATATCATATGAAGTTACAATAAAAATTTCGACTGAAAATTCAGACGGAAGCCGGTCTGCGTTTTCACTGCCGGTACAAGTTTACTGAGCAGAAAACCTAATTTTGACCCGTAAATGAGATAGTTAGTGTTTTTATTATGCTTCCATCAACTTTGGTTATTTTGAAAATTTTCGTTCAAAAATAAAATAAAATATTTTATTCGGGCGAAAACGTCGGAAGAATTACGATCAGAAATGCAACCGGGTACGAAATGGAGCAAAATAAGAGACATAAAAGGCTTGAGGTGATATGAGGGAGTGAGGTAACTCACTAGAGGTATGGCCTAAGCTACCTCCTATAAAGTGGTCATGATGGCACTTTTTGAAATATATCATATTATAGTCTAAAAACCTATTTTTCTCTTTCCTCTTCAACCAAACAAGGCACAAGGTCAAAACTTGCTCTCCAAGCTCATTCCTCTCTCCTCCATTTCGTGCCACTCTCTCCCCTCTCTATATATACCCCTTTCATTTTCATTTCACCATCTTCCTCCTTCAAAACTCCATTAAACCTTCATCTTCTTCTTTCTTCTAAAAGTTCAAGCTCTTAAAGCTTTAGTTTTTATTCATATTTTCTACTTAAGTTCTTCCAAGATGATCATGGACTTGAGCTCCATAAGATATTTGGATGCTAAGTCTAAGAGATTGGAAAGTTTAAAGATCTCTAGCCTATAAATTCTATGAAGGCTGAACCTAGAAGGTTAGGGACCTAGGATACCTTGTACTTATTTTTCCAAAATGATCACGGTTTTGAGCTCCTTAACACATATGGATGTTAAACCTAAGAGATTGGAAAGTTTGGTGAATGCTAGCCTATTTTACTAGCCTTGGCCGAATGCCCTATGTTTTTAACTTAGTGGAATTTTAATTCAACTTTGTTAAATGATCATTGTTTATGAACTCCTAACACTTAAGGATCATAAATCCATGAGTTGTATAATTTTCGGGAATCTCTAACCCTAAGAACTAGTCTTGGCTAAACCTATACCTTGTGGTTTAGTGTTCTTGTTTGATTTTAACTTGTGATTTTGTGTTCATAACCTTAGACTTCCTTCGCGGAGGAAATGAGGACGTTCGTGACACACCTCTTCGAGCATCTAATCTCCTTACCTTTCCGGAAGGTAAGAGGGGATAGCCTAGGGATATTCAACGACTATATACATGTGTGTACGTGTTTACTTGAGTGATTTGAATATTATTATGATATTGAGCCAATTCTTGAATAACTTGTTTACTTGAACTATTGTGGTTATTACTTGAAGTTGAACGTTAATTACTTGCTTTAAAGTGTTATGAATTAAATATATGTGATGAACTGTCATTAACTGTGATATTATTGTTGAGAATATATTACTGTTGATTAAAGTTTGAGAAGCCGGACTTGAGTCTGCGCACAATGATTATAAATGATTAAAAGCCTTAATAAGCCTTGAATAGAACTTTGAAAGTATTGGTTTCATTTATAAAAGTTCCTTGTTTAAAACGCTTACTTCAAGAAAATGAGATTCTTATTTTGAAAAGAAACGTTGACGTGTTTTTAAGACAATAGAAACTACCCTTTTATGATCCAAAGTTTGTACGAGAGAAAACCTTTTTCGAACTATGTGTTTCATGAAGGAAATCCCCTTCGAAAATATTTGACTTTATTCCATTAAGGATTTCAAAAGCAAACGAATTTCCAAATGTTTTATAAAAGACTTTGTAAAGGAAAAGATTTTCTCCTAAATGATTTGGAAACATTCCGGTTACTTAGATAAGTGACCGAGGCTTTGTTTTGGTTTTTGATTTTCATTGAACGAAAAGTAAGAACAGGTGAAATCGAATCTAGTACACGAGATGTCGGGATGCTAGTGTTCTGTAATTTACACGTTGATCTTTGATCCGTGTCACGTTGCTGTGGACTGTGTGTCCTATTCACGTTGTTGTGGATTGTGTGTCCTAATCACGTTGTGATAAACGTTATTAAAGGCGAATGTTGTTTTCTATGACCACAAGTCTTGACTGGTGCATCGGTCTAAGGTGTTGTGATTGAGCACTCGGACTGTGCGTCATGTGTTATTGATTTTCAAGTGATGAAAATTGTGAATAGTCGTTAGCCTTGGGCTTTGTAAACGGAAAAGAGTGAACACAAAGAAAAATCTCGATAATGAAAAGTCTTTTATTCATATGCATTTCCCCTTAGCAGACGTGCTTGAGTTCCCGAATACCCACTTAGGATGTGGTATTTGATGATGTATACATCTGAATGGCCGTTATAAGGGATTCGTGATGGTGTTGATCCGTGTACATGAGATGATGGAGACAACTTACCAAACGTGGCGTATGAGCCTGATCAACTCTTTCTTTCTTAATGATAAAACGGTGATGGTATCTCATGAGATTAAGATTAGAACCTGATAATAAAAGTGTCATGCATTATCTTTATAAAATTAATTGATTCGGGTATGAGACCCACTGAAATAATACTTGTTGTGTACCTATGAGTAATGTTTAAAATGTTAATATGCCAAGGTGTTGTATGTATCATGTGTATGGTTGTTGTATGATATATCCATTTGCCGGTGTCTCATTCTTACAGTTATATCAGGTCTCTTCGGGTTTTGCTGTAGTACCTTGGTACTCTAGTACCGATGTTGCAGAGGAGTCTTTCTAAGTCACTTGAAGACATAGTGTTAGACGTTGGGAAAGTATTCTGAATGGGGGTATCTCCAATGAATATTTGATAGAATGATCAGCTTAGGAGTCTGAGTTAGGTTGTATATCTAAAGAGGTCGGTGAATGTAGTGTTATATACATCCATCTGTAGTTTAAACTTTTTCTTTCGAAAATGGAAACTTATAGAAATGTTGTATGTCATGGTAACTTTGTTACGAATGTGACTTTACGTTTTAAATGTATGTATGATGGATTTCAGAGTTATCCTTAAAGAAAAATTTTATACCCCAGTTTTCTGACTTAAAAGAAAACAATTTTCCGAAAGCAACCAGCATTTTATCTTCAGATTTACTTCCGCATGTGTTACGTAGTAATGCCCAAGGGGGGGTGTTATAGGTGGTATCAGAGCTGATCGAGTCTTTCAGGATCTTTGGGAAATACGTCTGTTGTGTTGTCGTTGTTTTTTCTCTGAATTAAGTTTTATTTGGATTTCTTCTTAGAAGTAATGTGTGTTGATATGCTTTTACATGTTTCATTTTCTGGTTGTGGTCTGACTGATTGATGAGTGTGATTCCACCTCATCTTTGTCCATCATTTTGCATGCATTTTCATGTAGTTTAGGCATATTTTTATTAGATTTTAGGTTAATTTTCCTTTGGAACGGGTAAGGCGGTTTTCGTGTGTTGTTTTGCAGATATCAAGGGTAAATTGCTCAAGATCAACCATGATGAGTTTGGATGAAGATGGAGCTTTAAAACTGAAGAAAATGAGCCAAACAGAGCCCATCACGGCCTAGCCGTGATGCCCATCACGGCCATGATCGAGCAAAACTGAAAAAGAACAAAGGCTGAAGTCAGAGTCTGTCACGGCCTAGCCGTGATAGCCATCACGGCCGTGACCCAAAACCACCACAAGTCGGAAGTCGGGGGCCAGGCCATGATGGCCATCACGGCCGTGATGGCCGTCCACGACCAGGCCGTGATGAGCATCACGGCCATGACAGACCAACCAGTGAAGAATTTTCAAGGCGAGAATCCGTCACGGCCAGGCCGTGATAGCCATCACGGCCGTGACGCCGATTACTTGGCTCGAAAGTAACAGAATTGGATCTAATTTGAGTTGGATTAGGACTCTAACTGCCCAATTCTATAAATAAGGGATCGAAGAGAGGCAGAAAACATCAGACCTTTGGGGCTACTACTCTAGGCATAGATTTAGGATCTCTTTCTTCTTCTCCTTCTTCTCTTAGTTATTTTCATGTTATTTGTAATCATGCCTGTCATCTCCATGGCAAGGCGTGAGTAGTAGCATAGTTTCTAGGGATTAGGGCTCTGCCCAAGTTTATTTATGATGTAAATTTGATGTAAACTCTTTGTTAATTACGAATTGTTTTAGATCTGATTTCTAGTGTGTAAATCACTCATAAATTTCGGCAACCGTTATTTGCGTGACATAGACGTTCTAAGGAGGAACCTAGCGGTGAACTTAGGATTTCTAGGGTGTTTCACTCGTAAAGCCCGGCAGCCACTAGTTTGTGAGATGTGAATGATCTAAGGAGGAACCTAGCGGTGAACTTAGGTTATTTGCATGACTTAGACATTATAAGGAGGAACCTAGCGGTGAACTTAGGTGTCGGACCTATAGAAGTCAGACTTGGGACTGAAATCACGAGAGTTAGAAGCCGTCCCTCGAGGATCAATGAGTTGTCACGAAACGCAAAGGGTCCAATCTGGGATCGACTACCACGAGAGTAGGGGTCGGGTCAATTGGGCACGGCTTTTGTAACCCGAGAGGGAGCTTAAGCTATTAGAGGATAAACTCGCCTTCAAGGCAATTTCGGTAATCAACAAAGGTAAATCAGATTAGCAACATAAACAACCTCAAAGGTAACCCAAATCCCTAGGAATCCATTTTAGATAAAAACCCCATAAACAATTGTTTTCTGTTTTAATTGTTCTCTGCTCATCTATCTTTCAATTCAAAAACCAATTTCAAAACCCTCTTTTAAACAGTCCAGATCTAATCACTTTGAAACTCAGTTGCGATTCGAGAACACAGTCTCTGTGGGATCGATATCTTTTATTACTTGACGGCAGTCCGGTACACTTGCCGGAATCGCACGTGCATCCGCACGACATCGAGTTTTTGGCGCCGTTGCCGGGGACTGTGCCTTTTCGAATCTCAATTCAAATTTTGAATTGATTTTTCTGGACCTTTTCTTTTTATTTGATTTTTATTTCTGAAATTTAAAAAATTAAAAAAAAAATCAAAAATTTCTTTTCCTTCTATTGTATCCATCTCTCTGTGTGTTATATGCAAAGATCTCTAAGTCTTGGGAGCCTTAGTGAGATTGATCCGGAGATCGAGAGGACCTTCCACAGACGTAGAAGACTACAAAGAGAGGGAGAAAGGTTGAGTCCCGTTCCACTCATGGCGAATCAACCGGATACAAAACCTTTGAAGGACTACGCGGCCCCAAATGCGAGAGGCTTGCGAACTGGGATTGCAAGGCCAGAGATTGAGGCGGAAAACTATACCATACCGCCCATGCTAATCAACATGATTAGGCAACATCAATTCGGAGGATTGCCTTCGGAGGACCCGACCGATCATATAGAAACATTCTTAGAGTTCACCGTGCAATCGGGATTAATGGAGCCTCGGTCGATGTTGTGCGTTTGAGATTGTTCCCCTCATCTCTCACTTTGGAAAGGCGAAGGCCTGGCTTAAGCAAATCCCCGCTAACACTTTGACCACTTGGGACCAATTGGAGCAGGCGTTCTTGGAGAAATTCTTCCCTCCATCCAAGACGGCCTACATAAGAACCCGGATCACCGCTTCTTCCCGAAAAGACGGAGAATCATTATCGGAAGCTTTGGGATCGTTACAAGGGACTGCTGGAGTCGTGCCCACATCACGGACTCGAGAGGTGGTTAATAGTGCACACCTTCTATAACGGATTGGACTACTCTTGAAGGTGTCACTAGATTCTGCAGCCGGTGGAGCGTTTATGAATAGGCCTCTCACCGAGGCATTCAACATCATCGAGAATGTCGCCACCAACTACCACCAATGGGGATCCGAAAGAGGTAATAACCCGAACAAGATTTCGGGGGGTAAGTTTGAGGTAAATAGCACAGATCTTATTATGTCAAAGATAGACTCACTTAATAAACGTTTTGATCGGCTGGAAAGAGCTAATGTGAGTGCATTAGGTGCTACTAACCTTGTTTGTGAGATTTGTGGAATGCAGGGACATGACATGATGGGATGCCCACATGGATCCGGCGCTTCGGGTGAACAAGTGAACTCTTGTAACAACTACTATGATACGAACCCGAAGCTGCCCAACTATGCTCCCCCAAATCCCTACAACCAAAGAAGGAACAACCCTTACCTTTCCTACGGCAACTACAGCAACACGCTCAACCATGAGTTCCAAGAAGGTCAAGGTAATAAGAGAACCACACCGGGGTACCCTCAGGTACAAAGATCTAAACTCGAGGCTTTATTTGAAAGTTTTGTCGAAACTCAGACAAAACAGAATGAGGAGTTTAGACAACAAGGAAGGGCAGTGAGTGAGGCAATAAAAGATCTAGCATCTAAGGTAGACAACTTAGCAACTCATAACAAGATGCTAGAAACACAAATTGCCCAACAAACCAGCACGTACTCGAGACCTAAGGGTACATTCCCGGGGCAACCCGAAGCAAATCCCAATGAGCATTGCAATGTCATACACTTGAGGGATGATAAGCTTGGGGTGGGGGTAGCTGAAATGGACGTGGACCCGGAGGAGGACACAAGCGAAAAAGAGGAGCCAGAACCGAAATATGTCCCTCCACCACCGTACCAACCCCCGATACCTTTCCCACAAAGGTTGGTTAGGAAAAAGCAAGTAGATGTAGAGACTAAAATGCCTACTAAACTGAAATACCCAGGTAGTTTCTCCATCGCTTGCTCAATTGAACAAGTGCACATTGACCAAGCCTTATGTGACTTAGGGGCTAGTGCAAGCTTGATGCCCCTCACTATCATGGAAAGGTTGGAAACCAAAAAGTTGAGTCCGTTCAAATTCTCCTTACAATTTGCGGATGGCTCAACTAGGACTCCTCTAGGCATACTAGAGAACGTCCCTGTGAAGGTAGGGAAATTCTTCATCCCTACCGACTTCCTGGTATTAGACATGAAAGGGAATTCTGAATTCCCCAACATTTTAGGAAGGCCATTCTTGGCAACTGCTGGAGCAGTAATAGACGTAAGGAATGGGAAGCTCTCTCTAACTGTAGAGGAAGGTAGGATCGATTTTCAATTGACTAACTCTTATAACAACCCTCCTTTTGAGAGCCATGTGTGCAGAATTGATACAACGTCTCCAGTGGTAAAAGAAGAGCTGAACATGGAAGCAACTTCGAAGGTATGCATGGCTAATGATGCACCCAGCAGTGATGGAATTGGAGTTGCTGTCCATACTGAAACAAAACTTCCGCCGGGAGGAAGGAAGGCTAGGAAGCTCCGAGAGAAAAGAGCGAAGCGGAAGCATTATTGGCCGTATGAGCAGAAACGGCTATTTGAAGGAGCTCCATGGAAGAGAAGTGTGCCTGCACTTCTCGCCCAGTGACCGGTTGACTGAAGGAAGTTTGGTCAAGCTTAAGACCATAAATAAGCGCTTCTTGGGAGGCAACCCAAGTTTTCTTCCCTTTTTCCTTTTGTTTTTGCATTCACCTCTTGAATAATTTGAGAAGATCAAGAGGCAAAAATATCATTAATAAGTTTGTCTAGTGTTTTCAGGTTGAGAAAGAGAAGAAGAGCATAAAAAAATAAAGTCATAGGCCATCACGCCCTGGCCGTGACAGTGGTCACGGCCGTGATGAACTAAACAAGAGCACAGAGAGCATCACGGCCTAGCCGTGACAACCATCACGGGCGTGATGAGTAGGATGCCAAGATCAGAGAGCATCACGGCCTAGCCGTGATGTATATCACGGCCGTGACAGGGCAACTCCTGAGGATCAGAAACGATCACGGCCTGCCCGTGATAAGCCTCACGGCCGTGATACAATTTCTACCCAAGTTTTGACTGGAATGTGAAGCCAACACCCGCTACCGACTCGGTAAGTTGTTCCATTTTTCTCCTCTCTACGACTTGATTATTTACATTGGAGACAATGTAAGTAATCAAGCTTGGGGTGGAGGTATTTATTTTTGCATTTGCATGGTTGCATTCATATTGCATTCACATAGGCATAGATTGGTATGATCACATTCTCTAGATTGCCTCTCACTTAGAACATGCATCCGATTGTGAGAACTTGGAGCCAAATGAATTGAGATAGTGAATTTTGAACCCAATTTTTCATTATTCTTGTGATATGGCTAAAAATAAAAATTCTTGAGATAATCATTTGATAGTTGATAATTAGCATGTGGTTCCTTAAACTTGTGTACCTCACTGATTTTTGAACTACTAAATGTAAGATTTTGAGCCAAAAAAGGGGTATTCACTAAATCTACCCCATTTCTTGTGATAGAGTGATTTAATTCCTCTTGGACTGTATTTTCTAGAACTTGACTTGAAACCATTTCAAAACTTAAAAATTTCTGAAAACATTTTTGGAAATGATTGAGGCACTAGGTATTTTTCCGGCCTCCCGAGCTTTGAATGATAAATGCTACCCCTTAGTTGCCCAATTTTGAGCCTAAAGAAAAAAAAAATACTTTTCTTGGTACCTTGAATTAATTTGATAAATAGTGCTTGGTATGGCACCTTTTAAAGTATTACAAAAAGGGCAAAATGGTAGTTGGAAAAAGTATGGGTTGAAAAAGCTAGAAAGTAATTTCTCTTGAGCTATAAATCTCCCCTTCTCCAAACAAATAAAAATGAAATAAACAAAGAAAAAAAAATGGAGAAGGGGATGACAAAGAAAGTGAGAAATGAAAAGAAAAAGAAAAAAAAATTTAAATGAAGGAAGAAAGGTGGAAAAGTAAACCAAAGCCCAAAAAGGGGTATTTTAGAAGGTGTCATGCTTTGTAATGTTTGATAATCTGTCTAGCCTTCTTGAAATTCCCTTTCCTTGATTTTCCCACCTTACAATAAATCCCATGGCCACATTACAACCAAAGGAAAAGACCTCTTGATTCTTAAGTGTTTTCATTAATAAAGTGGAGATTTGGTTAATGGTCAAGCCTATGGTAAAATACTTTCCTTGAGGAAATGGAGTGAATTGTCATAAACCCTAAAACACTTGAGTGAGGTGAGATGAGTGCCCAAATCAGTGAGGACATGAACTTGAAAAAAAAAAAAAAACCTAAGCTTCTAATTGGACTAGAAATTGATTATCTCTTGAGTGCTTATTAAAAATGCCTATTACTTGGATTAGCTTCTAGGGTTCTTGGTTCACTATCCATGCTTTGAATGATTTATATCTTATTGCCTGAGTAATTTCTTGAGGACAAGCAAAGTTTTAAGCTTGGGGTGATTTGATGAGTGTGATTCCACCTCATCTTTGTCCATCATTTTGCATGCATTTTCATGTAGTTTAGGCATATTTTTATTAGATTTTAGGTTAATTTTCCTTTGGAACGGGTAAGGCGGTTTTCGTGTGTGTTGGTTTGCAGATATCAAGGGTAAATTGCTCAAGATCAACCATGATGAAGTTTGGATGAAGATGGAGCTTT
Source organism: Sophora flavescens (assembly GCA_030762895.1). Taxonomy (NCBI): domain Eukaryota; kingdom Viridiplantae; phylum Streptophyta; class Magnoliopsida; order Fabales; family Fabaceae; genus Sophora; species Sophora flavescens. Next base: position 32,518,581 of record CM061065.1, on the reverse strand, counting down.
AAAACTGAAGAAAATGAGCCAAACAGAGCCCATCACGGCCTAGCCGTGATGCCCATCACGGCCATGATCGAGCAAAACTGAAAAAGAACAAAGGTCAAGTCGAGTGCATCACGGCCGTGACCCAAAACCACCACAAGTCGGAAGGCGTCGGGGCCAGGCCATGATGGCCATCACGGCCGTGATGGCCGTCCACGCCCAGGCCGTGATGAGCCTCACGCCCAAGACAGCCCAACCACGCACGAAATTTCAAGGCAGACTCCGACACGGCCAGGCCGTGATAGCCATCACGGCCGTGACGCGTATTACTTGGCTCGAAGTAACAGAATTGGATCTAATTTGAGTTGGATTAGGACTCTAACTCGCCCAATTCTATAAATAAGGGACCAGGCGGAGGCGAGAAAACATCGACCTTTGGGGCTACTACTCTAGGCATAGATTTAGGATCTCTTTCTTCTTCTCCTTCTTCTCTTAGTTATTTTCATGTTATTTGTAATCATGCCTGTCATCTCCATGGCAAGGCGTGAGTAGTAGCATAGTTTCTAGGGATTAGGGCTCTGCCCAAGTTTATTTATGATGTAAATTTGATGTAAACTCTTTGTTGATTACGAATTGTTTTAGATCTGATTTCTAGTGTGTAAATCACTCATAAATTTCGGCAACCGTTATTTGTGTGACATAGACGTTCTAAGGAGGAACCTAGCGGTGAACTTAGGATTTCTAGGGTGTTTCACTCGTAAAGCCCGGCAGCCACTAGTTTGTGAGATGTGAATGATCTAAGGAGGAACCTAGCGGTGAACTTAGGTTATTTGCATGACTTAGACATTATAAGGAGGAACCTAGCGGTGAACTTAGGTGTCGGACCTATAGAAGTCAGACTTGGGACTGAAATCACGAGAGTTAGAAGCCGTCCCTCGAGGATCAACGAGTTGTCACGAAACGCAAAGGGTCCAATCTGGGATCGACTACCACGAGAGTAGGGTCGGGTCAATTGGGCACGGCTTTTGTAACCCGAGAGGGAGCTTAAGCTATTAGAGGATAAACTCGCCTTCAAGGCAATTTCGGTAATCAACAAAGGTAAATCAGATTAGCAACATAAACAACCTCAAAGGTAACCCAAATCCCTAGGAATCCATTTTAGATAAAAACCCCATAAACAATTGTTTTCTGTTTTAATTGTTCTCTGCTCATCTATCTTTCAATTCAAAAACCAATTTCAAAACCCTCTTTTAAACAGTCCAGATCTAATCACTTTGAAACTCAGTTGCGATTCGAGAACACAGTCTCTGTGGGATCGATATCTTTTATTACTTGACGGCAGTCCGGTACACTTGCCGGAATCGCACGTGCATCCGCACGACATCACTGATTTGTTCGACAGGTCAGTTATGGAACCAGCACCAGAAGGTGGACGTGGAAGCGGTCGTGGACGTGGTCGTGGACATGGTCGCAGAGGTGGTCCTATTGGCGGTCGTGCCAACATGAATGCGAATTATGACGGCGGGATGGACTTCGCTGCCCAAGATTTGGCTGAGTTACTGCCGCCATAGCTCTCCAGACTGCCAAAGCAGCTGCCCAAAATCAGAAGGAGCAGCAAAGAGCTGAACAGGCTACATAAGGGAAGAATCTGAATGCCTTCCGACGCCAAAATCCGTCGCAGTTTGACGAGGACGTAGACCCGACTAAGGCCGATCTTTGGATCCAAGAGCTGGAGAAGATCTTTGAGCCGGCGCACACCCCAGAGGCAGCAAAGGTGTCTTATGCAACATTCCAACTGATTGGAGATGCTGAATACTGGTGGAAAGGCACCAGACAACTGCTGGTAGCTGAGCATCAGGCAATCACCTGGGGAGCATTTCGCAACAAATTTCTGGACAAATATTTTCCCTTTAGTGCTCGGACAGATAAAGAGCAGGAATTCATGAGGCTGAGTCAGCGGGACGTGACATTAGGAGAATATGCGGCAAGGTTTGATTCCTTTGCCAAATATTTCCGCTTTTTCCAGAACAACCCCGATAAGGAGTGGAAGTACGAAGAGTTCGAAGCCGGTCTGCGCTTCGAGATCAAGGAATTTGTGATGCCATTGGAAATCCGGAATTTCCAAGCCTTAGTAGAGAAGTGTAGAAAAGTAGAACTAATAAGGAAGGAGAGAGGCAACGAAGAAACTGTTGGAGGACCCACTCGTTCCAAAGACCAATATCAAAATCAGTATAAAAAAGGGAAGCAGCATCGGAGGGAACCTTATTTCCGACCACAAGGGAATGACCAGAATCAACAACAACATTGTTCTGATAATTTTGAATCAGGAAGTGGAGGCCAATAGAACCAAAACCAAGGCCAATTTAGAAGATGTTACAAGTGTGGAAACCCAGATCACATGGTTGATGTTTGCCCACGCAAGGGAACGAAATGTTACAACTGTGGACAAATAGGACACTTTTCAAGAGATTGTAATGCACCAAGGTTTGAAAGGGCTATCAACACCTTAGGGACTGATAGACCCACGGCAAAGGGAAGAGTTTACACCATGGCTGGCGCTGGAGCTTCACAATCTGACGATCTTTTATGACAGAAGTAGTGTGCAATTTGAAGGTCTTATGGCAGTGGTCTATAATTCTAAGTTGTAACAGGATTCTAAGTATAATCGTGTTTTGACGCCCTTAAGTATTTGACTCTCTAGGGTCTCCTATGTTACCAGTATTTCCAGTGAATGTATGTTTCTTTCCAGTGAATGTATGTTTCTTATCACTTTTGGGAATAAAAGTCTCTTTAAGAAATTTATTCCAGTTCCCTTCTCTTTTGATTGTTGTGGTCAGTTTAGACTTTGGATCCAATCTCTCCTTTCCTAGAGTTGTGAATTGCCTTGTTGTTGCACGGGATGGGTATTTTTATAAAAGAAGTTTCTCGATGAAACTTAATCTAATCACTTTTACTTTTGGAGGAAGTGATTTAGTTTGAATTCTTATCGAACTGTTACTCTTTTAAATTGTTGATCAGGGAATTCTAGTGAACGGAGAAACTTTTTGGATTCATGATTGTAAACTACCGATCATACATTTTTACCTCCCTGAACCTACTAAAGGATCTTCATACACTGGATGTTTCTGTTTTCTTTTGGATTGATGAAGTTCTTTTAGATACTTTCTTTTGATAGTATGATCTTGATAGTGAGAGATCCTGTTTAGTTTCAAGTTACGTAATTTCGAGGACGAAATTCTTTTTAGAGGGGTAGTATTGTAACACCATGTTTTTCCTATGCTTTCTGTAGCTGTAAATACATATTTAAATGTGTTTATTTTAGATTAAATTCAGAGGATGATTTTAATTAAACTAAAATCATTTTCTTGTGTTGTTATATCATATGTAGTTACGGTAAAAATTTCGATTGAAAATTCAGACGGAAGTCGGTCTGCGTTTTCACTGCCGGTACAAGTTTACTGAGCAGAAAACCTAATTTTGATCCGTGAACCAGATAGTTAGTGTTTTTATTATGTTTCCTTCCACTTTGGTTATTTTGAAAATTTTTGTTCAAAAATAAAATAAAATATTTTATTCGGGTGAAAACATCGGAAGAATTACGATCAGAAATGCAACCGGGTACGAAATTGAGCAAAATAGGAGACATAAAAGGTTTGAGGTGATATGAGGGAGTGAGGTGACTCACTAGAGGTATGGCCTAAGCTACCTCCTAAAAAGTGGTCATGATGACACTTTTTGAAATATATCATATTATATTCTAAAAACCTATTTTTCTCTTTCCTCTTCAACCAAACAAGGTACAAGGTCAAAACTTGCTCTCCAAGCTCATTTCTATCTCCTCAATATTGTGACATGCTCTCCCCTCTCTATATATACCCCTTTCATTTTCACTTCTTCATCTTCCTCATTCAAAACTCCATTAAACATTCATCTTCTTTCTTCTAAAAGTTCAAGCTCTTAAAGCTTTAGTTTTTATTCATCTTTTCTACTTAAGTTCTTCATTAAAATTCTTCCTTATACTAAGGGTAATGCTCTCATATGAATCTTTTTTCAAGTTTTATCTTTTATTTCTTATTTTACTTTATGTGTTCTTTTTATGCTTTAAACTTCTGAAATTTCTCTAAAATGGTAGAAACCTCCTTTTGAGTTGAAACCACTTTCTATAGTCTTGTATTAACTTATATTTTCACATACTAAGAGGTTGTGTAAAACAAAAATCTCTATCCATTTCTTCCAATGAAGGCCGAATGCATGCATTTGTGACCTTGGAAGTTTTTGTTTCAACTTTTGGAATATGATCACATGTTTGAGTTTCTAACTATCCCTTGATCTTGAATCTATAAATCTTGGAAGTTTTGATAACTTGTTCCTATGATGGCCGAAAAATATGAATAACTAGGCCTAGGATACTATGTTTCAACTTTCCAAGTATTGATCACGGATTTAGAACTGTTAATAACTTGTTTATTTTATGTTATTAAAACTAGTATGTGTTACTTTCATTTTTCCAAGATGATCAAGGACTTGAGCTCCATAAGATATTTGGATGCTAAGTCTAAGAGATTGGAAAGTTTTAGGATTTATACCTTGTTTATTTTATGTTATTAAAGCTAGTATGTGTTACTTTCATTTTTCCAAGATGATCATGGACTTGAGCTCCATAAGATATTTGGATCCTACATCTAAGAGATTGGAAAGTTTAAGGATTTATAACTTGCTTATTTTATGTTATTAAAGGTAGTATGTGTTATTTTCATTTTTCCAAGATGATCATGGACTTGAGCTCCATAAGATATTTGGATGCTAAGTCTAAGAGATTGGAAAGTTTAAGGATTTATAACTTGTTTATTTTATGTTATTAAAGTTAGTATGTGTTATTTTCTTTTTTCCAAGATGATCATGGACTTGAGATCCATAAGATATTTGGATGCTAAGTCTAAGAGATTGGAAAGTTTAAGGATTTATAAATTGTTTTTTCTATGTTATTAAAGCTAGTATGTGTTATTTTCATTTTTCCAAGATGATCTTGGACTTGAGCTCCATAAGATATTTGGATGCTAAGTCTAAGAGATTGGAAAGTTTAAAGATCTCTAGCCTATAAATTCTATGAAGGCCGAACCTAGAAGGTTAGGGACCTAGGATACCTTGTACTTAGTTTTCCAAAATGATCACGGTTCTGAGCTCCTTAACACATATGGATGTTAAACCTAAGAGATTGGAAAGTTTGGTGATTGCTAGCCTATTTTACTAGCCTTGGCCGAATGCCCTATGTTTTTAACTTAGTGAAATTTTAATTCAACTTTGTTAAATGATCATTGTTTATGAACTCCTAACACTTAAGGATCATAAATCTATGAGTTGTATAATTTTCGGGAATCTCTAACCCTAAGAACTAGTCTTGGCTAAACCTATACCTTGTGGTTTAGTGTTCTTGTTTGATTTTAACATGTGATTTTGTGTTCATAACCTTAGACTTCCTTCGCGGAGGAAACGAGGACGTTCGTGACACACACTAGTGCACAAAAGGGATTCCACGTCGGTTATTTTTGGTTTTCCACATCGGTTTTGAAACTGATGTGGAAACGACCGATGTGGTTTATTGCCACTTTACACATCGGTTTTAAAACCGATGTGTAAAGTATATTTTAAACATCGGTTTTATACTAACCGATGTGTAAAATTAATTTAGCAATTGATAAGCAGTTGTAAATTTAACTTTCTACATCGGTTTTGCTTAAAACCGATGTGTAAAATTGACTTTCTACATCGGTTTTCTAAAGAACCGATGTGTAAAGTTAAATTTACACATCGGTTTTAAGCAAAACCGATGTAGAAAGTTAAATATACACATCGGTTATTGAGAACCGATGTGTAAAATCTCTTTTTTTTTTTTAATCTATTATTTACATTTCAATCATTCCTGTTTCACTAATGCAGATCAATAAACAAACCAGCAGTACCCTGATCAAACAAGAAACAACAACAGAACACCAAACCAGTTTTGACACAATCATTCAAAATCAAAACATACTTCATTCAATTTTCTTAGCACAGCTGATAAGCCTCTGGCTCATCTAGTTTTATAGCTAGTATGACCAGGGTTTTGTGCAAATTATATCGTATTTTCACCCAAATTAGATTAGATTGTCCTCAAGCAAGGTTTTGAGTCTCTAAAGTAGTTTTAAGTTAATTTAGCTAGTTTTAAGTCAAAATAATACACTTATGCTTATTTCCTTGTTTTCAGGTTAAGTAGAAGTTGAGAAAATAAAGAACAGGGGATTCGCCCCTGAAAGGATTCGCCGCCACGCGACCCGGCTTGATGTTCCAAGAAATTGCTAAGTCTGCGGGTCGCCACGCGAAGAAGGTCTCGCCCGCGAGTCTTCCAAACCTGAAAAAGTCGAGAGACGATCACGGCTTGCCCGTGTTGAAGGTCATGGCCGTGGCGATTTGAAGTCGAAGAGTCTCACCTCGCGATCATCCCTTCGCCTCGCGAATCTGAAAGTCAGAGAGCATCACGGTTAGGCCCTGATGGCCATCACGGGCGTAAGGAGGAAACTCTTCATATCCTCGCCTCGCGAGAGTCACTTCGCCTCGCGAGAATGCCAAGGGTTGCTGACTGTTTATGAAATTCGCCTCGCGAATGTTTGCTCGCCTCGCGAGCCCTCTGAATTCTGAATTTGTATAAAAGCCTGTTCTGAACATTTTGTAGAGACTTTTGCTTCTCCAACTTTCGAATATACATTTTCTTTGTGATTTCGTTATTGCCATGGAGCACTAAGTCATAGGATTAATCTACTGTTTGAGGATCCTATATACTTGAGGTTATGTAATCCCTATTTTAATTGCTTTTCCCTTTTCAATACCATACTTTGTATTTCTGTTTGCTTAATTCAGGAGTATACTGTATTGTATTGATTTATCTCTGGTGATATCATGTTCCTATAATTAATCGCATCTGCTTAATTTGCGTGTGTACATTTCGTGTTCGCTTAGTTCACGAAGGGCTTAATCCCGTTTGCTTAATTCGGGAATAGGGACATGTATCTGTGGTAGTAGTTTCGCTTGTAAATTACTATTACAACCGGGAGGGGATAAGAATCTGCTTAGGGCTTGGGATTACATTAACCAGGGATAGTTGGGAATTCTTGACGATGGATTAATCGTTGTTTTATAACTGATAATCCCTTTTCAACTGCTTTTTTTTTTTTTGCTCTGTTTTGTTTGTTTCTTAATTGCATTCCAATCCAAACCACCCCCCCCCCCCCCCCAAACTTATTTTTGTGAAAAGTAATATTCTCAGAGTCCTTAGAGACGACATCCGAGTTGTCGCACTATACCACACTTTTAAACCCGCTCGTCCTTTTTGGCGCGTCTTGCGCAAATAGTAGCGACCAAAAATTGGCGTCGTTGCCGAGGACTCTGAGTTGTTATTTTTCTCAATTTGTTTTTATTTTATTTTCTCTTCTTTCTTTTATTTTCTGTTCTGTTTTGAATTGGTCTGGCTACTAGGTCTCATTGCCCTGAACTGTGTGATTTTGACCCGGAAATTGAAAGAACATTGCACACACTCCGTAGGGAATTTCGGGCTAGCACTAGTAGTAATTCCAATTTTAAAACTGCTTTTGAAAACATGGGAGACCAGAGGACATTAAGGCAGCTTGCTGCCCCTGATGTCAACTATAATGGATTATGTATTTCTTATCCTGGTCTTGACACCCCTTTTGAATTGAAATCTGGTTTTATTCACCTGTTGCCCAAGTTTAATGGTCTTGCGGTGAGGATCCACACAAGCACTTGAAAGAATTCCAAGTTGTATGCTCCACAACCTCGAGAGCGGAGGAGTCACCGAGGACGATATTAAGGGTGAAGGCTTTTCCATTTTCACTCAAGGAGCTGCAAAGGATTGGCTATTGTACCTTGAGCCTAACTCCATCACAACTTGGAATGATTTGAAGAGGGTGTTTCTAGAAAGGTATTTTCTGCTTCAAGAGCTGCTTCAATAAGGAAAGAGATATGTGGCATAAGGCAAGGGAGCGAGTAACTAGGTGAGTCTTGGGAAAGGTTTAAACATTTGGTCTCTAGCTGCCCCACATCAAATTTACGAGCAACTCCGATCCAATACTTTTATGAAGGATTGTTGCCTATGGATAGGAATCTGTTGGATCTTTGCTAGTGGGGGAGCATTAGTTGATAAGACCCCAAATTCTTTGCTAAGCAACTTATTGAGAACATGTCGTTGAATTCCCAGCAGTTTTCTACAAGAAGAAATTCAGTTGAGCCAAGAGGCGTGCATGAGATTCATAGCTCATCTTCTAACCAGGCCGCCCTTGAGAATAGATTGGATGGTGACCTCCTTTGTGAGACAATTGGCAATAGACAAGGTTCAGCCGGCAAAGTTATGTAGCATGTGCAATGCACCTGAGCATCCATTTGATCCATGCCCAATCCGAGAGAAAGAATTTGTCGTTGAAGTACCTCGAGGCTTATGCGGTGAACCCCTATAATCAAGGAGGCGGTCGAGAATCGGTCAGGCATTCCGGACCTCTCTACTAATAGGTATCATCCTAGGCGGAGAAATCACCTAATCTGCGGTATGGGAATTCTTCCCAACAACGGCCGATGGCACCTCGAGAACCATCCTCCGGTGACCATACGCACCTTCGGACCATCATTAGAAGACTTGGTAAAGCAAATGGCTGCATCTAGTGTACGATTTCAGCGAGAGGGACGGATGCGAGTATTCGAGGCATTGCATACAGTTGGACAGTTGGCTACATCCATGAATAGCATACAACAAGGTCAAGGGACAAACCAGCTGCTGCCTGACCGGTGATAAATCCTAATGCCTCCAACCCGAATGTGAGTGTCATCTCTCTGAGATCTGGAAAGGTTGTTGAGGCCACTTCTGGAAAGGATGAAGAAATTGTTAAGGCTACTCCTGAGCCTACTGATGAGGCTACTCCTGAGCCGGTGGTTGAAGTTGAAACTGAGAGAGTATATAGACCACCCATTCCATTCCCACACAGAATTCAGAAAAATTGGAAGATGGGTGGTGAGAATAAAGAGAAGGAGATTCTTGATGTTTTTCAGAAAAAGTAGGCTGTTAATATTCCACTTTTTGGATGTGATCAAGCAAGTACCCGGATATGCTAAATTTACGAAGGACCTATGCACTAACAAGAGGAAGATGAAGACTAATGAGAGGGTTGACTTGGGAATGAATGTCTCAGCACTTATCCAGTCAAAGATAGAGAGAGTTGCTTCTATAGGCCCTAATCAAGTCTTGCCACAAAAGTGCAAGGATCCGGGCACCTTCACTATCCCATGCACTATTGGGGATAAGAAGTTTGAGAACTGTATGTTGGACTTGGGAGCATCAATCAATGTCATGCCTACCTCCATCTTTAATAACCTTGATGCGGGGCCATTGCGGTATCTGAGGTCTTACCATTCGATTGGCTAACAGGACCGATGCCGAGCCCGTGGGGATGGTAGAGGATGTCCTAGTGCAAGTTGATGATTTGATATTCCCTGCAGACTTCTATATCCTAGACATGGCGGGAGAGACTCGATCCGATAGATCACCCATAATCTTGGGGAGACCGTTCATGATGACATCCAAGACCAAGATTGATGTTTATGATGGGACTATGTCGATGGAGTTTGGTGGTATCGTGGCCAAATTCAAGATTTTTGATGCTATGAAGCACCCAGTAGAGGAGCACTCTGTATTCCACTTAGAGTTGCTTTGTCGAACTCATTGAGGACACTCATGATGACCTTATTTCTGATTTTCCTGTTATTTCTGGTTTTGATGATGTATATACTTGTACTAACTGCACTAACACTAACCCATGTTCTGTTTGTTATGAGTTTTTGGATTTAACATTGCAGGGTGAGGATGATAGTGAAAGTGATAATGAGAGTGAAGCTGTTTACTCAGCAAAAGTCCTTGACCCTATGGCTGCTCCCAATGCACCATCCGGTGAGCGACCACCTCCTTTGGAACTCAAACCACTTCCCGAGAACTTAAAGTATGCCTACTTGGGGAGGGATGCAACATTGCCGATCATCATTTCCTCCGGCCTCAACTCGATCGGGAAGACAAGCTTTTAGAAGTTACGAGGAAAAACAAGAAGGCCATTGGGTGGACATTGGCCGATATTCCGGGAATTAGCCCCTCCGGATGCATGCACGAGAATTTTCTTTGGAGGATGGGGCTAAGCTGATCAGGAGCAGCACAAAGCGACTTAACCCATTTGATTACGGATGTGGTAAAGAAAGAGGTGACCAAGCTTCTACAGGCGGGTATTATCTATCCCATTTCGATAGTTCTTGGGTAAGTCAGGTTCAAGTTGTACCAAAGAAATCTGGTTTAACGGTAGTTAGGAATGAAAATAATGAACTTTTGCCTACTAGAGTCCAGAATAGCTGGAGAGTTTGTATAGACTATAGGAAGCTAAACCAGGCCACCAGAAAGGATCATTTTCCTTTGAAGTTCATAGATCAGATGCTGGATCGGCTGGCTGGTCGATCCATTATTGTTTTCTAGATGGCTTTTCCGGGTATTTCCAGATTCATATTGCCCCTGAGGATCAGGAAAAGACCACCTTCACGTGCCCCTTCGGTACGTTTGCTTATAGGAGGATGCCATTTGGCCTCTGTAATGCTCCTCGCACCTTTCAAAGATGCATGCTTAGTATTTTCTCTGATTTTATTGAAAACTGCATAGAGGTGTTTATGGATGATTTTACTATGTATGGCTCCTCTTTTGATGCTTGTTTTCATAGTCTAGATCTAGTTCTTCAGAGATGCATTGATCTTGATTTGATTACGAATTATGAGAAATGTCATTTCATGGTAGAGCAGGGGAATAGTATTGGGTCATGTAATTTCCAAAGAGGGTATTTACTGTGGATCCTGCAAAAATAAATGTAATTGCTTCATTGCCTTATCCATCTTGCGTGACGCGAGATACGTTCCTTTCTTGGACATGCAGGTTTCTACTGGGCGCTTTATAAAGGATTTCAGCAAAGATAGCACTACCATCATCCAAATCTGCTGAAAAATGATGCCTGTTCGAGTTTGATGAAAAGTGCAAAGAGTCATTTGACCATCCGAAGAAGGCGTTGACTTCTACCCACTGTCATCCAGCCCCAATTTGGACATTACCTTTTGAACTGATGTGTGATGCCTCAGAATTTTCTTTGTGGGGGCAGTTACGGCACAAAGGGTGGGCAAGGTTGCCCATGTAATTCACTATGCTTCTAGGACCCTAGATGCCGCACGAGCAAATTACACCACCACCGAGAAAGAGCTGCTAGCTATTGTTTTTGCACTTGACAAGTTTAGGTCTTATTTGCTAGGTTCTAGGGTAACTGTTTTTTCTGACTATGCAGCTTTGAAATATCTCTTGAAGAAGCGAAGCTAAGCCCCAGGCCGATCGGTGGATGCTTTTGCTTGGGAATTCAATGTGGAGATAAAGGATAAAAGTGGAGCTGAAAATGCAGTAGCAGATCATTTGAGTAGGATAGCAAGGGATGAGGATACATTTCCCATCCAAGATGATTTCCCGATGAGAGAGTTACATATGTATGGGGTAACCCCCTGGTTTCTGCGACATTGTAAATTTTCTAGTTCTTTGGTGTTGTTCCTGCAGGTACAAGTAGACGAAGTTCCATAAGCTGAAGAGCGATGCAAAGTATTATGTGTGGGACGACCCCTATCTGTGGAAGTTTTGCAGTGACCAAGTCATTCGGAGGTGTGTACCCGATCATGAGACGGAGTCCATCCTGCATTTCTCACATGCCTCTCCAGTTGGAGGACACTTTGGACCTCAAAGGACAGCAAGGAAAGTCCTGGACTCCGGGTTCTATTGGCCCACACTTTTTAGGGATTCATATGAGGTATATAAGAGTTGTAAAGAATGTCAAATAACAGGCCCGGCAATCACTCGTAGGAGTGAGATGCCCCAACAGCCCATGCTCTTTTGTGAAGTTTTTGATGTGTGGGGGATGGACTTCATGGGTCCTTTTCCTCCTTCTTTCGGTTTTATATATATTTTGTTGGCTGTAGATTATGTTTCAAAGTGGGTGGAAGCAATCCCCACTAGGACTAACGATGCTCAGATTGTTTCAAAATTTGTTAGGTCCAACATTTTTTGCAGGTTTGGTATACCCAAGGCCATCATCGAGTGACCAGGGCACACATTTTTGTAAGAGAACCTTGGAGGCCTTACTCGGAAAATATGGGGTTGTACATAGGGTGTCTCTTGCTTACCACCCCCAAACCAATGGCCAAGCTGAGATATCCAACAGAGAGATTAAGCAAATCACGGAGAAGATGGTGCAGCCAAGCGAGAAGGGAATGGAGCCGCCGTCTGGAAGACGCATTTGTGGGCCCAGGAGGACTGCTTTTAAGACACCTATAGGGATGTCCCCCTCAGGGCTAGTTTTGGCAAAGCATGCCACCTCACCGGTGGAGGTTGAGCATAGAGCATATTGGGCCGTAAAATGTTGCAGCTTGGACATGAAGAAATCTGGTGTTGAGAGAAAACTGCAATTGCAGCAACTTGAGGAGCTTAGGCTTGGAAGCTTATGAGAGCTCCAGGATGTATAAAGAAAGAACAAAACTATTTCATGATAGAATGATTGTTAGGAAAGAATTCTTTGTGGGTCGAAAAGTCTTATTGTTTAATTCCCTTTGAGATTGATGGTAGGAAGCTTAGGTCTAAATGGGATGGCCCTTTTGTTGTGACTAATGTGTTTCCTTATGGTGCAGTGGAGATTCAAAGTACAGGTACCAACAAGATTTTCAAGGTTAACGGGCAAAGGTTGAAGCCGTTCCATGGTGTGGATGCTGCTGACCCTGCGGATGCTAATATTGAGGAGCTATCTTTGGATGCTCCACCTTACACTGATGCTTGATCAGGGAGTTTCTTTTCCTTTCCCTCACTCTGATTGTAAAGTCTGTTGTTGTTCATTGGGGACAATGCATGTTTTAAGTGTGGGGGAGGGAATTAGTTGTAGTTTTTCTTTTCTTTGAATAAAGCTCCTGAATAATTTGAGAAGCTCAGGAGCATTTGTGCGTTGAGTTCTTAGTTGGCAAGTTTGCTAGATTTTGATTGATGTTGCACAGATTGCTTGCATGATTAATATGTGATGATTCCCCCTAGGCTGAAAAATGTTGAAAAATTTTGTGATTCCCATGTGATTGAAAACTGAACTTTGGGATTTTGTTATGGTAGCATGATGAATGATAAGTTTGGGGTGATAGGAAGCACACATTAGGGATAGTATCTCTTTCAAACAAATTGCATGAATGTCCAGGTGAGGTTTTTGAGCCTCCAACATGTTTTAAAATGTGTGAAAATCACTTTCAAGTTGCACTTCCCTGGATTTGATTGAATCTCTTTTTGGTTTGCATGATTATATGTGAGTAGCAAATGATTTAGGCAGTTTCTTTGTAAATAGCTACTTGGCCTGAATAAACTAATTCCTTTTGCATGTTCCCTAGTTAGCCCTTTTGAGCCTATTAGCCTATTAGTTCTTGATAACCTAATGTTATAAGCCCAAAAATCTAGAAAACCATGTTAACCTGATCTTAGGATTAGGAGAGCATGTAATCTTAGAATGGGTGCAAGAACTAAAGTTTGGGGTGGCTGCGTGGTGTAATATGTTGTTGGGATTGAAAAAAAAAAAGAAAAAAAAAAGGGGGTGTACAAATGAAAAAGAAAAAAAAAAGAAAAAAAAAAGAAGAAAAAAAAATAAAAAGACAAAAATGCCAAAAAGAAATAAAGAGAGCTGTAGCCACCCAGAAGTGTAAAGAAAAAAATAAAGAAAGGAGCTTGAGTGAATTTCTATGTGTAAATATAGTTCATGCTCTCTTAGTTCCTAGGGTCTTCAGCTTAGTTCCTTTTGTATATCCTACCCTTAGCCAGGCCCCATTACAACCCAATAAAGACCTTCTGATGTTGCTTGCATGTTCTCTGTGGGAACCATTTTGAGATGAAAAGCAAATTTTTGGGAAGTGTACTTGAGAAGTGAAACTGAGTGCAAATGGTTAGCTTTGACATAAAGCGAGTATCGAGTGAACAAATAATGCCCTTGTGAGGAAGGCAGTTATTTGGATTTGGTGATCTCCCTCTTGTGTGTGACTTAGACCCCCTGCTTAGATTTCTGATTGTTTTCATGATGAAACTCTCAATTGTTTGGAATAAGTGAATGTGGGGATTGTTCTGTTTGAAAAGGGGGAAACAATGAAGAAAAACTGTTTTTGATGTATTGCTTGAATGTGTGCAATGTTGATTGAATCTTTTGAGCTTGCCAGGTCTTGAGTCTTTTTGATTTTTTTTTAAGTCTTAGTTTGCTTGGGGACAAGCAAAGTTTAAGTTTGGGGTATTTTGATAAGCCTCTGGCTCATCTAGTTTTATAGCTAGTATAACCAGGGTTTTGTGCAAATTATATCGTATTTTCACCCAAATTAGATTAGATTGTCCTCAAGCAAGGTTTTGAGTCTCTAAAGTAGTTTTAAGTTAATTTAGCTAGTTTTAAGTCAAAATAATACACTTATGCTTATTTCCTTGTTTTCAGGTTAAGTAGAAGTTGAGAAAATAAAGAACAGGGGATTCACCCCGCGAAGGATTCGCTCGCCACGCGACCCCGAAGCCTGACTGTTCCAAGAAATTGCTAAGTCTCTGGGTCGCCACGCAAGAAGGTCTCGCCCGCGAGTCTTCCAAACCTGAAAAAGTCGAGAGGCGATCACGGCTTGCCCGTGTTGAAGGTCATGGCCGTGGCGAGTTTTGAAGGCAAAGAGTCTCACCTCGCGATCATCCCTTCGCCTCGCGAATCTGAAAGTCGAGAGCATCACGGTTAGGCCCGATGGCCATCACGGGCGTAAGGAGGAAACTCTTCATATCCTCGCCTCGCGAGAGTCACTTCGCCTCGCGAGAATGCCAAGGGTTCTTGATTTGTTTATGAAATTCGCCTCGCGAATGTTTGCTCGCCTCGTGAGCCCTCTGGTCCCAATTTGTATAAAAGCCTGTTACGAACATTTTGTAGAGACTTTTGCTTCTCCAACTTTCGAATATACATTTTCTTTGTGATTTCGTTATTGCCATGGAGCACTAAGTCATAGGATTAATCTCTTTGTTTGAGGATCCTATATACTTGAGGTTATGTAATCCCTATTTTAATTGCTTTTCCCTTTTCAATACCATACTTTGTATTTCTGTTTGCTTAATTCAGGAGTATCTTTGTATTGTATTGATTTATCTCTGGTGATATCATGTTCCTATAATTAATCGCATCTGCTTAATTTGCGTGTGTACATTTAGTGTTCGCTCGGTTCACGAAGGGCTTAATCCCGTTTGCTTAATTCGGGAATAGGGACATGTATCTGTGGTAGTAGTTTCGCTTGTAAATTACTATTACAACCGGGAGGGGATTAGAATCTGCTTAGGGCTTGGGATTACATTAACCAGGGATAGTTGGGAATTCTTGGCGATGGATTAATCGTTGTTTGATAACCGATAATCCCTTTTCAACTTGCTTTGTTTTTATTGCTCTGTTTTGTTTGTTTCTTAATTGCATTCCAATCCAAACCCCCCAAAAAACTTATTTTTGTGAAAAGTAATATTCTCAGAGTCCTTAGAGACGACATCCGAGTTGTCGCACTATACCACACTTTTAAACCCGCTCGTCCTTTTTGGCACGTGCGCTACAGCGCGACCAACAGCCAATTAGCTCTTACACATATGGTTAAAAATACGATAAGGATGATTACGTCGGAGAAATCTCCGATGCCCAAGGTAGACCGTCTTCCTTCCATGTTGCAGTTGATGGTAACATGTGCCTTCTTCACATATTGGACATGCTTTATGCCCCTTAACACTATACCCACACAGGTTCCCGTATACTGGAAAGTCATTGATGGTGCAAAATAACATGGCACGCAATCTGAATGTCTCACGGCAATACCCGTCGATCACATCAACGACTTCATCAGACATACTTCTCAAGTCTTCAATCAAGGGACTCGGATAAACATCAATATCATTTCTGGCTGTTTAGGACCGAAATCATCATACTTAACATAATGTATTTGCGCTTCATGCACAACCAAGGAGACAGGTTGTAAATTACAAGGAGAACAGGCCATGAACTATGAATACTACTTAAGTTTCCATATGGATTCATTCCATCGGTAGCAAGTCCAAGCCTGAGGTTTCTGGGCTCATTGCCAAAATCCGGAAACAAACTATCAATTCTCTTCCATTGCAAAGAATCGGCCGGATGGCGAAGCTGTCCATCACACTTCCTCTCATCTGCATGCCATCTAATGTTCTTTGCGTCATTTACATTAGCAAACAATTGCTTGAACCGCGGAATCACGGGAAGATACCATAACACCTTCGCAGGAGGACCTTTGGTGACCACATCACAACTAGAATCACCATCCTTCACTTTGTAGCGTGATACCCCACACAGGGCACTCGTGCATCTCTTCAAACTCTTTCATATACAATATGAAATCATTGGGGCAAGCGTGTATTTTCTTATACTCCATACCCATCGGACACAATATCTTCTTCACCTCATAGTTTCGAGATGGCAATGTGTTGCCTTCTGGAAGCATTTCTTTCAACAACTCAAGCAATTCAGTAAAGCTTTTATCGCTCCACCCATTTCTCACCTTCACATTGAACAATCTTAACACCGCTGACAACCGTGTGAAATTAGTGCACCCCGGATACAAAGCCACTTGCGCATCACTGCACAAAGTATCATACACATGTGCGCGCCGAAAAGACTCTTGCCCAACATCACGGATCATGTCCTCTAGTCCATCGTCCATTTCCACGTCATCAACTTCCTCTCTATCCGACACCCTCGGCCTGTCTAACGATTCACCATGACATATCCATGTTGTATAACTCTTGCAAATCCCCTCACAAATAAGATGATCACGTATCTCCTCGAGCTTCTAGTCGTCTCTCATTCAAACAGTTAACACAAGGACAATAAAACCTTCCATTACCACTATCGGGAGCATTTGTTTTTGCAAACTGTAGAAAATCTTCCACTCCATTCTCATACTCATCACTTGTCCGTCTAGCATTCATCCAACCGCGATCCATGACTAAACCAATACCTTCGTACTTAGTCCAACATATTCATCAACCACTTCTTATGACGGTATGGCCCTATCCCATTCGAGAAGAAACTTTTTCAACATTCGGTTAACGGTTAGTCCTTAACTCTCATGCTCATACTCGACAAAATTTGGCAGCATTTCCCCGCGGTCTCCGACGTACACTACTTGAACGCGATGACATCCACCACGATAAAGTATGCACCGGAGAACGAAAGGAAATGTATCAATCGAACTTTCATCAAGTATATAACATTAGAATCAATGAATAACTATTATAACTGAATTAAGAAAAAGTTTTTTCCCAAACTGTCCAACTTTGGACAATTCAAGATCCAACACAATGAGCGGTACATTAAGCACGTACACGTACACGTACGCTCATTAGTATTGCATCTCAAACGGAAACTAAGGCTTTACTAAATAATTAACATTAAGAAAAATAATAAAACACTCCAATCCCCAAGTCCAATGCAAGGGGAGATTGGAAAAGCGCACTAGTATTTGAAAAACTAACAACCATATATTTCTTAATTGAGTAATTGGCTAAAACATCATCCTAATATATGTTAATCATCATTTTAATGCCAACAATAAGCCTATTACCTAGTAAACTAGAAATCCAACCCCAACAAAAAACTATACCCATGTGGACCTCAAATGGAGATGATCCTCACATCAAGTGTTTCTAATGACTTGCCTACTTTATAATGAAACCAAAGACAATATTCATCATTCCATTGATTGATGTCCAACATGCTTAGCATTTTTCTCCTAAAAAATGAGGTTCTTATCCCTCTCTAGTGAGCTACGAAAGAATGTAGGAGACCAATAAATTTGACCGAGCATTAATTAGCTTCATAATTTTTCAGTTTTCAAACATCAATAAACATAATGCTTCAATTAATAAATGTTAACAGAACTATTTATAGATGTAGAAGAGAGTGGTAATTCCTTCACTCCACTGAAACTAGTGTCAAGAACATAATGTTTTCTTCTCATGAAATCTAGTAACTAGAAAGTGATCTTAAAACATTATGAGAAGAAAACATTATGTTCTTGACACTAGTTTTCAAACATTATGTTCAAGGGAAACACCTAGCACTTAGCATCTACCTAATACAATGAACTACTCGGTATGTAGCACTTAACACCTTAATATATATGAGAACTAACCAGCAATAACCACCAATTAGAGAACTAACCAGCAATAACCACCAATAACAAGTGAAGGAAAGAAACCTACCTCTAAAGGATGCGGCCGCTAAAGGTGACTTGTGAGAAGAGGAGGGCACAGACGTTGAAGGGGTTGCCGAAGTGGTTAGCAACAAATTAGTACCCTAGCACTACCAACTCCAAAACCTTTGGAAGCTGAAACATAAATAAGATTATTTCAGATTAGTTCACCAAGCTTTCTATAGTATAATTAATGAAGCATATATGCATGCTAGCCAATGGCGCTACCATCGGAGGTGATGACAAAATATGAGAAAAGTGAATAATATTCAACAAGAATGATGACTTACCAAGGGAACTGAGTTGATGGCACTCACAAGAATCGAAGATAGCCAAACAAAAACTATAGCCCCACCACCATAAAGCGATCTTGTGGACTTGTTTTCATGACATCCCACGATAATGATAAATGGAGGATTTTATTTCACTTGGTTAAAAGAAAGGCTGCCAAAGAGAATATTGGAATCGCAAGATTGTGGATTTGCCAAAAAGAAGTTCAGGAAAAAATTAAATTGGACTTGCCTTTTCCTTCAAATCATGAACAACTCGTTAGCATCTACGAAGTAGAAGTTTCTTACGAAGAAGCTCAGGTCTGAAGCAAAGAAGATTTAGGGATTCTTAAAGGTAGGAAACAAGAATACAAGTTAGAATTGTTAAAAGAAAAATAAAAAGAAACAGATTAAAAACAATATGATAAAGTTGAATAACAAGAACATTGAAAACATAAACCAAGCGAACTACTACACTTAAGGGTAGGGAATTGGGAAGACCTAATGCCAAAACTACTCTCTGTTAAGGTTCACGCGGTTAGGGTTCTTATTGCGCAACTGAGCGGAGTGGAGAAGGGAAGAGAAGTGGCGGCGAAGCTTCAATGAGACGAGATAGCTTCAATGAGAAAGGAGAGAATGACATTGAAGCTTCAAAGATAGAGTAGATAGATGAGAGAAGATCAGAGTAGAAAGAGAAGAGACTCACCAGAGATGATGGTCGCGACGATGAAGGTATGAGAGAGGCACACACGGTGGTGGTGCAAAGGGATGCACGAAAAATGCAGGTCAGGTTAGGGTTGTGGTGGTGCTCGCGGCGGTAGTGGTGAGTTGATGTTTGGGGGAGGAGGGGAACTAGGTCGCGGAGGAGGAAAGAATGGGGTTTTCTGAAAGAATGGGATAATGCGCGGAAGCGAAGGAGGGAAAAGGAAAAATTGGGACTATTACACATCGGTTATACCTAAAACCGATGTGTTAAACATCTTATACACATCGGTTATTCAGAAACAGATGTGTAAACATTAAACTTTTAAATTCTGATTTTTTTCTTTTAAATTTTATGCATCGGTTACTTAAAACCTATGTGTAAAAGTAATATTTATTTTCTTTTTTTTTTCTTTATAATTTTCTACATCGGTTATAAGGAACCGATGTGTAAAAGTAAGATTTTTTTTTCTTTTTTTTCTTTCTACATCGGTTATATAGAAACTGATGTGTAAAAGTAAGATTTTATTTTCTTTTTTTTTTTCTTTATACTTTTCTACATCGGTTATATAGAAACCGATGTGTAAAAGTAAGATTTTATTTTCTTTTTTTTTTCTTTGTACTTTTATACATCGGTTATTTATAAACCGATGTGTAATAATTTGGTTTTAATTTCAAAAATGCCACCGCCTCGTTTTACACATCGGTTTCTTAAAAACCGATGTGTAAACTCCGATGTAAAATCCCTTTTCTGCACTAGTGACACCTCTTCGAGCATCTAATCTCCTTACCTTCACGAAAGGTAAGAGGGGATTGCCTCGGGATATTCAATGACTATATGCATGTGTGTATGTGTTTACTTGAGTGATTTGAATATTATTGTGATATTGAGCCAATTCTTGAATAACTTGTTTACTTAAACTATTGTGGTTATTACTTAAAGTTGAACGTTACTTGCTTTAAAGTGTTATAAATTAAATATATGTGATGAACTGTCGTTAACTGTGATATTATTGTTGAGAATATATTATTGTTGATTGAAGTTTGAGAAGCTGGACTTGAGTCTGCGCACAATGATTATAAAGGATTAAAAGCCTTAATAAGCCTTGAATAGAACTTTGAAAGTATTGGTTTCATTTATAAAAGTTCCTTGTTTAAAACGCTTACTTCAAGAAAATGAAACTCTTATTTTAAAAAGAAACGTTGACATGGTTTTAAGACAATAGAAACTTCCTTTTATGATCCAAAGTTTGTACGAGAGAAAACCTTTTTCGAACTATGTGTTTCATGAAGGAAAAAACCCCTTCGAAAATATTTGACTTTATTCCATTAAGGATTTCAAAAGCAAACGAATTTCCAAATGTTTTATAAAAGACTTTGTAAAGGAAAATATTTTATCCTAAATGATTTAGAAACATTTCGGTTATTTGGATAAGTGACCGAGGCTTTGTTTTGGTTTTTGATTTTCATTGAAAGAAAAGTAAGAACATGTGAAATCGAATCTAGTATACGAGACGTCGGGATACTAGTGTTCTGTAATTTACACGTTGATCTTTGATCCGTGTCACGTTGCTGTGGACTGTGTGTCCTAATTACGTTGTTGTGGACTGTGTGTCCTATTCATGTTGTTGTGGACTGTGTATCCTAATCATGTTGTGATAAACGTTATTAAAGGCGAATGTTGTTTTCTATGACCACAAGTCTTGACTGGTGCATCGGTCTAAGGTGTTGTGATTGAGCACTCGGACCGCGCGTCCTGTGTTATTGATTTTCAAGTGATGAAAATTGTGAATAGTCGTTAGCCTTGGGCTTCGACAACGGAAAAGAGTGAACACAAAGAAAAATCTCAATAATGAAAAGTCTTTTATTCATAAGGGATTCGGGTCTCAATAAGGGATTCGTGACGGTGTTGATCCGGGTACATGAGGTGACAGAGACAACTTGCCAAACGTGGCATATGAGCCTGATCAACTCTTTCTTTCTTAATGATAAAACGGTGATGGTATCTCATGAGTTTAAGATTAGAGCCTGATAATAGAAGCGTCATGCATTATCTTTATAAAATTGATTGATTCGGGTATGAGACCCACAGAAATAATACTTGATGTGTGCCTATGAGTAATGTTTAAAATGTTAATATGCCAAGGTGTTGTATGTATCATGTGTATGGTTGTTGTATTATATATCCATTTGCCGGTTTCTCACTCTTACAGTTATATCAGGTCTCTTCGGGTTTTACTGTAGTACCTTGGTACTCTAGTACCGATGTTGCAGAGGAGTCTTTCTAAGTCACTTGAAGACCTAGTGTTAGAGGTTGGGAAAGTATTCTGATTGGGGGTCTCTCCAATGAATATTTGATAGAATTACCAGCTTAGGAGTCTGAGTTGGGTTGTATATCTAAAGAGGTTGGTGAATGTAGTGTTATATACATCCATCTGTAGTTTAAACTTTTTCTTTCGAAAATGGAAACTTATAGAAATGTTGTATGTCATGGTAACTTTGTTACGAATGTGACTTTACATTTTAAATGTATGTATGATGGATTTCAGAGTGATCCTTAAAGAAAAATTTTATACCCCAGTTTTCTGACTTAAAAGAAAACAATTTTCCGAAAGCAACCAGTAAATTATCTTTTGATTTACTTCCGCAGGTGTTCACTACAACATTTTTTAGTTTAGGCAACAACAAAAAACCGTTCCTAGAAGTATGAAAACCGTTGCCTAAACTTTAGGCAACAGTTTTGGCAACGGTTAAAAAAGTGTTCTCTAGGTGGCCGTTGCCTATTAACTTAGGCAACGGTTTTTCGCTTTAGGCCACGGTATCTCAATAACCGTTGCCTAAATTAGGGTAATAGGCCACGATTTTTAAACCCGTCCAATGGCAACGGTTTTCGTTCATATTATTTAGGCAACGGTTTCTTAATTGTTACTAGATGTTTCAGTCACGGTTATTTAAATGTTGGTAAATAGAATAAGGAACATTTATTTAACTATTGGTGGATGGTATATGTAACCCCCCCCCCCCCCTGGGGCATTACTTACGTAACACATGCGGAATTTAAATTAAAAGATAATTTGCTGGTGCTTTCGGAAAATAATTTATATAAGTATACAAGTATCAGAAATTGGTTATAAAAATTTTGTCACGACTCCTAAGCCTTGATTGGCACACAGACTTACTATCATAGTATGGCAAGCCTATTTAATTTAAAGAATATACTTGAATAAAAGCTAGTATTTTACGAAAATTTCGACAAAGTCTCCTCTGTAATTCAGACATCCCAGGTAAAAGAACACCTGCTAAAATAATTACATTTTCATTCCAGAATTCCAGTTACACCAAATACAACCAGGCATTAATATTCTAAAGATAGTTATATCAATTAGCTATACATGACCAAAAGGAAAAGTTTAAGTTTTCATTCAAAAGAGACGCTCTCCGAGCCATAAACGTTCCGTTTTAAAATATAGACTCTGAGTCATACTCATACAGACTTATCAAAAATCCAAGTCTCAAACCCTAAACTGGTCATTCTAAAAGTTATTCCTGAGAAGAACTCACGTGATCATTACACAATCAAGTACTTCATCAAGTAACTAGATCTAAGTCTCTGAGTGACTTAGGAAGACTCATCTGCACATCTGTACTAAAATACCCAGGGTACAATAGCAAACCAGAAGAAACCTGATATGTTTGTAAGGGTGAGATACCGACAAATCGATATATCACACAACAACCATATACATGATACATACATCACATAATCATATAAGCAGTTAAATCATGCATATACATAACATAACAGTGTTATATCAAAGGGTCTCAAACCCGCACAGTCAATCTTTTGAAAATATGCATGACACTTCAATATCAGGCTCTAACTTAATCTCATGAGATATCAACACCGTTTTTCACTGGAGAAGAATTAGAGTTGGTCAATCTCTAGCCCACCGGGCAGTTGCCTCCTTACCCTCATGCATTAAGGTCTCAGGACGAGCAACGTCACATGTGCCTCTTCACTCGGTTTACATGGACAGACTCCCAGATACCATCTTTGTATCTGATATATATCAATAGCACGTCTGCTTGGGGAAATGCACATGAGAAAATATTTTATTTAAAAGGTTTTCTTTGTGTTCATTCTTTTTCACTGTTGCAGCTCAAAGCTAACGACTTAATCATCATTTCCCCATCACTTGAAAACTTAGAAGCATAGGACACACAGTCCGAATGCTCAATCACAACGCCCGAGACCGATGCACCAGTCCTAGGCTTGTGGTCGTAGAAAACAATATTCACTTTTAACAATGTTCATCACAACGTGGTTAGGATACGCAGTCCACAACAACGTGATTAGGACACACACAGTCCACAACAACGAAATCAGAACGCACTGTCCTCGATTTTGAGAATTGGACTCTCAGTCCATAACATCATGAATAGGACTCATGGTCCACAACAACGTATTTAGGACACACGGTCCATCACAGCGAAATCAAAACGCACTGTTCTCAATTTCGAGAATTGGACTCTCAGTCCATAACATCATAACCAGGACTCATAGTCCCGAATTAACACTCATAACCAGGACTCGTAGTCTCGAATTAACACTGATCCAAGATCACGTGCGCATAACTGAATACTAGAGGCGACGTCTCGCGTACTAGATTCTCTTTCTCAAGTATTTATTTTTCGTTCAGTGAAAATCAAATTCAAAACCGAATCCTCGATAACCTATCCAGGCTTACCGGAAAGTTTCTAAAATATTTAGGAAAAACCTTTTCTTTGAAAATCATTTATAAAGCATCTTTGAAATTCTTTTATCTTTGAAATATTTCCCCCAATAGGATATTGCCAAATAATCTTGAAAGTTTTCACTTGAAGACACATAGTTCGAAAAGGATTTTTCTCTTGTATAACAATAGTTCACCAAAACCATTTCAACATTTAAAACAAGTACTTTAAGTTTAAAGAGCTTTTTGGAAA
The DNA here is from genome assembly GCA_030762895.1 of Sophora flavescens. Lineage (NCBI taxonomy): Eukaryota > Viridiplantae > Streptophyta > Magnoliopsida > Fabales > Fabaceae > Sophora > Sophora flavescens. The sequence continues at coordinate 32,494,261 of CM061065.1, read as the reverse complement.
AGAACACCAATCCCTTCATCTTCAAAGCTTACTAAGGTTTTTAATCCTTATAACGGTTGAGCACAGACGCACGTCTGGCTTAGCAAACTTTCAATCAACAACAGTATATATATCATCAGTTCAATGCTAATATCACAGTTGAAAGCAGTTCATCACAGATATGCATTATAACATTTAGAACAAGTACAGTTCAACATCAGATAATAGCATAACAGTTCAAGTATATCAGATATCCAAGTAAGCTCAATTAACAAATAAATATCCAGTTAAACACATACACACATGCATACAGTTATTGAATATCCCTAGGAAAACTCCCCTTACCTTTGAAGACAAGTAAAGGATCCTCGTCTTAATACTCACATTAACTCCAAGAGTGTAACTATCTACTCCATCAAGCAAGCATAGCCGTGTCAAACGTCTCAGAGAGGGAATCCAACAACGCGCAACAACCAAAAATCAAGAAATCAATTACACATGATCAAACACACATTCTAATTTGATCTAAACACTTAACCTTCTTACCAAACAAGATCATTTTCAAAGAAAATCACGTTTGGAGCTTATGCTTCACAATACCCTTTAAGGAAACTTTGTTTTGATTAAAAGATCATGAAAAGAACTTTGGGAATCATCCATTTAGAGTCCTAATTGCACTAAATCATAATTAATTTCACAAAAACATACCCAAATTCAAATAAAATCACATTGGGGTTTTAGGGCTCCTTATTAAAATTTAGGGAAAACTCAGAATAATGAAATTGGTTTAGGGAAACACAGATTCACAGTCCTAATTTCATAAAACAAGCTTTAATCTTAAGATTAAAATATGAAATCAGAGGGTTAGGGTTAGGGTTTCAAAATCGATTTGGGGAAAATGAAAGGAAAGTAAAACATAGGGGAAGCAACTCACCCAAGGTAGAAGAAGAGAGGACATGGTGGCTGAAGGTGGTGGTGATGGCGGCGGCGAGACGGAGCAGCCGTGAACGGGGGAGTTTCGGGTCGGGACGCGTGTAGATCGCGACTGTCTTCTCCCTACGCGGCGCGATCGTCGTCCTTTCCACGCCAGGCGGTGGTCGACGACGTCGAATGGCGGAGCAGCGGCCAGGACGCGCTCGGGACGAGCTGGGTCGCGGCTGAAGGATTGCAGCACCGCGCTCAAGGCGACGCGCACCACGACGGCAAGGAGCGGCTGGTAGCATGGCCGTGATGGTGGCCGGATGGCGGACTGGGCGGCGCTCCTTCGGTGGCTGGCTGCGGCTGAGTTGTGGAGAGAAAGAGGAGGAAGAAGAAGATGGAGTCAAGAGGGAGAAGCAGAGAAAGAAAAGAGAAAAAGAGGGAGAAGGCATCGAGAAAGAGAGAGAGAAAAAGAGAAAATGAGTTTTTAAACCAATTACCTAGTGATAGGTACAAAATGAGTGATAAATATTAGGCCTAAAATAAACATGTTTTTACTTTTTAGAATCTAAAAATAAAGATTGATAAGGTTATGTTTTCGAAATTCAAATTAGAGTAAAGATTAATAGTTGAACTGATCCACTAAGAAAATACTCAGTCCAAAATTTAATCTCCGATTAAGGTCAAACCAAAATATTTTTAACTCTAAAATTAAATATGATGAGAATATGAAAATGCTTTTCTCTTATTTACATTATTTAAAATATTTTTCTGTACTGGTATAATAGTGACAATAACGTAAATTATTGTCTAGTAAACGTGCATTCACTGAAATAAGTCGGTGCTAACGCACCTAATAAAATAATTTGAAGAGAGTAATTTAATTACTCAAACTAAACCACATAACAAAATAAATTTAAACATCTAAATAAAATAATTAATCATAGGTGTAAAAACTAGGGTGTTACATTACTACCCCTCTTAAAAAAAATTTCGTCCTCGAAATTTCGTAGCTCAAAACTACACAGGATTTTGTAATCACATTTTAACTCTAAAATCTTTCTTTGTATTCTCATCGCTTCATTCCTTTCATCTATAACACTATAACAGGATCAATTCCTATGCCATTCTATTTATCCTTGAAACTTTTTCACTACCGCATTAGCTCCACTACCTTTGATATTTCATCTTAGTCTATTACACTTCCAAGAACAAAATCAACGCTTAATCTCTTCATTTAACTTTCTCAATACAAATCCATTAGGAAAACTTTCTCCAATATCTAACTTTCACAGCTAACACCAAAACCAACACTAACTTTACATAACATCAATTAACCTTCTACTCAAGAGATGCAATCATACTCTTAGTTTTCTTTGAATATATTCCACCACTCCAAATTATATCATAGTCATTCATTTCAATCTTAAAGAATACAATTACATTTCTCCATGCAATTACAACCAAAAGGAATCACTTCAACTTGAATTAACCAAAATCATAATTCTTAAACTTTTCTAACAACTTAGTTTCACTCAAGAACTCCTTTTTACTATTTCCGTTCAACTTAAGGAAAACTACCATATATATTTTTCTGTTAATCCTCGGACTCACAAAGTCAACATTAACCATAAACTTTGATCACTACTCTAATTTCCTTTAATGTTATATCTGCCTCGATCATGATAAAATCCATCGTAATCATCTCACTCAATGACGTTGAACTTAAGGGTCCTCATAGTACCATTCACATCTATACACTAACGAAACTCCTATCAGCTCTGGTTCGTCCTCCCATAGAGATGAAAAAAATTAAGTACCACACTATCTCCCAACTAACCTGCTAAAGTTAGGTCACCTCATTCCTTATCCATCCCACTGAGGATGATCAGTTGGACTTAGCCTCAACTTAGTCCTCGGCACTTAAAGTAAACTTAACCGTCACACATTGATAAACTTCCGTTTTTCATCTGAAACAACACTTGAAGATACTCCATGAAGTATAAACAATCCTCTGATACATTATTCGGTTCACTAACACTGTATAGTGGATCTTAACTCGTAAGAAGGGTGTAGACTTCACCAGTCGATCCACAATCACTTGAATTCAAACAAGACTCATGTAGGCCTTCAGCAAACTGATAACAAGGATTCATGGCAATGCCAATATCTTAACAAGGATCGAAAAGAATTTCATTAATTTGAAGGATACAGGAACATCCAGTAGGGAAAAAGATCCTCCCATCAGGTTCGTGGGTGTAAAAATGCATGATCAATACACATTTACAAACATGAATCTAATAAAGTTCATTCTTCCACAAGAATCTTCCAGCGGATATAAGGAATCAAAGGGTGAATAATGTCTAATCCCAAGAGGATTAATTCTTATTCTTAATACAAAGAATTTACAAAATGATGACTTTCACCTCTATCAAAAATAGAAGCGACGAAACTAAGTTTCACCAAGAAACTTCTGCTATCACAAAATTATCTGGGTTATAACTCAAGAAATAGTCATAACCACTTCTCTCAACAAAGTGTGAAAGTATCCAGACCAATCGATTCCTTTAAACCAATTCACTCAAATGTCTAATACATCGAGGATCATTTAGAAGTGTGAGTACAACTTCTCACAAACAAAGAAATGTATAACTGGAAATTTATGAATCAGCATAACTAATTCATGAGTCCTGACAGACTGCAAATTAAAATCAGAAAATATGTCTGACACATACCAACTTCACCGTTGTGATTATCTAATACAATCACAGGATTTGAGAAATAATTGTCAACTGACAAACACAAGAGAATCAAAGGGTACAATGAATAATTCCTTAATCACGAGACACTCACCCAAGATCGAAGATCCACTCGATTCATCTTGGTTCCAACCAACATACACATCTTTCTAGCCAAGCTTAGTATGACCACCTTGAATTGGGTACAATCCCGGACAACTTAACCAATCGATCCAACATACAAAAGGTTGATATTTCCTCATAAATTGGGTTGACGATGCAAAACCTTAGATAGGTCATCACTCCAATCTGGTAATACCTCGTCTTCAAGTCGATCTTTGAGTAGATGACAACTCCTCGCAATTTATTTACCAAATCAACTACGCAAGTTAGAGAATACTTGTTCCTAATTCGTCCTTTTACCTAGTCGTCAGAAATCTAGACAGTGACACGAGCCTCCACACCACGTTGGTGCTTCACAAGGAAAACACTCGGTCTAACAAATGATTCAGACCACCGATCTTTCAGTTGAATCGAGTCGTCGAACTCGTTTCAATCTTTATAGGCAACATCCTACACAAAGGAACAGAGATCTGACCGCATCCAGAAACTAGATCAATCAAAAATCAATGTCCTTTGCTAACCATAGACCTAGAATATTTCCAGGGAACACTCCCGGAAAAATCCTTTTACACAAGCATCTTGTTTCAAATGTCTGACACGATTCGCAAGAATAATCGAATGTCATATTCGAACCCAAGTAACATTCAAGATCTACGGTCTCCCAAGACATAAAGCCCTTGGAAAACCATCAAGAAACATATACTTGTGCGTCAACACACATTGCTTCAACAAGAAACAATTCAAACAAGAGCCAACCAGAGATCACACAACAAAACTTAACAGACCTATTCCCCAAAGATCCCGAAAGACTCGACCAGCTCTGGTACCACCTTGTAACGCCCCCTTGGGGCATTACTTACGTAACACATGCAGAATTTAAATTAAAAGATAATTTGCTGGTGCTTTCGGAAAATAATTTATATAAGTATACAAGTGTCAGAAATTGGGTATAAAAATTTTGTCACGACTCCTAAGCCTTGTTGGCACACAGACTTACTATCATAGTATGGCAAGCCTATTTAATTTAAAGAATATACTTGAATAAAAGCTAGTATTTTACGAAAATTTCGACAGAGTCTCCTCTGTAATTCGGACATCCCAGGTAAAAGAACACCTGCTAAAATAATTACATTTTCATTCTAGAATTCCAGTTACACCAAATACAACCAGGCATTAATATGCTAAAGATAGTTATATCAATTAGCTATACATGACCAAAAGGAAAATTTTAAGTTTTCATTCAAAAGAGACGCTCTCCGAGCCATAAACATTCCGTTTTAAAATATAGACTTTCTGAGTCATACTCATACAGACTTATCAAAAATCCAAGTCTCAAACCCTAAGCTGGTCATTCTAAAAGTTATTCCTGAGAAGAACTCACGTGATCATTCCACAATCAAGTACTTCATCAAGCAACTAGATCTAAGTCTCTGAGTGACTTAGGAAGACTCCTCTGCATATCTGTACTAAAATACCCAGGGTACAATAGCAAACCAGAAGAAACCTGATATGTTTGTAAGGGTGAGATACCGACAAATCGATATATCACACAACAACCATATACATGATACATACATCACATAATCATATAAGCAGTTAAATCATGCATATACATAACATAACAGTGTTATATCAAAGGGTCTCAAACCCGCACAGTCAATCTTTTGAAAATATGCATGACACTTCAATATCAGGCTCTAACTTAATCTCATGAGATATCAACACCGTTTTTCACTGGAGAAGAATTAGAGTTGGTCAATCTCTAGCCCACCGGGCAGTTGCCTCCTTACCCTCATGCATTAAGGTCTCAGGACGAGCAACGTCACATGTGCCTCTTCACTCGGTTTACATGGACAGACTCCCAGATACAATCTTTATATCTGATATATATCAATAGCACGTCTTCTTGGGGAAACGCACATGAGAAAATATTTTATTTAAAAGGTTTTCTTTGTGTTCATTCTTTTTCGCTGTCGCAGCTCAAAGCTAACGACTTAATCATCATTTACCCATCACTTGAAAACTTAGAAGCATAGGACACACAGTCCGAATGCTCAATCACAACGCCCGAGACCGATGCACCAGTCCTAGACTTGTGGTCGTAGAAAACAATATTCACTTTTAACAATGTTCATCACAACGTGGTTAGGATACGCAGTCCACAACAACGTGATTAGGACACACACAGTCCACAACAACGAAATCAGAACGCACTGTCCTCGATTTTGAGAATTGAACTCTCAGTCCATAACATCATGAATAGGACTCATGGTCCACAACAACGTATTTAGGACACACGGTCCATCACAGCGAAATCAGAACGCACTGTTCTCAATTTCGAGAATTTGACTCTCAGTCCATAACATCATAACCAGGACTCATAGTCCCGAATTAACACTCATAACCAGGACTCGTAGTCCCGAATGCTCTTCGATCCAAGATCACGTGCGCATAACTGAATACTAGAGGCGACGTCTCGCGTACTAGATTCTCTTTCTCAAGTATTTATTTTTCGTTCAGTGAAAATCAAATTCAAAACCGAATCCTCGATAACCTATCCAGGCTTACCGGAAAGTTTCTAAAATATTTAGGAAAAACCTTTTCTTTGAAAATCATTTATAAAGCATCTTTGAAATTCTTTTATCTTTGAAATATTTCCCCCAATAGGATATTGCCAAATAATCTTGAAAGTTTTCACTTGAAGACACATAGTTCGAAAAGGATTTTTCTCTTGTATAACAATAGTTCACCAAAACCATTTCAACATTTAAAACAAGTACTTTAAGTTTAAAGAGCTTTTTGGAAAAGAACACCAATCCCTTCATCTTCAAAGCTTACTAAGGTTTTTAATCCTTATAACGGTTGAGCACAGACGCACGTCTGGCTTAGCAAACTTTCAATCAACAACAGTATATATATCATCAGTTCAATGCTAATATCACAGTTGAAAGCAGTTCATCACAGATATGCATTATAACATTTAGAACAAGTACAGTTCAACATCAGATAATAGCATAACAGTTCAAGTATATCAGATATCCATGGCTGGCGGCGCTCCTTCGGTGGCTGGCTGCGGCTGAGTTGTGGAGAGAAAGAGGAGGAAGAAGAAGATGGAGTCAAGAGGGAGAAGCAGAGAAAGAAAAGAGAAAAAGTGGGAGAAGGCGTCGAGAAAGAGAGAGAGAAAAAGAGAAAATGAGTTTTTAAACCAATTACTTAGTGATAGGTATAAAATGAGTGATAAATATTAGGCTTAAAATAAACATGTTTTTACTTTTTAGAATCTAAAAATAAAGATTGATAAGGTTATGTTTTCGAAATTCAAATTAGAGTAAAGATTAATAGTTGAACTGATCCACTAAGAAAATACTCAGTCCAAAATTTAATCTCTGATTAAGGTCAAACCAAAATATTTTTAACTCTAAAATTAAATATGATGAGAATATGAAAATGCTTTTCTCTTATTTACATTATTTAAAATATTTTTCTGTACTGGTATAATAGTGACAATAACGTAAATTATTGTTTAGTAAACGTGCATTCACTGAAATAAGTCAGTGCTAACGCACCTAATAAAATAATTTGAAGAGAGTAATTTAATTAATCAAACTAAACCACATAACAAAATAAACTTAAACATCTAAATAAAATAATTAATAATAGGTGTAAAAACTAGGGTGTTACAGTATAGGCAACAATTTCGTAACTGTTGCTAGACGTTTTAATATAGACAACACTTATTTTACTGTTGGTAAATAATATAGAAATTGGTTAACTCGACTTTAGGGGACATTTTGGTAACTATTATAGAATAAATCGACAACGATGTTAGCTTTTATTATATTGCGAGGAAAGTCTTTTATATGTTTATACATAACTAAATATATATTTTAACCTTTCAATTACAACACCTAAAAACATACTCGTCACATGTAATTCTGTAACAAGATATCAACTGTTTTTTATTCTTTCAACTCCCAAGCACCGAAAAACATATTCGTCGCATGTAATTCTGCAACAAGATATCACAGATTCAATAATACAGCAAAGCCAAAGACAGCCAAACCTGTAGAGCATACTCCTAGTTGCACAACAAACAGAGTCTTCAAATGACACTCTTAGACTATGAGAGCCATCACAAACAGAGCAACCACCCATCTGAACTAATACCACTTAAAAAAGCTAACATAATAGTTTTCTTCTAAAATCCAAAAGAAAAAAGAAAAACATCCATAAAGATTATATGCTTCAATGTATGTTGATATCATCATTTGTCTTCTATGTCTTGATATTGTTCTTCCTCACCAAGAAAATCTTCCTGCATATATGACAAAAGATATATAAGTTAGAAGCTGAGTTATATAGTTCAATTAGATTATGAAATGAGGAGAAAATGGAAACATGCTACTGTACTTTATATAACATGAGCCTTTATAAGCTACCTAGTTTCTTCTCTCCCTAATGATACCAAGAAAACAAGTCTCAAGCATTATTGCCAAGTAATGAACCAATAATATAATAGGTCATTCTCCACCATTTTATATCAAGTATCAAAAGCATGACAAGCAACATTTTTTTTATGTGTGCTAAACTGTATTTATATTTGAGTACAAGGGGTACCTGAACCCGTATATAATAAAAGAGAACGCTAAGGTAAAATTTCAACCAAGAGTAACAATTTACAACTAGGTTGAAATTCTCACTTGTGATCCAACAAAAACACATCCCCATGGACATAGTATAGACCAACAGGACCCAACACATCTAATGACCATACAAGGCCAAAACCAAAACCAAAAACCAAACTCAAGTGTAAAAGCTAGCTGAATATTCAAAGGCCCACCAGATATATTTAAGAATTTTTTGAAAAGACCAAAGCTCACCAGAATTACACAACACCACATTACCGACTTGAAGAACCATGGAACGAAAAAACAAGAAACAAAAGCTATCCATATAAGGTACAAACTAATATCAGTAGAAGCATAAACCATGTAAAGCCTTCAAACTAGAAAAAATCATGAAGGTAAAGCATACATGTTCGTTATTTGGAACATGAGTTGATGTAGAAGAATGTGATGCTGCATTGTTTTTGTTGCCAAAAGCATTTGCCATCATATCATCCAAATCCTCTTCATCCAAATTTGTCTTGTTTTGCTTCAATAAACTTCTTACAAGTGCTTCCAATCCATCAACCTTCTTAAACATCTTATTCATCTCATGCGAATGTTGTTTCTTAATCGCAGCAATTTCTTCATTTCTTTTTAACATAGATGGTGTGACGGTTCTTCCAAAGCAACGCACTTTCCCCGACTTTTCTTTGCCAAAGAGTGATCGAAAAGTTTGTCCAGCAGATTCATTTGAGTTTTGAATTGAATCTTTAAGCGTAGTCTAATAAAAGAACATTAATGTTAAGGATAAAATCAAGACTTTAAATACACTTGATGGATAACACTAGACTTACAATAACAACTTGCGTTTCTGGATCTACTTCCTTTCCATTTCGGCTTTGGCGAGTCTCGACGAACATTTCAGCTTGAAGGACATCCCCTCCCTTCTTGTTTGCATGCTACATCAATTAGTTGAGCAATAGGGAACACATATTGATTATAAGATTTATTTGTTTTAGATATGGAAAATAACACACACATACACACTTATAAATTCATTGCCAATCGAGCACGAATTCTAGCAAAAAAATTTTCTAGCATTTTTTTTTTGATAATTTTCTGCATTATAGAGGAACAAATGAAAGTGAGAAAATAAAATAATTTAAAATTAAAAAGTGTATAATTATCTTACTTGGATAGTATCGTGGTTCCAATAAGCCATCAATTGTCTAAAATGGGCTTCAGGTATGGTCTCTGGACGATGTTTTAACCTTTCCCTCAAATTAGAGTATTTCAAAAAATGCTTCTTCTTGATAGAGTTCTTGTAGCGTCTCCAAGCATCATTTATGCGAGAAAATACCGCTTTCCTTCCTTTATTGGGAACAAGGTATTTATCCTACAAAAAAAGAAAGAAACAAAAGAATATCATTGACATCAACTTAATTATTAAATATTAAAGTATTCAATGAAATCCAATGAAATATGAAAAATGCCTTCCCCATACATTAACATATTCCCACATGCGATCCTTGTAATCAACAGGAACAGCTTTAAAGTTTGTGTAAATCAAGGGACAAAAGTCTGAATTCCTTGCTATAGTGCCCAAGAAATAACTTAAGTCAGAAACTATTTTGTCAGTGGGCCCAATTGTCTCTCCATAATCATCTAAGATAATTTCTTGACGATCTTGCGTAGGTCTTGCATGAATGCTCAAGCATTGTGTCGGTCCTCGCGTTCGTTTCTTAGATGCCCCTATATTGACATAGAAGTTATGCAACAGAAGATAAAATACAAAAGATGGCATACATATATAAGGTGTAGAACAAATTATAACTAACCAATTCCATATAACTAAACAAATATGGCATGCATACATTCCTTACCATTTATTTCACCACCTTCCTCTTGGAGTGCATATTCTTCTTGTTCGATGTCATTTTGTTCTTCATCTTCACTCTCATTTCCTATCTCTTCTTGCTCACCGACCTCTCCATTTTCTTCAAGAAACTCATCAATTAACATTGGTGGGCAGATTGGGATTCTTTTTGTCTTCTTCATAGGGCTTTGCTGCATTGCCATTGATTCATCATCTTGAGTCATTGCCTTTTTCACAGCTTGCCTCTTTAGACCTTGCTTTTGGCTAGATCCTTTGATTTCAGCCATGGATGCTTTCATAGGTAACTTCTTTTGGCTTGCACTCACAGATTGGCTCTTCGGATCTTGATTTTGATTAGATCCTTTTCTCTGTGTCATGGTTGACAACTTCTTTGGATCATGATTTTGTCTAGATCCTTTAGGTAGAGTGATGGTTGGTTCCATTGGCAACTTCATTTGACTTGTACCAACAGATTGACTCTTTGGATCTTGACTTTGACTAAATCCTTTGCTTTGAGTCATGATTGCTTCCATTGGCAACTTCTTTGGAACATTATTTTGTCTGGATCCTTTAGGTTGAGTGATAGCTGGTTCCATTGGCAACTTCTTTTGACTTGTACTCACAGATTGGCTCTTTGGATCTTGACTTTGACTAAATCCTTTGCTTTGAGTCATGATTGCTTCCATTGGCAACTTCTTTGGAACATTATTTTGTCTAGATCCTTTAGGTTGAGTGATAGCTGGTTCCATTAGCAACTTCTTTTGACTTGTACTCACAGATTGGCTCTTTGGATCTTTATTTTGACTAGATCCTTTGCTTTGTGTTAGGATTGCTTCCATTGGCAACTTTGTTGGATCATGATTTTGTCTAGATCCTTTAGGTTGAGTAATGGCTGGCTCCACTAGCAACTTGTTTTGACTTGTACTCACAAATTGACTCCTAAACATAGGCTTGTGTATGGATCCTTGAACTTCCATCCTAGTTGCATTAGTACTTTCAGCATTGCGAACCAGCTTCTCACGCTTGATTTTAAACCTCTTAAGCAATTCAGTGCTTGATCTTACATTTTCCTGGATATTGAAAGTAACACTTTCACCCTTGTCTTGCTTTAAGCTTGCTTCGTTCATTTTCTAACAAGAAAAACATAATACAAATTTAGGAAATGCAACATATAATTAGTAGATAACAATGAATTTTATAACATCGATATTAACCATCCAGCCATCTATACACCTAGATATTATAGCATAACAAGTGTTTTGCAGATTTTGTGTTACTTGAGACAACACAAAGATCACCAAAACACCCACTGATAGTGTGATTTTACATGATGTTTGCTGTATACTTTTGCATGCATTTTACATATAGATTAGGCATTCTTGAGTTGAGTTTTATTAGATTTTTCCTTGGAACGGGTGAAGGTGGTTTTGTATGTTGTTTTGCAGGAATCATTGAAAAATATGGTTAATTTAGTGCCAAGGGGGTGAAGAAACAGTGGAGAATGAAATTCTGGGAATGCTCGCCCCACGAGAATATGTTCGCGCCGCGACTGAAGACAGCCAGAAACAGCAGAATGTCATCCTTTCTGGTTCGCCCCGCGAATAACACCTCGCCTCGCGACCCTGAGAGCTGACTGTTCCAGGAAAATGTAAGCCTTTGTGGTTCACCTAGCGAACAATAACTCGCCTCGCGATAGTTCCAAGCGCTGAAGACCAACAGTTTAATATTCGCCCCGCGAGTGTGCGAAAATCAGAATCAGTTTTAAGCTGTTTAAGGCAGAATGGGAAAAGACATCCAGGGAGAATTGGAAAAGGTTACGAGTTGGAAAGCAGAAAGGCTCTGGGAACCAGAGGCAGAGTGTGGAGGATTGCTCCCATGGACTCCCTTCTCTCCTTCATCCATTTTTCTCTTGTTATGGATATTGTTATGAGGAACTAAACCTCCATTGTTGGGGTTAGGGTAACTATGTCTGAATTGTTATGTATTTGATTTAATCTTGCAATATAGTTTCTACTTTGTTATTGAGTGGTTAATTTTCTGTGCTTAATGCTTGTTGTGGCTAGCACCCCCATGACTTGATTAGTGTTTTGCTATGTAATGGAGACGTTCGTATCATAACCGGAACTGAAATTAATCACCTAGTAATCCTTACATCTAGAGATGGAGTTTGGTTTACTAGTAATCGCGTAATCCTTAATCCTAATGCAATTTCATTAATCTAGGCCACCTAAGAGATTAGGGTCTATTAGTGGAATTAGGCTCTTGTCATCCGAGAGATCGGGGCTTGAGTAGTTTAGTGGATTGATTGTCATAACTGAAGTAGAAACTGTTTGTGAGTGTTTCATTGCATGAGGATGAAGTTTAGTGAACCTAACCCCAGCTACTTTTATCATCTTTGAAACCCATCTTTTATTGCCTTCCAAGTATTTGAGAAAATAACAAAAAGAGTTTGTTTTTCTTATTTGGTTTATTTTTACTTTCGTGGGATTGATAATTAGTTTAGAACTCTCTTCAAATCAAGAATCGCTTAGATAGTAGTTGAAGTGGTACGTGCTAGTACTTGTTGCAGTGCTCGTGGGAACGATTAAACGGTCTCACCACCGTATTACTTGCACGACTGGGTATACTTGCCCAGATTCGTCTAACAAGTTTTTGGCGCCGTTGCCGGGGACTGTATTTCAATATTAGCATATCCATTTTGGTTACTAATTTGAGCACAAAATTTTTCTGTTTTAAAATTTTTCTTTTCTGTTATAAACTGTGTGCTGTCATTTTTTTTAGTGTGTTTGCTGTTGTGTGCTAACCTTTACTACTAACAATCTTGTTTGCTAGACTGTTTGTGTATGCGAGGTACTATTCCAGCTGACCAACTCTTATACGATCCAGAAATTGAAAGAACAGCTAGGAAGAATAGGAAGCAAGCAAGACAGCAGAAGTTGTTAAGACAACAAGGAGAAGAACAAGAGACTTCCACATCTCAGGTTACTCAGGAAGAACTCAAGATGGCAGGGAATGGTGAAGATACACCACCACCACGGAGGACACTTGGTGACTATTCCAATACAAATTTCAACAGGCATGTCACTAGTATAGTGAGACCTCCGGTGAACTCCAACAATTTTGAACTCAAGCCAAATCTCATCAACATGGTTTCACAAAATCAGTTTGCTGGGTTGGAGAAGGAAGATCCTAACAGTCATATTTCCACTTTCCTGGAGTTGTGTGATACAGTGAAGATAAATGGTGCTTCTGATGATGCAATTCGATTGAGATTGTTCCCTTTTTCTTTAAGAGATAGAGCCAAGTCTTGGCTCCAGTCACAACCAAGGGGGAGTTTCACTACATGGGACAGCTTAGAAGAAAAGTTTCTGGCAAGGTTCTTCCCCACATCAAGATTTGTAAAGGCAAGGGGTGACATCATGAGTTTTTCTCAACAAGAAGGTGAGACGCTGCATGACGCCTGGGAAAGGTTCAAGGAATTGCTCAGGAGATGCCCAAATCATGGTTTTGATGATCTTACTCAGATGAAAACATTCTGTAATGGATTGAGGCCATCAACCAGGTACATGTTGGATGCCTCAGCTGGAGGTTCAATGAATACAAAGACAGCAGAGGAAGCCCTGACTTTGATAGAAGCAATGGCCTCTAATGATTACTTGATGCATCATGATCGGGGTCCCACCCAAAGAAGGGGAGTGTTGGAGCTAGATTCACAAACTGCATTGTTGGCTCAGAACAAGATCATGACACAACAATTGGAGTCTCTTACCAAACAACTAGCTCAACTCCCACAACAACTCCAACTGCTTCAAGGGACAACCATGCCACACCAGCAGGTACTGAGATGTGATTTTTGTGGAGGTGATCATGAGAATGGAAGATGTGAGGCACCACCTAGTTCCCATGAAGAAGCAAATTATATGGGGAACTATGGGAGACAAGGCAACAACCAAGGGTGGAGGAATCAACCAAATTTTGGTTGGAATCAAGATGCCGGGCAAACAAGCAAGCCTCCTCCTACTCAACCGCTTCAAGATCGGGTTTCTAGTCTGGAGAACACACTCAATCAGTTTATGCAGTTGTCCATGACGAACCAGAAAAATACCGATGCTTCTCTAAAGAATTTGGAGGTTCAAGTTGGCCAAATTGCAAAGCACCTAGCCGAGCAAACTAGCAGCAGTTTTTCTGGTAACACTCAAACTAATCCGAAGGAGCATTGCAATGCTCTTGTGTTGAGGAGTGGAAAAATTCTTGAGAATGTGGGCGGCGAACCTTTGGTGAAGAATCAGAATGTTGATGGGAAAACAGAAGTGAGTGCTGAGAAAAAAGAAGCAAACGGTCAAGATGTTATAGTTGAGGAAGAAGAAAAGGGCAGTGCACAAGACAAGAGGGAGAAGCTAGTAGATGAGAATTCAATTTTGAGGAAGACTAAAAGTCAGCTTTTGAAAGATTGGGACAAGCCTCAAGTGATTCCCTCTTATGTGAAATTGCCATACCCTCATTTGACCAAGAAAACGGAGAAAGATGAACAGTTTGCCAAGTTTCTTGATATCTTCAAGAGGTTGCAGATCAATATCCCTTTTGCTGAAGCACTTGAGCAGATGCCCAATTATGCAAAATTCATGAAGGAACTACTCACGAAGAAAAGAAAGATTAAAGAAGGCGAAACTGTTGCCTTAACTGAGGAGTGCAGTGCGATACTGCTAAGGAAGCTACCTCCGAAGCTGAAAGATCCTGGTAGTTTTATAATCCCTTGCACTATTGGGAAGGTTGCTATCAAAAAAGCCTTATGTGACTTGGGAGCGAGTGTCAACTTGATGCCGCTTTCCATGTTGAACAAGCTTGGAGGTGGAGAGGTAAAACCAACCAGGATGGCATTGCAGTTAGTTGACAGATCAATCAAGCATCCTTATGGTATCTTGGAAGATGTTATGGTAAAGGTGGATAAGTTCATTTTCCCAGCGGACTTTGTGGTTTTAGACATGGAGGAGGATGCAGAAGTTCCACTCATACTGGGGAGACCTTTTCTTGCAACTGGGCGAGCTTTGATAGATGTGGAAAAAGGCCAGTTGAAATTCAGAGTGCAAGAAGAAGAAGTAACTTTCAATGTATTGGAAGTTATGCATCGCAAGAGCGATGAAGAGGAGTGTTTCCGCATGGACATGGTGGATACAGTAGATAAGGAAGTCATAGCACATCAGCACCATCCCTCTACTCCTGAGAAGAAGGAAAAGCCCAACATGAAAGCAAATCTGAAGCTATGCAAGACAAATGATGTATCAGTTGGTGAGGAAGTTGGCTCTGCTCATCTTGTGAAAAAGAGAATCTCCACCGGAAGGAGTAAGAAAAAGGGCAAGAGGCCCGAGAGAAAAAGGAAAAGCAGAAGCACAACTGTTGGCCCTATAAGCAAAATCAGCTCTTTACAGGAGTTCCATGGAAGAAAAGTGCTCTTGAACTTATATGCCCATCAGACCCCGGTTAATTGAAAGAAGTTGTCTACACGTCAAGCTAGTGACGTTAAAGAAGCGCTTATTGGGAGGCAACCCAACTTTTCTTTCCTATCTCTTTAATTGTTTTCATTTTCTTAATAATTTTGTTTCTGATTTTAACCTCTTGAATAATTTGAGAAGCTCAAGAGGAAAAATAATAAATTGAGAATTGCCAAGTGTTTACAGGGTAATAAGGAAGGAAGGGAGAGCAAGAAGACAAGGAGAAGAGAAAATGGGGCAGAGAGACAGCAAAGTCAACACCCGCTACCGCTCGGTAAGCCGTTCCAATTTTCATTTTATTTTATTTTTCTCCTCTATCCCATTTGATTGTTTACATTGGGGACAATGTAAATTTTAAGCTTGGGGTAGGGGTATTTTGCATTTGCATTTTGCATGTTGCATTCATATAGTTGCATGGTCATACAATTAGATTGCCCTTGCTTAGATTTTGCATCCAATTGTGAGAACTAAGTGCCCAATAATTTGTGATAGTGAATTGTGGAACCCAATTTGTTATTCTTGTGATATGGCTGCAAATGAAAATGTTTGAGATGATCTTGGATAGTTGATAATTAGCATATGGTTCTGAGGACTTGTGTTTTTCATTGATTCTGAACTAAAATTTGAGATTTTGAGCCAAAGGGGTACTCACTAAAATTTACCCCATTCTTTGTGTAGAGTGTTATTCCTCTTGGTTTGTTATTCTCTAGAACTTGACTTGAAACCATTTTGAAGCTTAAAAATTTTTGAAAACATTTTTGAAAATGATTGAGGCAATAGGTATTTTTCTGGCCTCCTGAGCTTTGAATGATGAAATGCTACCCCTTAGTTGCCCAATTTTGAGACTGAATGAATAAAATGCTTTTCTTGGTACCCTGAAATGTTTTGATAAATATGTTTGATAGGGACCTTCTAAAGTATTACAAAAGGGTAAAAAGGTAGTTGAAAGTTTGGGAAAAGAATCACAAAAAAAAAAATTCTCTTGAGTTGAAAAATTTCCCCTTCTCCAAGAAAAAGAAAAACAAAAGAAAAAAAAATAAAAATAAATAGAGAAGGGGATGACAAAAATAAAAGTGAAAAATAAAAAGAAAAAGAAAGGAAAGAAAGGTGGAAAAAATTGAAAACCAGGTATTTTAGAAGGTCATGTTTGCAATGCTTGATGTTTATGTAGCCTTTTGAAATGTCCTTTTCTTGTTATCCCCACCTAACGACAAATCCCATGGCCACATTACAACTAAGTGAAAGACCTCTTGATTCTAAATTGTTTTCATTAATAAAGTAGAGATTTGGTTGATAGTCAAGCCTATGGTAGGATTCATTCCTTGAGGAAAATTGAGTGAAATGTCTTATCCCCTAAACACTTGAGTGAGGTGAGAAAAGAGAGCCAAGCAAATGAACAAGCTTGGGGTGAGCTTCAGGTGAGAAAGAGTGCCCAAATCAGTGAGAATATGAGTCTAAGGAACCTAAGCCTCTAATTGGACTTGAATTGATTGTCTCTTGCTGAATTGTTTGAATTGCCTATTACTTGGACTATTTACTCGGGTTCTTAATTCACTATCCATGTTCTGTTTATTCTACTGGCCTTAGTGATTGCTTGAGGACAAGCAATTGAATAAGCTTGGGGTGATTTGATAGTGTGATTTTACATGATGTTTGCTGTACACTTTTGCATGCATTTTTCATATAGATTAGGCATTCTTGAGTTGAGTTTTATTAGATTTTTCCTTGGAACGGGTGAAGGTGGTTTTGTATGTTGTTTTGCAGGAATCATTGAAAAATCTGGTTAATTTAGTGCCAAGGGGGTGAAGAAACAGTGGAGAATGAAATTCTGGGAATGCTCGCCCCGCGAGAATATGTTCGCCCCGCGACTGAAGACAGCCAGAAACAGCAGAATGTCATCCTTTCTGGTTCGCCCCTCGAATAACACCTCGCCTCGCGACCCTGAGAGCTGACTGTTCCAGGAAAATGTAAGCCTTTCTGGTTCGCCTAGCGAACAGTAACTCGCCTCGCGATAGTTCCAAGCGCTGAAGACCAACAGTTTAATATTCGCCCCGCGAGATACCTCTCGCCCCGCGAGTGTGCGAAAATCAGAATCAGTTTTAAGCTGTTTAAGGCAGAATGGGAAAAGACATCCAGGGAGAATTGGAAAAGGTTACGAGTTGGAAAGCAGAAAGGCTCTGGGAACCAGAGGCAGAGTGTGGAGGATTGCTCCCATGGACTCCCTTCTCTCCTTCATCCATTTTTCTCTTGTTATGGATATTGTTATGAGGAACTAAACCTCCATTGTTGGGGTTAGGGTAACTATGTCTGAATTGTTATGTATTTGATTTAATCTTGCAATATAGTTTCTACTTTGTTATTGAGTGGTTAATTTTCTGTGCTTAATGCTTGTTGTGGCTAGCACCCCCATGACTTGATTAGTGTTTTGCTATGTAATGGAGACGTTCGTATCATAACCGGAACTGAAATTAATCACCTAGTAATCCTTACATCTAGAGATGGAGTTTGGTTTACTAGTAATCGCGTAATCCTTAATCCTAATGCAATTTCATTAATCTAGGCCACCTAAGAGATTAGGGTCTATTAGTGGAATTAGGCTCTTGTCATCCGAGAGATCGGGGCTTGAGTAGTTTAGTGGATTGATTGTCATAACTGAAGTAGAAACTGTTTGTGAGTGTTTCATTGCATGAGGATGAAGTTTAGTGAACCTAACCCCAGCTACTTTTATCATCTTTGAAACCCATCTTTTATTGCCTTCCAAGTATTTGAGAAAATAACAAAAAGAGTTTGTTTTTCTTATTTGGTTTATTTTTACTTTTGTGGGATTGATAATTAGTTTAGAACTCTCTTCAAATCCAGAATCGCTTAGATAGTAGTTGAAGTGGTACGTGCTAGTACTTGTTGCAGTCCTCGTGGGAACGATTAAACGGTCTCACCACCGTATTACTTGCACGACTGGGTATACTTGCCCAGATTCGTCTAACACCCACCCACCCACACAAATGACCATTGTTTCCTCGAAGATTTCTGAGCTAAATTGGCAGCCCTAGAAAAAGTTCTAATAGCAATTCAAACTTAAAACATTTCTAAAGGATCCAAAAACAATGACCTAGGATCCAAAAAATTTATTAAAAGTAAACCATAAAATAAGCTAAATCTGGAGAAGAGATTATGGAAGCAAAATGAATTCTTGACATTGTCAAAACTTATATGCATTAGTCCATGAAGTCCAACAAAGTGTCATCAAAATCAGAATCCTCTTCATGTTCTATTGCATGCATAACATGGGAAGGCTTCTCGGTGATGGTTGCAGGTATATCTTCCCTAATCAAATTGAGTTCACCATCATTATTTGGTGCATTTATATTTCTTCTATCATCATATGGTTCACTCCAAAAATATTCTTGAGCATCTAAATCTGATTGGTCACCCATGTTAAATAAATCTCTTGGAACTGTCTTTATAACATAATGCCTATTTGCTTCAAAAGGATCATTGACATAAAAACATTGGTGAACTTGCCTAGCTAGTACAAAAGGATCATCTTGGTAACATTTTTTGTTGAAGTGTACACAAGTAAGTCCATATTTGTCTTCTTCAACCTCAAACCAATCACACTTAAACAACACAAATTTGAAGTGACCATAATAGTCTAACTCAATTATATCGTTAATTGCTCCAAAATAAGTAATAGGTTCTGTTTTGGGATTTTCATCCTTAGAGCTTGCAAAACTTGGAGTTAATGAAACCAAAGTCACACCAGAATTTTGGGTTTTACGTCTTGCGTCTTGTTTCTTAGTGTGGAATCTATATCCATTAATGAGGTATCCTGAAAACCTCTTTGTAACAGTATTTGGTCCTCTAGAGAATTGTTTAAGTCGAATTGATATATCATCTTTCATGGCACGATCCTTAAACCATTCACCAAAATCTTGACTCTGAGCTTTTGCTTTGGTCCACTTTCCTCCTTTAGTGTGATCATTAACAGTGTCTTCATGCTCTCTACAATGACAACAATGTTATTTATTAGATTACTCTAAAATATATTTTATAGACGAGTAGTCGGATGATGAGCTATTATGATACCTGATGTATATTTGAACTTCATCGCAATTGAACAAGAGGTATCGATGGGCTTGGCCTTTTGATTTAAAATCTAGAGAAAATGGTTTACCATTTTTCTTTCCCCCTAAAGGACGACCAATACTTGAAAAGTAATCAGTTGAATCTAACTCAAACGAATCGTTATGATCATAGTTTCGACTCCTTCTATTTAGCATTGTCTCTACACTTTTATGCAAATATCTTGAGTAAAAAGTTAAAGCTTCTTCGGCCAAATACCCCTCAGCAATAGAACCTTCAGGATGACTTCTGTTACAAACATAAGTCTTAAGTTTACATAAATGTCTTTCTGGGGGATACATCCATCTGAATTGAACTGGACCACATAACCTGACCTCATTTGGTAGATGAATAGGTAAATGAACCATTATGTCAAAAAAGGCAAGGGGAAAAATCATCTCCAATTGACAAAGTATTTCCGCAATCTCTGTTTCTAAGTAATCCAAATCTTGCACTTGGATAGCTTTCTGACATAGAGAGCGAAAAAAAGAACCAAGACGAATGAGAGGGTGAGCCACTACATTGGGCATTGTGCTTCTTATTGCTATTTGTAACAAGTAATGTAACATAAAATGTGCATCATGACTCTTATAACCAGATATTTTCTTTTCAGCAACCTGGACACATCTTGATATATTTGATGCACTACCATCTGGTAATTTGGCATCTTTCAAAACACTGCAAAAATTACCCTTCTCTTCCCGAGTCATTGAGAAACATGCTTTTGCAAACTCTGCACGACCTCCACCAATCTCCCTTGGATGAAGTTTCTTTCTAATTCCATTTCTTGCAAATCATAACGAGCATTGACATGATCTTTTGTTTTCCCTGAGATATCCAAAAGAGTCCCAATAATATTATCACATATGTTTTTTTCTATGTGCATCACATCAAGATTATGACGTAATGTATTATGTGCCCAATATGGCAACTCAAAAAAAATTGACCGCTTTTTCCACGGACCATCAATTTTCTGTTTTTTCTTCTTCCCAAATACATTGTTGAAAGATTTTAAGTTTTCTAAGATCTCTGACCCTTCTAACAAAGGCAGTGCAGATCTAAGTTATGTTCTTCCATTAAAAGACTTTCTATTAGCTCTCCAAGAATGGCCTATTGGCAAAAAAATACGATGATCCATATAACACATCTTATGACTATGTTTCAAGTAGATTGAAGAAGTGTTATAATTACAAGATGCACATGCTAACTTTCCTTTAGTGCTCCAACCAGACAACATAGCATACCCAGGGTAGTCACTAATAGTCCATAAAAGAGCTGCACGCATTGAAAATGTTTGATTTCTTGAGGCATCATATGTCTCCACTCCTAATTCCCACAAATCCTTCAACTCCTCAATCAATGGTTGAAGGTACACATCGATATTATTTCCGGGTGATTGTGGTCCAGGAATTAGTAATGACAATATAGTATATTCAGACTTCATGCAAAACCATGGTGGATAATTGTATACCATCATCATGACAGGCCATGTACTGTGAGATATACTCATAGTCCTAAATGGATTGAATCCATCACTAGTCAAGCCAGTCTTACATTACGAGGCTCAAATGCAAAATCAGGATGAAGCCTATCAAAGTCTTTCCATGCTTGGCCATCAGCGGGATGCCTCAATTTCCCATCCTTTGAGCGCTCTTCTTTATGCCACCTCATTGACTCGGCTGTCTTTGAACACATAAATAGCCTTTGAAGTCTAGGAATCAAGGGAAAGTGTCTCAAAATCTTTGCAGGGACTTTATGCTCATATTTTGGTTGCTCAAACTCACAATTTACTTTAGGGAATTCTTTCCATCGTGAAACTTTACAAAACCAGCAGGAATCGTCATTCTCATGCTCTCTCCAATATAACATGCAATCATTCGGACATGCATGAATCTTTTTATAATCAAGACCTAAGTCCTTAATCATGGCCTTTGTTTTGTTGAAAGATTCAGGAATGTTTAGATGAGGCATCGCTTCTTTCAATAGTTCTAAAAGCACAGTGAATGATGAATTGCTCCATCCATGAAGCCACTTCAATAAGTACATTCGAATTATGAATGATAAAGTAGAGAACTTTTTGCATCCCGGATACAATTCGTGTTTTGCCTCATTAACCAAATTGTAGAATTTTCTTGCACCCTCATTAGGACCTTCATTAACTCCCTCTACTTCTGCCACATCTCTGAATGTGCAATACAATAAGCCATCAATGTCATCATGTGAGTCCTCTTGATCTTCCATGTTATTGTCGATTTCCATTGGCAGCATTCGCTCCCCATGGTTTACCCAAACATCATAGCCTTTTAAAAATCCTGTGCCTATTAAATGATCATAAACCACATTTCTTTTTGCCCAACAACGATTTCTACATTTGGCACAAGGACACAAAATATCATCTCCTTGAGGTCTTCCTATAGTGTAGGCAAAATCTAAGAATGACTCAACACCATTGAAATACTCTTCACTAAACCTTGGCAATTTAGTCCACTCTTTGTCCATGACTTTTAATCTAATACAAAATAAAATGATGCACTATGTCATTATAAGTTTTATTTAATGCGTTAAGTTATTCAAAACTTTATATTCTATAACAAACAACATATCCTTAGAATTAGCATATTAGGAAAAATTGTGATAATAAAAGGAACAAAGTATAGGTTGTCAACAATATTAAAAAAGAAAATAAATAAGGTTGAAGGTTAAATTTCACATTTCACAAAAGACATTTTACATTCAAAATATAAGGTTTTCATGTTCAAGCTAAAGTAAGTGGCAACTTACTTCCAGAAGCAAGTAATGGCCCAATCTTCTTGTAAGAGTGAGCTACCTGCAACCAAAACAGTTTACATTTGATGATTGATGATAAATAATAACCAATCAAAAGTTATTTATTTTTTTTAACTTATTGTACCTTCACTCTTTTTTCTATACTTTTAAGAAGCATATCAATAGATTCTTTCAAAGTCAATAATTTTAGACTTTATTATATCTTTGAGCATGGAGAAGAAGGAGAACAAAGGTGTTTCACTGAAGAAATTGTTTGCTAAAGGTTTTAGTCATGCAAGATGAGACTACTATGATTTAGGGGAATTAAGTACATAGGCAGTGAATTCTCTGCCATGCAGTGTAAACACACAAAGATAGACATCAAACACTAATGCAGGTTTTGTGGCATATGGATGAAGTAAAAGTTCCGTCAAAAAATAATGAAGGAAAGTAACTTCGAAAACGTGCAACTGTGCAAGTGCAGTTGATGCTCATGTCGGGGGACAAAGCGGACCGAATATTCCAGCTACAATTTTTTTGATCAGTTTACAGCTACAGTTTGGTTCCATTTAATCCTTCGAATAATAAAACTGAAGATAATGTACCAAAAAGACACCATTGAAGATAAAGACCTTCGGTATTTCAATTTTTTCCTCCTCCATAAAAAATTAAAATTCTTGAACAAAACTGAGGTAGAAGATGAAGTACAAGAGCTAACCTTTTGTTCAGTTTGAGTAAGCAATAATTTCAAAACCTGAAAAATTTAAAAAGAAGAAAACATCAGTTACCAAAAATATAGAATGAAACATATGTATGACAATAATGTCCACAAAGATTCACATTCATTTAGATTGAAACAAATGAAAGGTAAGCCCCTAACTCTTTCATTTCATCCATTTTCGAATTCCATTCTCACTAACCAAACGGGTAAAAAGTTGAAATAAACATAAAACCAAACTTCCCCAACTGGTCATCACCCCTCAATGGCATATGGGTAAGGTTCAAAATCAAAACTTGTTAACCAAATGACAAAAATGTAGAGCCAAACCTGTAGCAAAAAAATTCTTTCTTTTTCAACTCAGACTAATCAAAAGTGAATGTTATCTACAACAACTCTAGAAGCCCCAATGGAAGCTAAGTAGCTATGCTTCGTTACAAAAGTCCACACATTCTACGAGAGACACATGAGAAAAGGGATTTTTGAAAAAGAAGAGAAATGAGTGAGGAATGCTTAAAAGAACACAAGAAGAGAAAAATGTAATGGACAAATGGACAATGGCGGGTGATGCTATTCCTTCATTGCTAGCTGTCTTTCACTATATCACCCTGTCTTGATGTTGAAGTCTCCTCTATTTTAACTGTCTCTCTCCTCTGATTACCTAAGGGCCCCACACCCTCCCACCAAAATCTTAAAGCCTTGCCCCAAGAGGCCTCTGACCTAAGAAGCACCTATTTTTGTTTTGTCATCACTAAAATAAAACACTAATGCAGAACCACACCACATGCAGAACCACAAAGAGGATTTTAAAGAAACCCATTCTCTTCCAGGTCATGAAAGACTAAAACCCAATCCTAAGAAATCAATATAAGAGAATCAACCAGGCGACTCCCCTAAACTGATTTCCAAAGAGAATCACACCAAAAGAAGGGAGGGGGAATTACCTGACAGAGTACAACAAGCAAATCATGTTAAACAATTAAAACACTTCAATGACACCCAAGATGGAAGAAAAAAAACTGTCTAAACATGAATATATGTATGCTGTCCAGACATTGAAACACAAATAAACAGGCCTTGCATTTTGTAAAAAAAAACACTGGAAATGATACAGAAGGAGTTTTGGCCAGAAATTTTTATAACTTGGAGATTTACATGTTAGTTTTCAAAGACGAAAACAGTGTTTCAATTCAAGTTGTATGGCCAAAGTTATGGTTCAAAGAGTAGCTGCTATCAGAAATTGAAATCCAGCAGCACATACATGAATTTCACAAACAAAAGAAATGCAGCCAGAGAGAATCATGGTTTCACATTCTGTTCTCACAACTCAGAACACTAAAATGATATTTCTAAGTCATCTTCTTAGAAAGCATAAGATTGGAAAAGATAAAAGTAAATTCAGTTCTTAACATCCACAAACCAACCAAAGAATAAAACTAAGCTTCCACAGCCATGATATAAAAGTTCAATTCACACATTTCATCAAACAGTTAGTACTCCATCAAAATAAATATATTAAAAATATTATTAGACAACATTATAGCCATTCAAATATATGAATATATTCAGGTAAAACATAATGAAGGCTGTGATTTTACATTTCATTTCATATTTCTCAGTACAAAACATAATCAAATAGAATTACCAAAAAGAGACTCCAATGGATTGAGGATGATTTCCAATCTCTAATTGATATTACAATTTGAGAGAGAAATTCAGATCACTCCTTCTTTCTCCTTTGTTTCTTAAACTAGAGGAGAAAGAGACATACCCCTACCCAGAGTTTTTCGGACCTCGAGCAGAACACTCCCAAACTAGAATTTTTCGGACTCAACATAGTACCCAAAAACCAGAATTTCAGACCTTCCTCTTGTTGGCTCGGTCAATCAGTAGATAGATGACAAAGGAACGAAAATCAAAAACTGATCAGTTTTTATCGCAATCAAAAAATAATACGAAGAAAAACTAGAGCCAAACGCTCAAGCTCATACCTGACAGAGTTACGAGAGAGTGCGAGAGAGCATGAAACGAAACAGGGAATGGGAAGAACCTTCTAACGGGGCACTCTGAACCTTCTCTTCCAATCTCTCTTTCAACGCTGAGGAATGTTACAGAAAACAAAAATCTCCAAAAGAAGAAGAATGGAGAGTAAGTATGAGAAGCAAATCAAGCGAGAAAGAGAATGAAAGAGAAAACATAGATAGAATTGCAAGAGAAGGGTGGTTACCTAGGTCAATCAAATCAAAACCCTAGCTCTGATTCAAATTGAGGGGTTTTTATTTGAGGGCAGAGGTAGCGTTCGGGTCTCTGCCTCTTACGAAAAAGAATGCGGGAATTTGCAGCGCGCGCAAGAAATATATATTTGGGGGCGTCATTTTTAATTTTAATTTTAATTTTAATTTTAATTTTAATTATTAGAAAAACAGTTGTCAATAGTGTCCACGGTGTAAAACCATTGTCTCTGATCCATCCACGTTTTTAAAATCGTTGCCTAACATAGATAAGCTACAGTTTTGTAATGTTCTTTTAAAAAATATACAAAATATATAAATTATTGAGTACAACAACAAAACTGTTGCTCATTCTATGTTTTAGGAACAGTTTTTTAAGCGTTGGTAAGAATAGTGTTGCCTAAAGTACAAAATGCTGTAGTGGTTACATAGTAATGCCCAAGGAGAGTGTTACAGTTATAACTATATATGTTATATGATGTTTTGTGTGTCGCGCATGTAGTTATCGTTTTAAAATCCATATATTGGTTTCTCACCCTTACTTTATTCTATTGGGTTTGCTCTGCTATGTTTTATATTGGGGAGTTCAGATGAGCCACCCGGGAGATCTGTCGTATTCAGGGATTCGGTCCTTTAGCTTCATGCACGCAGATGATGGAGGTGCCTAGATTATCAATCCAGGGGTACGAAGTGCCTCCGACACTGGACCAATTTGTATGACGCATGACATACACAAGGATGGACTATAGACCATACTGTCACTCTCGCGACTTTTAATGTTTTGTTTCTACCGTTATAGCTACCTTGTGTTGTTTCCTTCTCTAAATGACCTGTACTTATAAAGGTCTAGTTTCCGCAAATGGGTTACCATGTGATATCCCAAGAAGGGGAGTCGCAAAAAGTAACGCTAAGGTGGAAAGGAACAGAGAAAAGGGAAGCTTCGGATCCAAATGGAGTAAGATTTGAGAGTGAAGAGAGATAGAGTAGAGATCTGGAGAAATCTTCATAGAACCAGAACCTTCTTTTTCGGGGCGGGAGATGAAAAAAAAATCAAAAAATGGAGTAAGCTTATATATGTATTACATTGAGATTCATATATAGATAGACAATAAATAATAAATAAATAGAATAGATAAAAAAAAAACAGAGAAGTATTGGCGGGATCAGTGTGGAGATAGTATTTAGAAATTATGAGTGTGTTTGGGAAAACTGGAAAAAAAAAATGATTATACTGATAATCTGTTTTCAAATAATCGATTATAATCAGAATATGTTTTTGTTTGGGTATGTTTGTTGAAAAATGATGATAAGATAATCTATTTCGTTTGGGTGATGTAAAAATAATCACTTTTACATAATAAATTACGAAAAATATTATGAAGATATTTGTTTATATTAATAATATTTGAATTTTTTTAACATTATAACTTGTTTATTTTTTTTATATCTTGCCATCAATTTTTTTTATTTATAAAAAAATGAATAAGATTTGTAACATATTTCCGTGACAGTGAAAAACATATGAAAATATACTTATTTATTTTAGATTAAGAAATTCATGATTTGGTTTTTAAAAAAAAAAGGAAATTCATGTTTAGAAAACTTGAAATAAAAAGTTGTAAAAAAAAAAAAAAAGAATTGATTCAGGCTCGTTGACGTTTTAGCTACAGGGGTCATGCTACAGTGGTACGAGTTCCCTTACCGGGGTCACGTAACTCAATTAAGAAGAAAGAATTGATTTTAGACAAAGGGCGAGACCGGAAGAAAAATGTTGAGATGAGAAATAATCTTTTCAAAACAATCAAACAGTCCACTCTAGTAGATTATACCAAAACAACTTTTTTCCAAAAAAAAAAAAAGCTTTTCTTAAAAATAAGCTTGACATCCAAACATAATTGACTTTTTGTAAAACCACATTTTACAACAAAACAGCTGAAAGATGGAATAATCCATCATTCCCAAACACTCTCATATACAGTGTGTTTGAGAAAGCTGAAAAAAAAAGATTATGTTGATAATCTGTTTTCGAATAATCGATTATTGTGATAATTGATTATAATCAGAATATGTTTTTGTTTGGATATGTGTGCTGAAAAGCGATTTTAAGATAATCTATTTCGTTTGGGTGTTGCAAAATAATCAATTTTATATAGTAGATTACGAAAAATGATATAAACTTATTTATATAATTTAATAAAATTTGATTTTTTTTTTTTACATTAAAACTTGTTAAAATATTTATTTTTGTTATATTTTGTCATCAATTTTGTGTGATTTTGTTTCTATGTTGATTGTTGGTGTTCTTATTAGTTATTCTATACTCCCTCATATTTTGATGGCGTTATTGTATAATTGGATATCATATCATGGTTGTTTTTGGTTATCCTTATATATGTTTTTCTGTTAAGATGTTCTTAAGTTCTAATTTGACTAAAATTTATTGCGAAGCCTATTCATTCTCTCATGATTACTCCTATCACAAACTTTAACTGATATTTGTCCTACTCTCTTCAACTCATTCCCTAACATGTTTCTTGAATGGCGGATTAATTATTGTTAGTCAGCTGCATACTTTAAAAACCACTTCTTTTGCCCTACGTTAAATGAATAAAAACAATTTAAGCCTTTCTTCAGTGAATTGTATGAATTAGTACTAGAATCTTGTAGTTGACAGATATTGAATTCTATTTTGAAAACTGTCATATTCCAGGATGAAGACATTAAAAATGCAATTGAAGATGCAGGGTTTGAAGCAGACATATTACCTGAACCCAGCACACTTGTAAAGATGCCACATGGAACCATGGAGGTATGACATGTGCAGCCTGTGTAAATTCTGTTGAAGGTATTCTGAGAAACCTTCCAGGAGTGAAAAGGGCTGTGGTAGCTTTGGCTACTTGGTTAGGTGAAGTTAACTATGATCCTAGTGTAGTTAGTAAAGATGATATATATAGTCAGTGCAATTGAAGATGCTGGCTTTGAAGGTTCATTTGTACAGGGGGTGTTGGTGTGTACAAATACAAACAATCTGATTGAAATAGAAAATAGAAAGCAAAGCAAAGAAACTGGGATTGTGTACAGGTTGGGTTTGGAATGGGTTTTGGGATTATTGGTGAGGCTGTGAAATAGAAAGCAAAGAAAATGAAAATGAAGAAATTGTTATCCGTTTTGGTAGTGAAAGCAAATGAAAATGAAGATAAGGCTGTGAAATAGAAAGCAAAGCATAGTTTCAGTTTGAAATTGTTATCTGCTTTTGTTGCTGCCTCCATTTTTGTTTTATTGATCGAGATTTCAAATCTTTATACTTGGGCTTTGTTTTCCTTTATTGTCATGAATCATTAAGTTTTAATTATGCATGGCCTTTGTTTTGCTGACTTCTTCTTGGCAGTAATTATTTCATTTCATGTTATTATTCAAAACCGGAGAAATCAGCATCAAAGCAATTTGATGGAATAGATCACCTATTTGAATCATGTTTAATATTGAGAATTTAGCATGTTTAAGTTACATACTTATATTCAATTATTTACTTAGAAGTTTGCCTTATTTTACTGTAACCATGTATGAATTCTCTTTGGCATTACTTCTTATGGCCCATGGAATTCATACAGATGTTAGAATGCTGACACTTGCCTGGTATATGTAACTGATTGTGTATTTTTTTTTTTACCTCTATCTAGCTAATCTATTAACCTTCATAAATATATGATCCCTCCACTGCAGGATCATGCAAAAACATGACAGCAGCAGCTTGTATATCATAGAAGTGTTAGGATTATCTGCTGAAGATGCAAATAGTGCCCAAAAGGTGACTGGACAACCATATATGTACATTCTTCTACATCAACACATGTTCCAAAATTTGAAAGGTAGTGATGGCTGATTCAGTGCGGGGATTATACATTATTTTGTAGTTTCTATTTCTTGTACCCACTATTTTTTCATTTAACTATGGCACCTCTTGTGCTAATTGTTAAGGATTAATAAATTTACTTTTGCTTATAAAAAACTGTTAGAAATGGCATATTCTCTTTTGGTTAGCTTTCTGTTTTAAGAGTTAGTTATTAGTTATAACTAATTTCTGCTATGTAACAACTCTATTCCATATTGCTGCACTATAAAGCATCAGAATAGAGGATTAGAAATCACTTTGTGATAGCTTGGTTAAGAATTACAGAAACTGAGGGAGAAAGAAAGAATAACAGCTGAGTGAGTCTTCTTGGGTTTTCTCGGGTGTAATTGGGATCAAGAGCAGAGAACAAAGTGAGAGATAGAAGGGAGAGAATCAAGTTTCTCTACTGAAACGACACACTCTGAATAAAATTGGACTAAAGCATGCTTAGTCCCGGAGACGTAGGCATCAATTTTGGCCGAACTCCGTCATCAAACATCTGGTGTTCATCTATTCTTTACTTTCTTTAAAGTTTCAGATTACTTGTTTTTTAGATCATAGATACTGTGTGTGTTCTGTTTTCTGGTTTTCAGGATTGATTTACACCAACAACGGGTATCAGTAGCTAGAAGGAAGGATCAAATGACAATGGCGAAATATGACATTGAGAAATTCAATGGCAAGAACGACTTCGCTCTATGGAGATTGAAGATGAGAGCTCTCCTTGTTCATCAAGGGTTAGAAGAGGCTTTGAAAGGGGAGAAGAAGTTACCCAACACAATGACTGAAAAAGAGAAGAAAGAACTCTCGAACAAGGCTCACGGTGCAATAATATTGTGTTTGGGTGACAAGGTTCTTCGTGAAGTTTCAAAGGAAAAATCCGATGCTGCTGTCTGGTTAAAGCTCGAGAATCTCTACATGACAAAGTCATTGGCAAATCACCTCTACCTCAAGCAAAAACTCTACACACTCAGGATGCAACCTGGAACATCCATTGAAGATCACATGGATGAGTTCAACAGGCTGATACTGGATCTTGAAAACATTGAAGTAAAAATAGAAGATGAAGACCAAGCCTTGCTTCTAATTCGTTCATTGATCAGTTCCTATGATAATCTTGCGGATACTCTTGTTTATGGAAGAGAGTCATTGTCACTAGAAGAAGTACAAGCAGCCTTGATCTCGAAGGAGTTATCCAAGAAGTCAGAAAATAAAGATGGTGATGTGGGAGAAAACCTTACAGCAAGGGGAAGGCATGACAAGAGATAAGGCAAGGGAAAGGATCGATCAAGATCAAAATCAAAGGGAAAATGGAAGTGTTTCTTGTGTCACAAAGAAGGGCACTTCAAGAAAAAGTGTCCAGAAAGAGGGTCCAAGAAAAAGAAAAACAAGGAAGAGAAGGGAGTTGCTTCAGTAGCTTCTGATGGCTATGAATGTGCTGATGTTCTTGTAGCTGACAACTATCAAGGTGAATCTGAATGGGTCATGGACTCAGAGTGATCCTTTCACATGTGTCCAAGAAAACAATGGTTTCTTGATTACCAATCACTTGCTGGAGGTCAAGTTATAATGGGAAACAATGCAACATGTAAAGTTGTTGGCATTGGATCCATTAGACTTAAACTCACAGGTGGTACTGAGAAGATCTTGAGTAAAGTTAGATATGTTCCTGATCTCAAAATAAATTTAATTTCTTTGGGAACATTGGAAGAAACTGGTTTCAGTTTCAAGGCTGAAAATTCCGTTCTAAAGGTACTCAAAGGAGCTCGGGTGATCATAAAGGGAGACAGGAAGAATGGACTATATGTGTTAAAGGGAAATGCAATAACTGGTGTTTCATCAGTGGCATCAGATTCAACCATCAACAAAGGAGTAATTTGGCATCAAAGGTTGGGACATATCAGTGAAAGGGGCCTGCAGGAACTTGAAAAGCAAGGACTTCTATGTGGAGACAAATTAGAAGCTCTTGAATTATGTGAACACTGTGTATTTGGCAAGCAAACCAAAATCAGGTTCAACACTGGAACTTACAAGACAGAGGGCAGACTTGACTACATTCATTCTGACTTGTGGGGGCCATCAAGGACTCCAACTCATGGAGGTAACAGATACTTCATCACCTTTATTGATGATTTTAGTAGAAAAGTATGGATTTATCTATTAAAGAGTAAAGATGAAGCATTTAAAACCTTTGTGCATTGGAAAACCCGAGTAGAAAATCAATGTGATAGGAAGATAAAGGTTTTAAGAACAGACAATTGTTTGGAATTTTGTGGAGATGCATTTAACAATTTCTGCAAAGAACATGGAATATACAGAAATCACACTGTCAGAAAGACACCTCAGCAAAATGGTCTTGCAGAGAGGATGAATAGGACTCTTCTTGAAAGGGTGAGGTGCATGCTTTCAAATGCAAACTTACAAAAGCAATTTTGGGGAGAGACTGTCCATACTACATGTTATCTCATCAATAGGAGTCCATCCACAGCTCTTGAATTCAAAACTCCTCAAGAGGCATGGAAAGGCAGCCCAGCAGATTATGGAAATCTCAGAATCTTTGGTTGTCCAGCTTACTATCATGTGAATGAAGGTAAGCTTCAACCAAGAGCAAAGAGGGGCTTATTTATGGGATATCCTGATGGAGTAAGGAGTTTTAGAATCTGGTCCATTGATGATAACAAATGCATCATCAGTAGAGATGTAACCTTTCATGAAGCTGAAATGTTTAAGGCCAAACCATCTAGAGAAGTCATTGAAAATTCAGAAAAGCATGAAGAACCTCAAATTGAGGTGGAGCTTGAAGGAAAAGACATGGAGGAGCAGGTCAACAAGGAACATGATCATCTGGATCAAGAAGCAGAAGATCATACTGAAACTTGCAATGATGAAGTTGCTGAACAAGGCTATTCTCTGGTTAGAGACAGGGTTAGAAGAACAATCAAACCACCTCAGAGGTTTGGATATGCTGATATGATAGCATATGCTTTCAATGCAGCTGAGACAGTCAATAATGAAGAGACCAAGTTCCTACAAAGAAGTCATGGATAGTAAAGATCATCATAAATGGCAGCTTGCAATGGAGGAGGAGATGAAATCTCTGCACAGAAATCAGACTTGGAAATTGGTGGAAAAACCAAATGGAGCTGGACTGGTGGGCAGCAAATGGATCTTTAAAAGAAAGGCAGGAATTGTTGAAAACAAGACTCCAAGCTACAAAGCTAGACTAGTAGCTAAAGGGTTCACTCAAAGAGAAGGAGTGGATTTCAATGATATATTTGCTCCAGTTGTAAAACATTGCTCAATAAGAATACTTCTTGCAATGGTAGCACAATTTGGCTTGTACCTCGAACAAATGGATGTAAAAACAACATTTTTAAATGGAGAACTTGAGGAAGACATCTTCATGAAGCAACCAGAAGGCTTTGAGGTCAAAGGCAAAGAGAGTTCGGTATGTCATCTTCAAAAATCTTTGTAGGGTCTAAGACAATCACCAAGGCAATGGTACAAAAGGTTTGACAGCTTTATTCTTAATATCAAATATAAGAGAAGTAATTTTGATAGCTGTGTTTATTACAAGAAACTAGAATGTAATGACTACATCTATCTTCTCCTATATGTTGATGACATGCTATTGGCAAGCAAGAGCATGGTAGAGATACAAAGACTTAAGAAGATGCTTCAAACTGAATTTGAAATGAAAGACTTGGAGCAATCTAGGAGGATACTTGGAATGGAAATTACAAGGCATGAAAACACTGGAGTTCTCACCATCACACAAAAGGATTATCTTGAGAAAGTTCTGAACAAATTTTACATGGCGGATGCAAAATCATCAAGCATTCCTATTGCTTCTCATTTCAAGTTATCTCTTGAAGACAGTCCTACAAATCTGCAGAATTGGAAGAGATGGAGAAGGTACCCTATGCAAGTGTAGTAGGCGGTCTCATGTATGCAATGGTTTGCACTCGTCCGGACTTAGCCTATGCACTTAGTTTGGTTAGCGGGTTTATGGGAAATCCTGAAATCAACACTCGGCTTGCTTTGTTAAACACATTCTCGGATACATCAAGGGGTCAATAAATACTTGGTTTAAGGTATGGTAAAGATGATCGAAACTCGGGGAGGAGCACAAGGGTTTGTGGACACAGACTTCACCGGAGATCATGACAAAAGGAGATCAACGACAGGTTATGTTTTCACCTTGTTTGGAAACACTATCAGCTGGAAAGCCTCTCTGCAGCACATAGTGGCATTGTCCACCACAGAGGCAGAATACATAAGTATTACTGAGGCAGTTAAGGAAGCTTTATGGATGAAAGGACTGATCAATGAACTTGGAATTACACAGGAAAATGTCAATGTCTTTTGTGATAATCAAAGTGCAATTCACTTATGTAAGAATCACACTTACCATGAAAGAATAAAACACATTGATATCAGGCTATACTGGATTAGAGACATTATCTCGGATGGAACAGTCAGGATAAAAAAGGTTTATACAAAGAGAAAACCCAAAGAGACTTCATCACTAAAGTGGTTCCATTGAGCAAGTTTAGGCATTGCCTGAACTTGTTGAAGATTGCAGAATGTTGATTCATTTGGACAAGGATAGCATCCTTAAGTACAGTTTTATTTCAGAGTTTGTAAATAGAATATGCCAAGGTGGAGATTGTTAGAAATAGCATATTCCCTTTTGGTAATTAGCTTTTTGTTTTAAGAGTTAGTTATTAGTTATAACTAATTTCTATTATGTAACAACTTTATTCCATATTGCTGCACTATAAAGCATCAGAATAGAGGATTAGAAATCACTTTGTGATAGCTTGGTTAAGAATTACAGAAACTGAGAAAGAGAGAAAGAATAACCGCTGAGTGAGTTTTCTTGGGTTTTCTCAGGTGTAATTGGGATCAAGGGCAGAGAACAAAGTGAGAGATAGAAGGAAGAGAATCACGTTTCTCTATTGAAATGATACACTCTGAATAAGATTGGACTTAAGCTTGCTTAGTCCCGGAGACGTAGGCATCAATTTTTGCCGAACTCCGTCATCAAACATCTGGTGTTTATCTATTCTTTACTTTCTTTAAAGTTTCAGATTACTTGTTTTTTAGATCATAGATACTGTGTGTGTTATGTTTTCTGGTTTTCAGGATTGATTTGCACCAACGAAAACATTATCCAAAAAATTTTGGTCTAATAAAATATTTTTTATTTTCTTATGCAGCAAGGTCTCAATGGAGGAGATACAAATGAAGAGTTGCAATATGATGTATTTTGATTTTAATTTTCTCTTTAGATGTCCATTTTGGATTATTTTTTTTGCCAGACTCAAAGTTCAAAGTATGATAATTGATCAAACCATGTTGTCCTTTTGTTGACTATTGTCAATTTAGATTGATTATTTGAACTTAATCTATGTTAACAACATTGCAGAACATATTTTATGTCGCACTTGAATTATCTCATTGTTAAATTATATATGTATTTTTTTTTTGACAGGATATATATGTATATTTAGAATCAAATAAAAATTGAGATTATCAAATTAAGGTTACATTTACAAAATAATGTGATTATAAAATTATGGTTAAATATTTTGAGAATTTATGAAATTAAAATTGATGGTTGTCCCAAAATTAAGGCTACATTTATAAAATGTTGCTTTAGGCTTTTAAGCAATAGTTGCTAATGTACTTAAAATATTTGCCTATATTTTATGCACACCATTAAAAAGTGTAGTCTATAAATTACGGTTACAGTTTAAAAATGTTGCATTTGAGACCTTTAGACAACAGCTATATTGGGTCACATTTTAAAACTGTTGCGCTTGATTTGCTTGACAACTGTTTTCTATTCATATAGCATAGGCAATAGTTTCCGAAAGTGTGGTTATAAGATGTGAAAAAATGTTGACTTTGACAATAGGTAACATTTGAATAGACAACCCTTGAAAACTGTTGGCTATAACTTTAAGCAACCGTTTTATTAGTTTTTTGCTTCACTTTTGTTAGCTTTCCACATACTGGATGAAATTATGTCTATAGGACACAGAAGGCATATTCTGCACGCCACAATTCCTTATTTGCTATAAGTTGCTAAGCTAATTTAACAACATAAGCTTGATTCAACATCTTTAAATTCCTGAAGCCAAGGCTCCCTTCCTCCTTAAATTGACATATCTTCTCCCAGGATATCAAGTGACATTTTCGCTGCTCATTAGCCCCAGACGAAAGTCCGGCATAATCTTTCAGCTTCATCACAAATGCTTTGAAGGAGAACCGAAGCTTGCATAACATAACCTGGGATGCTTGACAAAGTTTAATCTTGAGCTATTGTTACCCTACCTGCAAAAGATAGAGAGTTGGCCTTCCAATCTGACGTCTTCTTTCCCATTCTGTCCAAGACAAAGTTAAAAGAGTCTTTCTTCGATCTCTGATGAAGATATTTATTATTATTATTATTATTATTTTTACATATTTTATGAAATGTTATTACATAAATGTATAAACAAGTACTCCCTTCGGACTCAATTATAAACAAAATTAACTAATTGTATACTTATTAAGGAAGTTAATTAATTTAGTTTAATTATCTTGATTTATGTAAAATAAATGAGTTATAATTACTGAACTATCCTTTAATTGTTTTGGGAGTGTGCAATGCTCTTGGAAAAGTAAAAGGAGAATTGATTTGATTGGTTAATTTTCTTGATTTTTGGAATACTGTCATTAAATAGAGTTGAGTTGGTTGGATTTTGCTTATATTTGAGTTCACAAAATATATGTATTTTTTTGCTTATAATTGAGTCCAGAGGGAATATATACATATTTAAGATTTTGTTCTATTTAACTTGTGATATTGATTCTTTAATATAATATACACATGTAATATTGATTTTTTGATGTAATATAAACATGTAATTGGATTGAATCAATTTTTTTTAAGGAAACAATCCAAATCGAATCGAACCGCATGTTATTTTGATCTTTGGATTGGATGACTTTTTGACTCAAAAGCCAATCCAAATCGATCCACAAACACCCCAAACGCACAACAAAATAGGAGTTATTGAATCCACCACCCTCTAAAAATTGTTGAACTCGGCTCTACTCTGAGTTGGGTTATGACAAGTTAACCTCGGCTTAATCCACAACTTAGTGAAGGAACTAAATTAAATTTTGATAATATAGTTTATATAAAATATTTGGCTAAATTAATAATTATGATTGAATTTCATAAATTACTTATTTGTGTCAAAATCATTTTAATTTTTAACTATTGAGCTTATACTAAGGTAAATATTTAGAATTAAAATAAATATGTAGTGTTTACATTATTTTTACTTTTTAAAGCTAGTCTTGATAAATTCACAGTTTATGATACACCTATCAGCCAACACGAAGTCACCAACTTTTGACTGGTTTTAGTGGTTTATAAATTTATGAAGGAGAAAAGTGCATCTCAATCTTTTGGATAGAGGTTAAAGAACATGATGATGTGTCCAAATTCTATTGGTGTATAAAGTTGTGAAATTGTGGATTGTTAATAACACATTGTATCTCTCAGGTGAAGTAACCGACTAACCGCATCTGAATTGTTAGTTTGCTACAGTCACACCAACAGCAAGTAATTAGGGGCTTCATGGTAATTTTCCAAAACGTTGCCCACCCACAGCAAATGCATGCATGCGATGCTATAGAGAGAATCCTCACACTACCTGTGAATCCAAAATATTAAGCTTCACCGTGCATAAGCTCAGCCTCTTTTTTGTTCGCACGAAACAAACACAACAGAAAAAACGCCGCGCCCTTCTGCTTCTCTCAAATATCGTAATGCTCCAAATCTAATCAATACTTCTTCGCTCATTTCATCATTTCTAATATTCTTTGCTTATGTGATCTTCAATGAGCTCTGAGCAGCTTTTTGTTCGCACGAAACAGACACAACTGAAAAACGCCGCACCCTTCTGCTTCACTTAAAAATGGTAATGCTCCAAATTTAATCAATACTTCTTCTCATTTCATCATATCTAATTTTCTTTCCTTATCAGATCTTCAACAAGCTGTGAGTGTTCGCACTAAACAAAACCAGAAAACGCCTTGCTCATGCCTCTGATCTTAAACAGCTCTTCATGATTTGTACTTGTGTTCAATACTTCTTCGCTGATTTCATCATTTCTAATCTTCTTTCCTTATCTGATCTTCAACAAGCTCTGAGCAGCTTTTTGTTCGCAAACAAACACCAGAAAACGCCTTGCTCATGCTTCTGATCTTAAACAGAGTAATGCTCTTCATGATTTGTACTTGTGTTCAATGCTTTTTCGCTCATTTCATCATTTCTAATTTTCTTTACTTATCTGATCTTCAACAAGCTTTGAGCAGCTTTTTGTTCGCACGAAACAAACACCAGAAAACGCCTTGCTCATGCTTCTCTTAAACAGAGTAATGCTCTTCATGATTTGTACTTGTTTGTTAATGGTTTATGCTCTGTTTTTGTATACAAATTAGTCACTATCGGATATTAATGTTAGTGTATGTGTGCACTTTGTGGTGCATCAGAATCACCAAGGAAGAATGTCTGTGTGAGCGATTTCGTTGCAACGACCGAAAGAGAACAAAAAAAAGCATCTAATTTTCGCTCAGTCTAGCATAAGTGTTTAGTAAGTTCCACTTTTCTCCCTTGTTATTAAACTTATCATGAATTACTTTTTGTTTAATGCATTAATTTCTCTTCATGATTTGTACTTGTGTGTTAAATCCAGTGTCTGAAATCATAAAACAATAAATTGAGTATGAAAAACTTTTCAATAAAATAACAAGTATATATTGAGTAAAATTATTATTTAATATAAAGATAAAAATAATAGAGGATAAAATCCAGTAAAAATGTCACTTTTGACATAATAATAAATTAATAAGAGATGAATTTAAGTAGAAAAATTCACTTTTAAAATAAGTTTTAATGATTATTTTGATCCCTATAAATAGAGAGAGATTTTATTTTAGGCTCTGTTTATAAAAACTAGTAGATAGCGGATAAGCTAGCGGATTGGATTTGACGTGTTTGGTAAAACTAGTGGTTGGACTAGCTGATTAATGTAAAATTACATGAAAGGACATGTTTGCATGGTTTTTTTTATATAAGTTATATATATGTATTTTTATATATATTATTTATATTATTTATTTTAAAATAATTATCAATTTAACACCTTAATTTATTGTAAATTATTTATCATTTCAAAGATTAAAATATTAATTTTTAATTTTAATTTTTATTTAGTTTTAGTTATTTTTTATAAATAATATGGAATAAAAAAATATTGATATGATTTTTAGACGATTTTTTTATAAATAAAAATATAATTCCTATTTTGTTATCTTAAATATAAATTTAAATAGTGATATTAATTCTAACAAATAAATATTAAATATTTCTATTAATATTTTATTTTGTTAGTGAAGAATAAGTAAGGAATTTAATTAAGATAGTAAGGATAAAAATGGAAGAAAAAGTGATACGCTATATGCTTTAAGCTCAAATGCTGCTTTAAGTAGCGTCTGGAAAAAATGTTATACGCTAGTGAAAAAACGCTATACGCTAATTTTAAAAACGATCGCCAAACAGGGCTAACTCTCCGTCCGCTAAACACTAAAAGCTAACGTTTTTGACAAACCAAATAGTGCTTTAGTCCCTCCATTTTTTTTCACTTAGGTTATTATCTTTAAACGTTTTAAAAGTTTGGAAATGATCTCTATCATTAGAGGTATTGCAGTTAACTGATGATGTGATAGATGATATGTCTTTTAATTACTGGCATATATTATAAATAAATAAAATTTTAATTTCATGTGTTTAATTAAATATTATTTTATTAATTTTTAAATCCACATAGATTATAATTAAATATTATTTTTAAATATTTTTAACAAATTATTATTTAATTTTTTAATATTTAATAATATTAAAATAATAATAATTTTTTTTGGTGTAATCACAAACTGGACTCTGGAGTGAATTTTGGAAAACAGAAATTCTACTTATTTAGAAATTATTTAATAATTAATAATTTAATAACAATAAATATATTTATTAAATAAATAATGATAGACGAATTTGAGTGAGAAATTTTGTTTATGAAATAATGAAATAAAAATCGTGCTTAAAAAATCATGGTTTATAAAAGTATATTAAGTGATCAAATGTAGTAAATAAATTTATTATTTTAAATAATAATAAAATAATAAACAACTGAAGTTAGTGGGCAAGGACCTTATCTAAAACAGTAATAAAATATACGTGCTTAATTCAAAATTTTCATTTTTAAATAATAATAAAATAAAATAATATCATAAAAAAATAAAATAATATACTGTGAAACATATTGAGAAAAATTACTATTTGAAATAAAAATAAAACAAAAAATATATCGATCCAAAAACTTATTTTTTAAAAAATAAATGATGAAAATAGAAAAAAAAACCATTACTTGAATTAATTTATAACATAATTAGATATGAAACTGAGTAAAAAAAAGATGCTATTTAAAAAAATATTCATCAAAATAATAAATAAAAAACTTAAGAGAAAAAGTCTGTCTCTAAAACTTTTAATTAAACAAGTCGAGATAGATAATATTGAAATTTGTTTAATTAAACAAGAGGATATTGTCAATATATCCGAAATTGTTCAGTTATTTGTTTATCATTATAAATTACATATTAATTTTTTTCTAAACAATATAGTCAATATTGATAAATTCGTATTTCTGACTTAACTATAGATTAAATTATTTTAAATGTATTTATATTTTAGTTACTAAGTTTTCAAATATACTTATATCTTGAAAGTTTTTAAACAGGTCCACATACTTTTAAAAAAATTATAAGAATCTATATATAAATTATATTATTAAGCCCGTGCATCGCACTGATATAAAAACCTAATTATGTATATATGGTTTTGTTTCTTTTTTTTTTTTTTAAAATGGATTCACTTATTCACTTATTGACTCATTTTTCAAGAAAAAAGAAAGAATAAAGGAGCAAACAAAGTTTAATGCATCAACTATAAATTTAGAGTATAATGTTGAAAATTTTGTTCTCTAAAAAAAATGTTGAAAATTTTGTTGAATAATTT
Source organism: Sophora flavescens (assembly GCA_030762895.1). Classification (NCBI taxonomy): domain Eukaryota; kingdom Viridiplantae; phylum Streptophyta; class Magnoliopsida; order Fabales; family Fabaceae; genus Sophora; species Sophora flavescens. Next base: position 32,453,665 of record CM061065.1, on the reverse strand, counting down.
ACAATGTCTACCATTGAGCAACTTATTTAATTACCTCTTTCTAAAGTTATAAGGATTAATCAAACAAAAAATTATGCTAGTTACTTTTTTGGTTGTTATTTCATGTGATTATTATATTTGATCTTGGTCCCCCCTCCCATAAGATTCCTGACTCCGCCCCTGTTTTCACGCATATTAAAACGATTGGTCTATATATTAATAAGTTAAAAGGCCATAAGGAAAATAGATACCCAATGAATATAAACCAAATTTATAATGTTTTTTCCAAAGATTATTAATATATATTATTCACGTAAAGGATAATTAAGCCATTACCAAAAGTCAGAAAAAATAAAATAAGCAACTACCAATTTCATAGAAGGATAAATAAGCCATTATTACCAATTGGTATTACCATATTACACTCCTATATGTATGTAAAACAAGAGGTATGAAAATAGGGGGAGGCCATGGCCTACAATGGTCTCCCCCTCCCTTCGCCCCTGGTTGAGTTAATGTACATAGTATTTGCTATTTAAAATAGAATAATAAAACTTCATATTATTTTGTGTATACATTCTTCTATGCCACATTTGAAAACTTTTTATTGTGAATTTGATTGCATAAATTCGAAAACCATATCATATTTTACAAATCCAATTCAAAAATCTAAAAAATGAAAGGTGTTTACTATTTATTTTTTCTTTTTATTGTGATATTACTAATTCATAAGATGGAATAGTGTAAATACAGTATATTTTTTTTGACAAAATAAATACACTACACTTAATATTTATTAACGCTAATAGTTGTTATAAAATAGTCTTCAACTTCCAACTGAATAAAAATAAATTTATTATTCTATTGTAACTACCGAAAAACATTTGGATTTAGTTAGGAGAGTGCTATATTGACCCCACTTCAAAGAATTATAAATATAAAAAAAAAAACTTAAAAGCAAAAGAACTTGTAGACATACTTTCATTAAGTTAACATGTCAACTGTACGTCAAGTACTTTGAAACTCATGCTACAGTATATTCAAAACCTTCATCTGGATAACAAACAAGCAAGCTGGAAATTAATTTGGGTGATCAAGTTCACAAACATAAACACACACAGAAAACTAAATACCAATACAGTAATAGTATACCAATTAAATACATAACAAAAAGAATGCTCCATGCATATCCCATTAGTTGATCTCTATCTTCACAAGAAATATTTGCAAACAAAATAGATAGAGAGATTTCACAAACTTAAAAAGAACATACGAATAACAATTCTCTGCAGATATGTTAACAATGAGTTTATTCTCTAAATATATTAACAATGTTTTTTTTTAGGTTTAATTATTGAGTTGGTCCCTGAATTATTTGAGAATTTTCATTTAGGTTCCTAAACTAAATTTTTTTTCTAATTAGGTCCCTAAACTTAAAAAATAATAATTCAAAGGGCCCCAGAACTAAAAGGTTTTTAATTGAGTTCCTGAACTTATATAAAATTTTCAATTATGTCCCTAAAGTAAAAAGGTGACTATAAAAAATAATAAAATAATAAAACGATAGATGATAAAATTTAGAAGAAAAAAATATTGTTTGACATAATAATAAAATGATAAAAGTTGAATAAGAGAGAAAAAAATAACTATTTAAAATAGTATTAATAAAATATAAAAAAATAGTGAGAAAAGCTACTGTTTATCATAATAATTAAAAAAAAAAAGATAAATTTCAGAGGAAAAAATTTAGTTCTTGAATGATAATAAAAAAATAATACAATATGAATTTGTGTTAGAAAATTCATGTTCTATAACAAAATATTAAGAGATTAAACTAATAAACCTCAATTAAAAAATATACATTTTTTAAATAGTAACATATTATTAAAGTATGATTTTGAAAAAAATGTCTCAAATAAAAATAAAATACTAAAAGATTTTTTTTTTGAAAAAATAAAATACTAAAAGATGAAACTTAGTAGAGAATGTCATTATTTGAAATAACTTAATTTTATTCTAATATTATAACAAGAGATGAAACTTAGTAAAAAAAATATATTTAAAAAAATAAAAAATAAAAAATAAAAAATAGTTTAACAACAAAGTTGTGATTTGAAATAATAAATAAAATAAATAATATAGTTAAATAAATATCACATCTTATTTTGATTGTCAATTTTATTATTTCTTATATTAATTTATATTTTAATTGAGATTTTTTCTTAAATAATATTTTTTCTTGCTATGTCTATTATTATTATTATTATTATTATTATTATTATTATTATTATTATTGTTATTATTATTATTATTTTAATGTTATTTCAAATAATAAATACTTGACTCACATTAATTTCTTACTTTTTTGTTATAAAACATGAATTTCTATTACAATTTCATATTTCATTATTTTGTTATTATAATTTCAAGAACTAAATATTTTCTTTGAAATTTATCTATTTTTATTTAAATATTATGATAAACAATAGATTTTCTTATTAAGTTTTATTTTTATTTTATTATTATTTTAAACATTGAGTTTTTTTTTTTTCATATTCATCTTTAGTCATTTTATTATTATGTCAAACAATATTTTATTTTTTGCTTTAAGGACCCAATTGAAAATTTTATATAAGTTCAGGGACTCAATTAGAAACTTTTTACTTCAGGGACCTAATTAATTTTTTTATATAAGTTTAGGGACCTAATTAGAAAGTTTTTTAGTTTAGAGATCCAATTAAAAATTTCCAAATAGTTCATGGAACAACCCAATAATTAAACTTTTTTTTTGTAACAACTCATTCTTATATCTCATACATTGTAAATTTAAGATTCTTCAACTCTGTCATTTAAACATGTTTCTCATAATCACTAAAACTCAAATTAATATTTATTAAATAATCCATATATATATATATATATATATATATATATATATATATATATATATATATATATATGAACATATTCTTAGAATAGCATAAAATTAATATATAATATAATTTGCAAACAAATGTCAAGAATTTGCATTCAAAAGTATAATGATTGACTTAAGATAACGGTGCAAGACATTAGCTGAATGCCCATATCTCAATCAGAATTGTTATTTGAACACCTTTAGAAGGACAACTATAGTGGACACTTTATAATTACTTTGTTTTTCAAGTTTTGGAATGTATGAAGAGAGAAAAAAATAACAATTAAATATGTGATAGTAAAAAAAATAAGGTGTTGGTGTTTGAAGTTGGTGTTCATGTAACATACCTCTCTTTCAATCCCTGTGACAGCCGGTATGTATAAAGTACTATAGAAGTTTCATGGAAAATCAATACCAAACATATATAATTTCAAAAATAAATAAATAATCAACAGAAGTCAAAATTTATATAACGTACTTCATGATGTTCCAGATCAGTAAAAAAGTCTTCACCGACTCTACTCAAAACTGAAACCGTGAATATAGATATCATATGCATTTATTTATTGTGAACAAATTAAGAGATATGAGATGAAGAGAAAAAGGCCAGCAATAATAAGGAGAATAAATGTAGAGATGAAAAAATATAGAAAAGAAAAAGGAAAACATCATATTTACTGTTGAGAACCTTCCTTTTATGAGCGTAATATTTTTGAGGAAAGATTATTAAATGACACGTGCAGTGGTGGACCTTGACTAGTTTTTTAGGGGGTCACAAGCTACTTATTAAAATAATATAATTAAAATTCATATGAATTATATATAACATCGGCCCTACTTTTTTTTTTATAAACAATTTTTTAATAAGCCAAAACATATTAATAAGAGTATAAGAAATACTCAACCCTTTATATAAAAAAAAAGTAAAAAAGAAATACCAAACCCAAATATAAAGAATGAATTCAAGGAAGAACCAACGAAGAAAAAAAAATGTAAATATCATGCTGACCACAGAAAACAGGGAATTACTATGACTACTACACTTATTTATTCAGGTGAACCCAAAACCAGATTACAAAAACCATACTATTTGTTATACTTGCAACCAAAATGAATAAAAATTGTAATAATATAATAATTTATCCCCAGCAAACACAGAAGCCATGAGCACCGCAAGTCACAAGCCCACAATAATATGATAGACTCCCCTCCAAGCCACAAAAGCAACGCCCCACAAGCCATTAGCACCATAATTATATGATAATTTATAATGGTTGAGGGATGTCTTTAAAAAAATTTCATTCTAAAAAAGTTTTTTCTTTTTTTTAGGGGAGTTGCTCCCCTCGGCTACAAACTAAGGTCCGCCATTGGACACGTGCATTTTTGTTCCCTAAAAAGTTTGCCGATTTGTATATAGTGACCGTAGATGTAGATAGATGTAATTAAATAAAATACTGTAAATAAATATGGAAAATATGGATTATAACATGTGGTATTATAGAAACAATTCTTTTGTTGTTTGTTCTTTGTGCTGAATAAAAGAAAGAATTCCTATTTGGTATGCCGCATTTAGCCATAAAGTCTGCATACTCGTTCCCTTGTCTCCACATATATTCATAAAAATCTTCCAGGACTATTAGAGCCAATGACTAAGTCCAATATTATTATGGCTCCATATGGTGGATAGTGTCCTGCCTGAGGAGCAGTTTATGAAACAGAAATCCCGAGTAAACTGGCTTGAAGCTGGTGATCAAAACGCTAGCTACTAGCTATTTTTACAGACATTGAAGCATTGGCAACAACGTAAACAATGGCTTCCAATGAAACAAAATCTAACATAATCTATCTTCAACAGATTAAACCTTTCAAAATTGCATACTAGTACGTAGCAATTCCAATTGACCCCGAAAGACCACCAAGTCAGCTATTGTTCTCCTCCCAAATAATTACTGATGGGATTACCTCACTTATTCAATCACTTAGGGGAAAAGCAACAAGAATTCTTATTGATTGAATACCTCATACTGAATATATATAAATCATCTAACAAGTATTTATAGCTGATATGCATACAGCTTATTCATCTAACTAACAAACTGAGTCTGTTACTAATTGACATAACTAACTAACAGACTTTCTAACTGACTAATACAACTAACTATTTGAATTATATACAACACTTTACCTTAATTCAAATAGTAAAAGATACAACTCCTAATTCACTTCTCCCTTGCACAAATCGATCAATCTTCAGTGCCTTGGTCAACACATCTGCTGTCTGCATCTCAGTTAGACAGTAGACAAGTTCCAGCCTTCCATTGTTCACTTGATCTCTCAGGAAGTGAAATCTAGTTTCAATGTGCTTACTTTTGTCATGAGAAACTGGATTCTTTGCTAAGTTGATTGTCGATTTGTTATCAACAGACAATTGTATAGGCTTTCTAACTTCGATCATCATTTCCTTCAGCAAGGAGTCAAGCCACAATGCCTGACAAGCAGCAAAAGAACCTGGTATATATTCAGCTTCACAGCTAGATAAGGCTACCATGGGTTGTTTCCCAACATTCCCGAAAGACTCGATCAGCTCTGATACCACAAATACGACACCCCTTCTTGGGTCATCACATAGTAACACATTGCGGAAAATACATTTTAATTATACTGGTTACTTTCGGAAAATAATAATTTGTAACACTCTTCTTAATACCAAAAATGGTGGTAATTTGTTTTTCTTTTTAACTTGACATTCAACATCATACAACAACATAAACAACACACCATATATGTATATATATGAAACATATGCATCAGCAGTTTTATACAAGCTATACAACTATATAGGGCCTTTATCACAACAGGCCATTTCCAAAATAACTAAGTAAAGAAATAAAAACATAAAAGGCATGTAGTGAAACGTCTATGACCATATAACAAAACCATGGCTCTCAGTAGCCAGAAAGACTGACGGAACACTATCCCAAAAATGAAAACTACCTACAATCGGTCAAGGACTAGTGATACCCATTGGGAAGACCATGGTCAATCCCACTACCCGGAGATGAATCGGAAGAAGACACATCTGCACCCTCATCGGGTGAATCGTCGTCATCATCCAGAGGAATGTACTCAGGCAAATCCTCCACAAACTCCTTTGGGTCCTCCTCCGGATCAATGACCATCTCCTCTGGGTCTACAACTAACTCCTCTGGAGCTGGTGCTGGTGCGGCCTCAGCTAATGGCTGCGCCTCAAGCTGCCCGTGATCGACCAAGTGCTGCAGTAGTAGCCACATCGGAGGTAAGGATACCTAGATAGTCTCCATCGACCGGTGCTCACGCTGTGGCCCCGTCTCTATAGTGCCCTTGATAGTATGTACATGCCCGATATATCTCACGACGTGGGCGCCCGGGTGTATAACCCACGAGTTCATGTTGTCGGCATCCTCAAAGTGAAGGGAGCTAACCCCCATATGAGCCAACGGCATCGTCGGATCCATCTGTACTCAGATAATAACATACCCATACAGAAAGGAGACCAACAATAAAACATGCAAGGGTGAGAACCAATATATGTATTTTAAAATGATAACCACATCCACGACTCTCAAATACCATTTAACATGAATATTCAAAGATAAACAATATATTTATCAAAGGGTTTCATACCCGTCAGTCGTAACCGTTTTAAAAACCATGGCACTTCAATACTCGTCAACTAACTTTGATACCTAATCTCCGGAGCTCCAACCAACAAATAAATGAGCTGATCAGGCTCTCATTGCCGAATAAGGCAGAATCATTGCCAATAAGGCAGAATCGTTGCCAGATAAGGCAGAGTTCAAATTAACCATATCACTGTCCAAAACGAGGCATAGTGAGTACTATTCATAGTATATGGTTTCATGGTCATATATCCATCAATACTTGCCATCAAGCATTCAAGTCCTATGCAAAGGCACGTCAGCCCCAAAAATGCATGCAAAACATTTTGTTCTCGTAGTTTTCTTTGTGTTCAATCTTTCTATGTCGGAGCTAATAGTCTCACAACCAAATCACCATTTTTAACTTTCAAGTTTAATACCTCATTCCAAAAATAACTGACTCCAAGTCAAAAGTGTGCAAATCACGAAATCTAGACCGATGCACCAGTATTAGATACGTAAATTTTAATGCACAAAACCAATACCCATTTTATAGGACATTTAGTCCATAACTTCACCTTTCGGACCCCGGGTCCATATCATAGAACACTCGACCTGAAGTCTCGGTAGCTAGGTTCGTTTTCAGCTTTAAACTGTTTTAGTTCTGTGAAACACAAAACAAAACCAAAGTTTCTTCAACTTCTACAAGTTGACGGAAATAACACCATTGTTTACCGAAAATCCTTTTACGTTTGAAATTCGTTTTGTAAAATCGTCAAAATCCCTTAAAACTCATTTTTGTTCAAAAATCAATAATATATTGAACTTGGAAACATCGTTTGAGACAAATTCTCGGTGTTACTCAATATTACCCTTTTTAAGAATACTTTTGTAAATATTAACGAAATTGTCCGTCGTTTGACGTTTTTAAAATGTTTTAATTCCAAAACCAGACTTTTCTAGTAAAATAAATTTTTTCAACACTGTAATAAAATCATTTTTTAAAATTATTTTCTTAAAACAACATTTTCTAATATTTAGAAATTCCTTATGTGAAAATTAGCAGTGCTAAAATATTTTCACGGTTATGTCCTCACTATGACTCTTAAAACGTTCTTTTGCCGTTAAATCATTAAAATAATATTATTTTTCACTATTTCCCATTTTTCACCAAATAAATAGTTAAGTAATAATATATTACTATTTCCACTATTTTAAACTCATTATTTCATAAAAAAACTTTTAAACACTTTTATTCTCGTATTTAATTAAGCTCTGACCATTATCAGGCTTTCCAATCCACATCAACAATAATCTCATATCAATAATATAGCAATTAGAAATTATAGACATGCCACAATATATAACAATAATTAAATTCAGATAATTAAATAATTAACAACAGATAATTACTAAGCAAATAATGCTAGCTAAGTAAGAATTACATACACCCAATAATTAATACATACAACAATAACAATTACACATGGCTACCGGAAAAACCCCTCAGGTAATCCCCTTATCTATAAACGATATTTGTCCGATATACGATTTGCTGTAACTCCAAGCGTCGGTGATGCGCGTACCCGATAACCTACCTTATCCTTCATCAAACATAACAACAAATCAACAAAAAAACAACTTAAAAACACCTAATTGCCTACATGTTGGTTTTGGCCTAGGGCTGTTTTTAGGACAAAAAAAATTCTAAAATTCCTAAACCTTTGGATTAGTGATTCTTAATCACTTAAAACCCTAAATCAAGGATCATTGTACAAAGATGGAAATCAAATATTCCAATTCTTCACCAAATGATTTTCGACCATGACCAATAAAATGGCTTAGAGACTTTCATTTGATCCAATCAACATAGATTCAATACATATATAACTATAAGATTGAATCATACAAGACTAGATAAGAAAAATGAACAAAATCCTTCCCCCACCAAAAGTTAGGGTTCGACCTCTTTGGGTTCAAATGGCTAAAACATTTGTTTGATTCAAGCTCATAGATCTATAATATAGAGATGATAATAGGATCATAGAAATTAGTTTCATGCTCATTGGATTTTCCTATGATTTTCTATGAATTTTTGAAGTTAGAAGCCCTAATATGCATCATATTGATAAAAGCTTAAAAATACAAAACTAATTGAAGAACATGATTCAAATCAAGGGAGAAGAGTATGGTATACCTCTTGGAATCAAGAAATTGGCAAGCAATCCAACACTTTCTTTACAAAATCAAGCTATGGAAACTTAGAGTTTTAATGGCAAAATGATGAAACTTTGAGGAAGATGATGGCTTTTGCCTTTTATAGAAATGGAGATGGGCTCCTTGTAGGCTTGTACCGTGTCGGATGAGGTGTGTTTGGGTCCAAAGCACAAATTTTGAGGGGCAAAATAGTAATCTTATACAATGGCAAACTTGTGAATAAAACCAACATAAAGGCTAAACTAGTAATTTCCTCCTATAAGTAATCATGACCATGGGGAGTAATCCATATGACTCACCCCTTGTGAGTCATCATGATTGACAAGGTATTTATCCGTTAGCGGGTCCCGTAAATCCCGTTTTCAGCTCCGTCGTTCGCCCGATTTCGTATAACGCCCGCATAATATATATTATTTCACTTTTTAAGTGAAATTTTTTAAAATAGACTAAGAAGTTGGAAACTTCATAAAAACCTTAAGTTTTTCGTTCATGGGTCAAAATTAGGTCATTTGAGCAATAAAATTCTTAATGTCTTTAAATCGCAGACCGGGTTTCGTTTGAATTTTCGACCCAAAATTTAATCGTAACTCTCTACGGTAAAGTAGAGTATGAATATGATCTTGGTTTATCCAAAATATTTTTCTAAGTTTAAAAATAAAAATATAAACATTTCTGTTTATTTTACCAATATAAAAATAGTAAACAATGAAAAATCAAGTGTTACAACTAACAGACTTTCTAACTGACTTATACAACTAACTAGAATTATTTACAAAAATTTCCCTTAATTCAAATAGTAAAAGATACAACTCCTAATTCACTTCTCACCTTCACAAATCGATCAGTCTTCAGTGCCTTGGTCAACACATCTGCTGTCTGCATCTCAGTTGGACAGTAGACAAGTTCCACCTTTCCATTGTTCACTTGATCTCTTAGGAAGTGTAATCTAGTTTCAATGTGCTCAATTTTGTCATGAGAAACTAGTTTCTTTGCTAAGTTGATTGTCGATTTGTTATCAACAGACAATTGTATAGGCTTTCTAACTTCGATCATCATTTCCTTCAGCAAGGAGTCAAGCCATAATGCTTGACAAGCAGTAAAAGAACCTGGTATTTATTCAGCTTCACAGTTAGATAAGGATACCACGAGTTGTTTCTTGCTACACCAAGAGATTGGTGCACCACAAAACTTGAACAAGTACCCTGTAGTGCTTCTTCTATCACACTTGTCTCCACACCAGTTTGAATCTGAAAAGCCAATTAGTTCAGTCATCTGCTGTTCTGCTTCTGCTGGAAACAGTATTCCATATTCCATTATTCCTTTCAAGTATCTCATGATCCTCTTAGCATCTAGGAGATGAGATTTCTTTGGATTGTCCATGAATCTACTAATGAGAAGTACTGCATAGCATATATCTGGTCTGCTATTGCATAGGTATCTTAGTGATCCAACTATTTGCTTGAATAAAGTTCTGTCCACTGCTTCCTCTTCTTCATTTCTTTCAAGCTTGACATTTGTTTCTGCTAGAGTCAAGGCAGGATTACAATCAGCCATATGAAACCCTTTTAACACTTCAGAAGTATATTTCTTTTGATGTAGGACAAGTCCCTTTGCAGTACTTTCAAATTCCATGCCTAGGAAATATGCCAATTTCCCCAAATCTGCCATTTCAAACTCAGTTTTCATAATTGATTTGAATACTTCAACTTCTTGTAGATTGCTTCCTGTAACCAGAAGATCATCTATATATAGACAGATTATCAATACATTATTTTCATCATTTTGCACTCTTACATATACACTATGTTCCACCAAGCACTTGGTGAATTTAAGTTGAACCAAAAAGAAATCAATCCTTTTATTCCAGGCCCGAGGAGCCCGTTTCAGTCCATAGAGTGCCTTTTTCAACTTGTACACCATCTTCTCCTTTCCCTTAATCTCAAAGCCAGGTGGTCGGAGAACATACACCTCTTCTTCTAGAGGTCCATTAAGGAATACTGACTTAACATCAAGCTGGAATAATGGCCAGCCTTTTGCATCAGTCAGTGCCAAAACCAGCCTAATGGTTTCAGTTCTTGCCACAGATGCAAAAATATATGCATAGTCTAGTCTAGGCTTTTGTAAGAAGTCCTTTGCCACCAATCTTGCCTTGTATTTGGCAATGGATCCATCAGGCTACAACTACAATTTGTAAACCCATTTGGCAGCAATAGGATGCTTGTTTAGAGGCAAAAAACAAGCTCCCAAGTCTTGTTTCTTTCAATGGATCTAAGTTCTTCTATCATGGCTTGCTTCCAAACCTTCTCCTCCATGACTTTTTGCACATTCAGTGGCTCTGCATCAGCTAGTAGTGCAAAATGCACTAAATCACCCTCAGATGTAACAGCATTATCTAAGAATAATTCAAAGTCTGTATATCTCCTTGGCTTTTGTCTTTCCCTATGTGGTCTCTGACCTGTACTATGGTCAACTCTGGCTCCATTCCCTGCTTCAGTTGGTTGATCATCATAAATCATCATTGGAACAATGGATTTGGAATAGATCTTCTGATTCTGCCAGTCCCAGGTTTTTACTTCACACACAACTACATCTCTGCTGATGGAAATTTTATTGGTAGCAAGGTTGTAGAGTCTATATGCTCCTGTTGAATGGAAGCAAACTAGGATCAAAGCTAGGCTCACTCCTATCATGTAGCTTCTTTTTTCTAGCATCAGGAACATCTTTGAAGCATAAGCTTCCAAAAACTTTCAAGTGCTTTATTGATGGTTTTCTGCCAAACCACAATTATTCAGGCACCTTCTCTTTCAACTTCTTTGTTGGACATTTGTTGAGAAGATAAACTGCAGTAGTGACTGCCTCTCCCCAGAATGAACTTGGAATCTGATAGGGTCCTTGTCTATACCATAGGCCCAATTGATCAAGGTCCACTAGTTCTATTAGAGTAAGAGAGAGAAAGATGATTATGTTATATAGGGAAGGGGGGAGAACAATAGGGTATCTTTTGGAAAATTAGTGTGTTTGTTATGGATAGAGAGCACTAGCCCTCTATAGGAACCTAGCTCTGTGGTAGTAGGAATACTCTTCCTCTGTAATTCCTTCATTTAAGTAAATAATACATATACTCTTCTGCTCTTCATTACTTTTCTACCGTTTTATTGATCTGTGGCTACTTGGGTTTGTATCAAACTGGTCCGACCTGCCGGATGTTCGAGGGAGAGCCAGTGTCGCCGGAGATGGAGGGTGTGTGGGCCAAAATGGTGCGTTTACAGGGAGTTTTCAGGGACAGGCCCCGTTGGATGGATCTCTACTGCATAAAAGTTCTTTGAAGAGCAAGAAATCTACCCATCTGATAAGCTCCAGTGGGCATTCATGAGCATGAAAGGTGTGGCCATGTTTGGTTCCACTTTTGGAGCCAAGAGGGCCTGGATCAAAGTTAGGAAGCATTTTCCATGGCTTTGATTAGAATGTTTGAAACACAGAAGAAGCAAGTAAGGGAGAAGTTGAGCTGGAAAATCAAGAAATAGAACCCGTGTTGGAGGTTACTGACGATGGGGTGAGAGAGGCTACCATCGGAGATTTTTCAGAGGTGCCAAAGAAAACAGATATTATCGAGGGAGATGAGAATGAGGCTAAGAAAGGAGGGGAACTAGTGATGAGGGAGCATAAAGGAGCAGAGCTTGCAAGCTCCATGGAGATGTGGGTTTCTAGAAATCTGGCTAAGCTTCCTCCGGAGCCGCCAAAACCAGACTCGTATGTGGCGGCGGGTGGGTCATTAGTGGCGACTGAGTCGGCCAAGCATCCACCACCGAAATCGCCGGACCTATGCCCTTCTATGGTAGCTGACACGGCCCAGCTTCAGCCACCGGAGCCTCCAGATCAGGACGTGTACCTGAAGGAGGATGGGTCAACCAAGAGGTTGCTGTCGACGCAGTCAAAACCGTCCGAGCCGCCAAATCCATGCCCCTCAACAACATTCTTTGTCCACTATGAAAAAACAGGTTGTGTTGGAATCCGGTTTTCACCAACACCCTTATACTTGCTTTCTAAGAATGACCCTGAAGCGATAAGGTGCTGGTATAGGATGTTGCTTGTTGCGACAGTGAGTTGGTTGCACAGGGTGGAGATCAGAGTTGTGGTTGAAGGAAAGAAGGTGGGTAGTGTTGCATGTGAGAACGATGATGCCCCGCTGAACTTCTCACAAACGCCGACCAAACTTCCTCTCCCACCGGAGCCGCCCGACATCAATCGCGCCGACTGTGATATTGGTTGCTTCGCCGAATCTCGTATCACTGTGATTATCGTTGGAGAGGACAGGGAGATAGAGCAAGGAAGGGCAAATATGGTATTTTGTAAGATAGGTCTAATTGTAGACCTAATGGGCCTGACCCAATTTGAAGATGACATATTGGTCTCTTTGAATTTGGAAGATAGAAGGACAATATGGGTATTCTGGAAATTGGGTGACATTCTAAACCTATTGGGCCTGTTCCGAATTGATGATACCATTTTGTCAAGGAATAATTTAATTCCAGGTCCAAGGTCATTGGGCCCAACCCGAGACAGACTTGTTGGGGATTTGAGGAAGGGTCACACGCCATTAACAGAGTATATCGAGGGGCTAATTTTGTTGAAGAAAGAGAGAATGGTAGGTTGGGTATTCTACAAAATGGGTCTAGTGCTTCACGTAATGGGCCTAGCCCAGTTTTTGGAGAAAAGGGTATTGGATAGCATAATTCATGGTCCAATTTCATGGGAGCCTCTTGTGAGCCCTCCCAACCATGCGCTGCTACATCTGCCAGAGAAATTGGAACAGTGGGTGTAGGTCATAAGGAAGGGGCGTGGGCATTTGGAGAGTGATGAACTTCCATCATACTCTTTGATGGTTCAAGTGGGTGATCATGCAGCTCTCGTAGTTATCGGGGAAGGAACTCAAAGGCCCCTTAACACTGAAATGTTACTAGAAGGTGAGTCTCCTTTTATGTTCATTCACAAGGAAAGCATAGTCATCACTGGAGAAAGGATAGTGTCTAGAAGAAACTCTTACCAAGTAATTCTTGCACCAAAAAATGGAGGAATTCAAGTTGTTGAAAGTTATTTAGATTGGTTTGTGGATATTATATTTGGCTTGGCTTGTTATGGTACTAAAAACCCGGGGAAGAAAGTAACCCCAACGAATGAGGCATCTTCAAACTTGCCTTCATGTATTAACACTTCAACACATGTTCTGACATTGCCTTACTTTTACTTCGGTGGTTGTTTAATGGTCTTTGATGGAGAATTTAACATTCTTTCAACTGTTATGGAGTCAACAGAGGGACTTTATGCAGCACCAACAAGCCTGGGAATTTTGCAGATCTGCTTCTCTTACTCCCTTGAGTTGACAAATGAAGTGATAAGCTGCATTAAGTGTATTACCATATTGATAAGGGGTATGCATCCTAAAATTCCTGACATGATAACTCTAGCTGAGTCATTCCTTGCACTATCTTCATGGACCCTGATTAATGAGTTTCCCATTTGGTCACATGAACAAAGGATACATGCTTTTAAAATATATCTCGTGCCAGAAGGAGGTTGGTATCTATTCAGTATTTTCAGTAAATATGGGAATATCCAAGTTGAATGTGAATGGGTGAGGAAGTACAAAAAGGTGGTTGCAGCTATAAGGCATCTATATTTTCTCTCTTATGACATACTTGAGCTCATTCGAAGTCTTGAAGACCTTGGTGAACCTAAGTATACTCCTATATTTTTGAAGAAGTTCATAACTCTTGCCATGGATGGAAAGAATAGGGAAAAGGAAATGGTATCAGCACTGTTGTATGTTCTTCATATAGAGATCTCTTTAGTGAAGGATAAAGTGAATGGTTTTGTCAAGCCTTTAACAAGTGCAGAAGATACATTTTAGATATATGGAATGCTTCAAGTGAGCTTGCGTTTTTCTTAGCTCGAGTTGTGATTGATGACGTACTGGCCTCTCTGAATTTGGAAGAGAGTAACTGCATGTTGCCACCTAAATGCAGCGGGAGTGAAACTGTACAGCAGGCTCAATCATTCGAAGTTGGGTCGTCAAGCTTCCAACAGTGGGATCCTGGGGGCAAAGGCTTGACTTTCAACGACTATTGCACAATGAGAGTTTTGAGGAGTCTGTTGGTCAATTTTTTTTTTAAATACAGTGGAGTCTTTATCTGCCCTGAGGACAAGGCAGAATTTAAAGGAGGTGGTATTGATAGGGTCATTGTCTATACCATAGGCCCAATTGATCAAGGTCCACTAGTTCTATTAGAGTAAGAGAGAGAAAGATGATTATGTTATATAGGGAAGGGGGGAGAACAATAGGGTATCTTTTGGAAAATTAGTGTGTTTGTTATGGATAGAGAGCACTAGCTCTCTATAGGAGCCTAGCTCTGTGGCAGTAGGAATACTCTTCCTCTGTAATTCCTTCATTGAAGTAAATAATACATATACTCTTCTGCTCTTCATTACTTTTCTACTGTTTTATTGATCTGTGGCTACTTGGGTTCGTATCAGAATCTTCTTGTGCTTCATCATACTTCTTGTCATATCAAGAAATGTCCTATTCTCCCTCTCTGCCAACCCATTGTGTTGTGGAGTATATGGAGCAGTGACTTCATGTAGGATGACCTGCTCTTTACAATATGACTCAAACTCTCCTGAGGTGTATTCACCTCCACCATCAGTTCTCAATATCTTGACAGCTTTTCCACTTTGCTTCTCTGCCATAGTATTGAAACTCAAGTGCCAAAGCCATCTCTCCTTATTATTCATTGTAGCTACAAAATACTCCACCTCTGCTGTATTTATCTGAGTTTGGAAGGTTCTGTTCCTTGAAAGAGGAGATTTCAGCAACAATCTTTGGCAAGGATCAGACAATTCAAGTGAATCATCCCTCATATGAAAAGAGAACCCCTTTTCTACCAATTTCCACACACTCATCAAGTTGCATTTCATGGCAGGAACATACAACACATTCTCAATCAGGGCTGCCTTTCTATCTCTTCTCTTTATCACAATGTTGCCAATACCTCAGCTGCAACAGTTCTGTTATCAGCAAACCGAACCTTACTCTTTTTGGATGTATCAAGATCAATCAGCCACTCCTTGTGGCCTGTCACGTGGTTCGAGCAGCCTGTATCAAGATACCAGGCTTTTGAGAGTGGAGAGCCATCATTAGTTGTAACCATCAACAGTATCTGATCCTCATCTGAGTCATCTTGGGCCACATGAGCTTCATCATCATCACTGCTACACTTCGTTTGCCTTTTCCATGCCAACATTCACTAGCATAGTGACCCCATTTGCTACAATTGTAGCATTGATTCTTTGTTTTATCTATCTTTCCCTTTCCTCCTTTATTCTTTCCAGACCCTCCTCCACTTTTAGAGGATTCAGGCCTAGAACCATCAGATCTTGACCTTTCTTGATTAGTTGGCCAAGATCCTTTGGTGAATTTCCCTTTTCCTTTTTTCCACCTGCCCTTATCTTCAGCTCTTCTCTTTGTTACATGAGCTTGCAGGGCTTGGTCTCTGCTGGCTTCTCAACCCTCCTATCAAGCATCTTCATCTCATGTGCCTCCAAAGAACCTTGTAGTTCTTCAACCTTATTCATTGCAATGTTCTTAGACTCTTCAATTGCAACAATGATATAGTCAAACCGAGAAGTCATTGTATGCATGATCTTCTCAATGACCATCAGATCAGACACCTTTTCTCCACACGCCTTCATGAGATTCACAAGAGTGATCACACAAGTGAAATAGCTTCTAACACTCTCAGTTGTCTCCATCTGCAGTAACTCACATTGCCTCCTCAATGATTGGAGTCTAACCTTCTTGATCTTATCACCACCCGAATAGCACTTATTCGATGCATCCCAGGCTTCTTTGGCTGTGGATACTGCAGCAATTTTCTCCCAATTGCCATCATCCACGCATTGATGTATCAAGAACAGTGCCTTACTATCCTTTTTCTTACCTTCTTTAAACACAACTCTCTGTACCTCAGTGGGATTTTCTCCCAGTTCTTGATATCCATCATTCACTATATCAAGAACATCTTGGAATCTAAATAGCACCTTCATCTGAGTACACCACTTCTCCAATTTCTTGCCATCGAGAACTGGTAAATTGCCAGGATCTGCCATTGCCAGTCATCGTTCAATGCGTCTCACAATGTTCACAACTCTCACTTTTCACTAATCACTCAATTTTTGGTTCAGAACAGTAGAAGCTCTGATACCACTCTGACGAGGTTACCTCACTTATTCAATCACTTAGGGGGAAAGCAAGAAGAATTGAAAACTGAATACTCTTCTTATTGATTGAATACCTCATACTGAATATACATCATCTAACAAGTATTTATAGCTGCTATGCATATAGCTTATCCATCTAACTAACAAACTGTGTCTGTTGCTAATTGAAATAACTAACTAACAGACTTTCTAACAGACTTATACAACTAACTATTTGAATTATAAACAACAATCACCACCGAAACCAGTCTAGAAGTATTATTTGAATTTTTAAAATTAAGATAAATATAAACGAATAGAAATTAAAAAATATGAAGCATTAATTCAAAACAAGATAGTACTAAAAGCAGCTGGCTTGCATAGAGAAAACTTCTTTATTTTCTATAAAATTATTTGGCTTATAAAAAAAAATCGTTATAGGAATTCAGGGAGCTTTGCTGTATTTTTTGGGTGTGGTAGACATGCTTGGCACTCCTTGTGCTCCCTTGCTTGCCTATTAATATAATTATTCTTTGCTCTTAAAAAACACATCTTTGGCTTATAAAAAAAATGTATACCTTAAAAGTCTATTGTTTTTGCTTAGTGTACTTAGTGTCACCTTGATGTTTATTTTTGCTGCAGAATGTAAGTATAAAAGTTGTAGGGCTTGTTATGTCTTGGGGCTGATTTTGGTGTTTGGTAAAAATTGCACCTTGTATTCTTTTGTTGAGTATTTCTTGTACTCATCCTTATAATAAATTATTTTAGCTTTTAAAAAAACAAACAAACTACATTTCAGTTTTGAATCATTTCTCTTTTTCTATATTGTTAGACTCCATAAACTTAAGCTATTAGAATTTTGAATCATTTATCTGGTTGTCTATTGCATGCAGCTTTTTTGATGGACTTTATTGAAGCATATGATCGGGATCGGGAGCTCAATCATTGGGTTATTTCCCCTTACAACATTTGGCTTAGGTTCTTCCTTCTTCTTCTTCTTCTTCTTCTTCTTCTTCTTCTTCTTCTTCTTCTTCTTCTTCTTCTTCTTCTTCTTCTTCTTCTTCTTCTTCTTCTTCTTCTTCTTCTTCTTCTTCTTCTTCTTCTTCTTCTTCTTCTTCTTCTTCTTCTTCTTCTTCTTCTTCTTCTTCTTCTTCTTCTTCTTCTTCTTCTTCTTCTTCTTCTTCTTCTTCTTCTTCTTCTTCTTCTTCTTCTTCTTCTTTCTTCTTCTTCTTCTTCTTCTTCTTCTTCTTCTTCTTCTTCTTCTTCTTCTTCTTCTTCTTCTTCTTCTTCTTCTTCTTCTTCTTCTTCTTCTTCTTCTTCTTCTTCTTCTTCTTCTTCTTCTTCTTCTTCTTCTTCTTCTTCTTCTTCTTCTTCTTCTTCTTCTTCTTCTTCTTCTTCTTCTTCTTCTTCTTCTTCTTCTTCTTCTTCTTCTTCTTCTTCTTCTTCTTCTTCTTCTTCTTCTTCTTCTTCTTCTTCTTCTTCTTCTTCTTCTTCTTCTTCTTCTTCTTCTTCTTCTTCACATTCTACCATCTTCTTAGCATTTTCTTTTATTTTAATTTCATCCAACTACTAGTCTTAATTTATAAGCATGGAATTTATAGGATGTGGGAGATTGCAGTTTTTATTATGGCCCTCTTTCTTACATTTGAGATGCCATACCAACTTGCTTTTGGAAAGCATCTACCAATAGTCATCCTGATATTGCATTTGACTGCCGCTAGCATTATGCTCATTGATGTTATAGTCAAACAATTCTTTACGGCATATATTGACGAGAAGACAGAGCGTTTGATTGATAACCATGCCCAAATTTTCAAGAATTCTATGAATTCATGGTTATTCTACATAGATTTCTTCTCAGCCACTGTTTTATTTTGTCCAATATTACCATCTGGGAGGCGACGCCAGTTTTATGTCATACCATTCCTCTTCCTGCGTTCATTGAGTATTGATTCTTTTTTTAAGAGGTATCATTTAAACTATACCACTAAAGTTTTGTGAAAGATATTTAATTTCCTTGTCATATAATCTTATATTATTATGCTTTTCAACAGGATGGAGGGTTGGCTGACTTTCAGTACTTGTTTGGGTGCATTCAGAGTGTGGTTTGTTGTGTTGCTTCGCATTACTAGGTCCTCGTGGGTAAGTTTCTAAACCTGAAGTTAGAACGTGTACAATTGTTTATGTTGTGTTCAATGTATAGTAGTAATTTAATATGGAATAAGTATTTGATGTAAGTTTCTAACTTCTAAACCCTTGTGCTTTTGTAGGTTATCATCTATTGGATCCATTGTAATGGATGCCTCTTCTATTCCATTGCCGTGAATCAAAATAATAAACATACATGGCTTGGAGAAACAGAAGATCATAAATCAGTTTTGAATAAATTCTTAACAGCATTCTATTTTGCAACTACCACCGTAACAACGGTGGGATACGGAGATTTACACCTCGATGGTGGGAGAGGCTGCTCTGTATTATTATTATGATATTGGATCTTGGGTTCAATGCCTACTTCATTCGTAGTTTGCAATATATAGTCAGTTCAGTGAGACCACTTCCTTCTAAAGGAGAACCTCCAGCACTCGAGATGTCACCTGCTCGTCCACGACTCTCGCATACCGGCTACTCGCCGCCCCCTACTGATCAGCTCCATGCGGTGAGCCTAAGTTTTCTTTTTTATTTTTAATTTACGTATTATTATTATTATTATAATTAAATAATACAATGTTTTTTATTTATTAATACCAGGAGGAGTTCATTACCAGGTTTATTCAGCTAGCGTCTGAGGCTGCCTCTTACGATACTGGGAGCCTAGCTCGTACCTTTTATCGGGGGGGTCTGAGCTTGACACATCAGGTGGCTGCATCTTCTGGCTCACAGGACATCGAGGAGGCTCGTACCTTCTATCGGGGGGGTCCGAGCTTGACACATCAGGTGACTGCATCTTCTGGATCACAGGACATCGAGGAGGTGCAGCAGCTGAGACAGGAGATGGAGCGCACGAGGCAACAGATGGAGCCACATTCACAGGCTGTGCTCGAGGAGCTCCAACATGAGAGGCGCATCGCTCTACATGGGGTCCTCCATATCGACCAGCCCTCTACTACTACCGATGTACCTGAGCAGCAGCAAGATGGCGGTGTGTCGTCTCAGCCACAACCAGATGGCCATCTCTCAACTCCGGATGATTTTCCGTACCCCGTGTCTGGACGATGTAGACTATTATGGTGGTTATTAGGATAGTTACGACCCTTATGTGGATTTTATTTTTGATATGGTGATAGTTATCCGGATTTATTTTTATTGATGCTTGAATGATGCTTGTGTCTATTTTTTTTTTGGTACATGGAGGGGCTTATAGCCCAATGAAGACAAAAGCACTTAGAACCTAACAGTCGGGCTAAAGAGACTCCTGAAGCACCATTCAACAAAAGTAGTCCTAATTCTGGAGGAGGGACATTAAATCTCAGCAAACCATATTCTTCTCTAAGACTATTAATTGCCAACCAATCTGCACATATGTTCCCCTCTCTAAAAGAATGAGAGATCTTTAGACTCCAGTTTTGAATACAAATACGTATAGTTTTGATTAACATGACAATGTACCATCACATCTCAAATGCCAATACAGATCTGGAATCCCGTTGAAAATATTAGGGCCTGTTTGGTTTGCATTTTCATTTCCTTTTTTATTTTCTAAAATCTGTATTGATTTTAGTATTTTCCACATCATTTTCTTTTTCAAATTTTGAAAACACATCTAGCATTTCTAGAAATTTTGAAAATGTCAAATAGTTGTTTTGATTGTTTCCGGAAACGCATTCTTCCTAACTAGTCTTCCATCATCTCTTTGTCACAATTGCTTATTGTAGGAGCCTTCCATCCTATTGTTAGCAATTTAAAATTAATAAGAATACAAGAAAATGAAAACAGGAAATGAAAATGCAAACCAAACAGGTCCTTAGATTGTTTATGTCATTTTGATTTAGCTTATTTCTGATATTTGGAGTATAAACAATTTATTATTTTATGACCCTATTTAAGAAGTGTAACCTGAGACACCCTGACGTCCCATTATTGAAAATCCAAAATATTAAGCCTTAATTTCATTATTATCGTTAAGCGGATGTACTAAAAACAAAGGGAAAATTAAAAACTTGAAATATGAAACACATGTATAAACATACATACAGAACATAACTATAATATATACATAATGCTGATACAGGTATTGTCAAGGGATTCCCATTAGTCGGATCCCGATATATACAAACTGGCGATAATATAACGTAAAAGAAATACATCAAAAGACAAAAAGGAAAATGCCTCACCGAAGCTCTCCACACTCCGTCCCCTCTCAAAATACAATAAAACCTCACTCACACCTATACAGATGGCACTGGCCCGAGCCATCATATACTACCACCCTCGTCCGCATCCCATGGTCCGGCAGGTCCGGACACTCCTCCGCTCTCACTGGGAAGAGCTCCTGTCTGGCTGCCTCTGAAACCTCTGCCGGTAAAGTTTGCTATCGCGGGGATGAATTCGTCTAGAAGATACTCGATAAGACTCTGAAACCGTAGCCCGGACCTCTGGAGGTGCTGGTACCTCTGGAAGGGGTGCTAGGTCCTGGGCGGGGGCAATCGGATCCTCCTCCTGGATGGGTGCTAACTCGGGCTCTGGTGCTGGTGCTGGTACTGGTGCGAGCCCTGGTACCAGTACCACAAAGGGTACCATGAAGGGGTCTGGATCCACGCCTGGCATCGGCGGTAGATGTCCATTAGGCGGTCCAATCGGGATAGGAAGAGTAGTACCAAAGCGGATAGTGCCGTCGAAACCTATCGGCGCTCCTTGTCCAAGCCCGATGGTGATGGACGTAGGACCTGTATACATAACGAAGCGAGTGACTGGGTCCACGAGCCACCGATTCAGATCGACGCACTCTACCCCAAAGGTCCCGAAAAGAGGGAACCCCGAGTCCTGAGTCATCGACGGATGATCCCAGTGCGCCATCTACACGATCTGGATCTGAGATACCAAACACATATATATACAACACAGCAAAAGAAAAGGGGATAAGAAGCCAAATAACATCAAACATGGAAATGGTTTAGCAACATTTAATTAAATAACGGCACACTAAACATCCGTCTCCAAGAATATAAATATATATATATAACGCAATCATCCTCAATCCACATCTAGGATCTTTCCTCTACCATCCATCATGATGCAATGCAAATGTTGTAAGAATCATCTCATCAGCTATCATCCATATCCGGATATCACAACAATATAATCGACACGTCCCCTGGTGCACACCTCTGAACCACGCCCGGGGTGTTCATGCAACGCATGAACTATAGCAGCAACTAAAATGAAATCATGTCTGGGACGATCCGTCGTTAGCCTAAACCTGGGAATTCTCCCTCCGAGGAATAGACCCCTACGACCATGTTTCAAGTCCACTCGACCATGTTTCAGGTCCACCATATCACAGACCATGATTCAGGTCACCCCCTAGTGCCTTAACCGCTTATCATAATCTCATAGGTAACCTCAATAAAATCTCATCTCATCAATCTCATCATCATCATATCTCAGTAATCATCTCGGTTAGGCACTACTAACACATATAACATGAATTCCCCAATACATCCTCATGTCTCAACATAACTTATCATTTACTCACACTTTAATCACAATCATAACACTCATCATATCATCATGTCATATCATCATCATTACATTCATATCATTATTTCCAAAAATATAATAAAATAATAAATATAGACCTTTTCCAAAATAATTCCATACTCATAATATCATCATCTAGCAGGTACCAATATCCAGTCAACCAATCAAAACATGCAATCATCCCATAATAAAATAATGACTAAACCCCAATTTGGTCCCTGAGAAAAACACTCGGGTCTGAAATAGTCCCCATCCAAAATAAATTATCCATTTCATCCTTAAGAATGTAACTATCGGGACACTTTAGTCCTTCCTATGGTTGACGACCTTTGACCACCGGTTTCCAGGTTGCACAATCCTTTCACCACTGAGTTTGCAACAATGGTGGGTTGCTTAAGGTGTGACACCCTAACCCAGGTCATCACATGGTTACCCGTTTGCGGAAATAAAACTTAATTTGCTGGTTACTTTCGAAAAATAATGTTTTCTCAACGTTTATCCTTTCAAAATATGGTGATAAATTTTTTTTTCCTTTTCTTTCTTTCTTTTAACCTCACAATCACAACAACATAATCAAATCACACTTAAATACATAATGTATATAAGTCATACAACTATACTGCCTCATATGTCTTCACACCTAGATCATTATCAGATTTATTCTCCTAAACACAATATATCAAAATAGGACCTAAGCTGGTCGTAACTAACAGACACTACCGCCAACTGGAGCAGCACAACATGCCTTGAACTAGACAGCCTTCTCCTTCTTGTAGAAATCCTACCCCTTGTACGTCTCTGATATGTGTTGTAAGGGTGAGACACCAATATATGGATTTAACAAAATAACTAAATGCTCGCACAAAAGAAGGAACATGTACAATTTCATGTTATAACAACATAAGAATCCATACTATAGCATACAATTTATCAATGGGTTTCACACCCCAAACATCAACGTTGGAAAACTATGCATGATCACTTCAATACATCATCTAACTTTTTCCTAATCTCCGGAGATCCCACAACACCGCGTAAATGAGTTGATCAAGCTCAATAGCCAAATATATTAGGCACTTCGTGGCATGGAATACTTTATTCATCAAAGCACCATACATACTTCGTAGCCAAAATACCCTATCATCAAGGTATCCGACATAGGACATAGCATGAATACCCTATCATCAAGGCATCATACATAACTTCGTAGCCAAAATACCCTATCATCAAGGTATCCGACATAACTTCGTAGCCAAAATACCCTATCATCAAGGTATCCGAAATAACTTCGTAGCCAAAATACCCTATCATCAAGGTATCCGACATAACTTCGTAGCCAAAATACCCTATCATCAAGGTATCCGACATAGGACATCGTGGGCACGTCTGCCAATGCATGCATATAAAATATTTTGTTCTCGTCGTTTTCTTCGTGTGTAATCTTTCCTTTGCCAAAGCTCAAAAGCTTACGACCAACGTAGTTTTCAATGTCTTAAAGTATTTCATTAATAACACAGGACACGCAGTCCGAGTGCTTAGTCACGAAGCCCTAAACCTTGCAATCAGTCTTAGGTTCATGGTAATAGAAAACATCATAAATCTTTTACCGTCGTTTATTACGCCGTGAAGTAGACACACAGTCTACCTACTAGACACCAAGTCTATAACATCATAAGAACACTAGTACCCCGACGTCTCGGTTACTAAGTTCCATATCGTCGTTTTACATCGTTTTTGTCTGTGAAACACAAATCCAAAATAGGATAACGTCATAAGAACACCAGTACCCCGACATCTCGGTTACTAAGTTCTATATCGTCGTTTACGTCATTTTTCGTCTATGAAAACAAATCCAAAATAATATCTCCGCAACTTATCCAAGTTACCAGAAATACGTCATTGAGTAAACTCATTTACAGAAAATCTTTTCTACTTGAAATTCGTTTATAAAACGTCCAATCATCAAAAACTTTTTACTGAAACTTCAACTATAAAAATTAAATCAATTCATATTAAACTTCTTCTTAAAACAAGTACTGCTATTTTTAAACTTTCACCGTAAATAATTTCAAAACTTGCCATCATTTATCATTTTCCAAGAAAATATTTTTAAAGTCAAACTTTGACTTTTCATTTTATATTATTATTTTATTATTTTTATTTTTATAAAATATTTTTGAATATTAATTTCACAAAATAACTTTTTATAATATTTCGGATTTTCTTGCGTAAAAATTAGTAGTACTAAAAAAATTTCACGGTTACGCTCTCACCGTGGCTCATAAATTTCTTTTACACTAATAAATCATTAAAATAATAATATTTCTCAAAACTCATTATTTTTACAAAATAATATTTTCCCCCACTATTATATTCCAACATTTCCCATAAAACGTTGAATATAATTTTCACAGCTTATTAAATCTTTTATCTGATTAATCGGTTGTGCACTGACCACTGTCAGGCCTCTCAAACAACATTCAACAACATCACCATAATTATATCACCAGGCAGATCATGCATCATAGCAACATAATATACTACTGCAGATAATTAAATCAATTAAAAGCAGATTAATCACCGATGCACAGATAAACAACACAACGTAAGCCACATAAAAAAATAATCACAACCACATATAAATCATATAAACCACACTACAAGCAAATAGTTATTGAGAAAATCCCTCAGGTAAGCTCCCCTTACCTCTTGAAGACTCGAACTAACGGTTTCAAACAATCTCCCGATTTGATCCGGCTTCCTCCGTCGGCTTTAGGTCAAACCAACCCGATCGATTCCTTCATAACGAATTGCAACCAAAATAAATCAAATCAAACAAAACATAATTGACTCATGGAGGTTAAGGTTCGGCCTCAACAACTTTTCTAGGTTAGGAATGTTAAAATTTTGTTAACTTAGGGATTTATGATCCATAAGTAACTTAAACATGATTAAGCACTTAAACCAAGATTATGAACCAAGAACTTGAACTAAAACTCATCAAGTTACAAGAACTAGGGTTTCGGCCAAGGACTGAGTTTGGAGTTAGAAATCTCTAAAATTTCTAAACTCTTGGATTTAATCAACATACAAAACCTAGAGTTGGATTAAAGTGTTACTAGATAACATTTGAATAAAAAATCCATCAAATATTCATAGCTAGGGTTTCTGCCTTAATGAAACAAATAGGTTAGGGTTTGATTGTTGATCTTATATATACTTAATTACAAGAACTATCAAGATATAATCATGAATCAAGACATGAAAATGAAACAAAACCTAAGAACACAAATTTGACCTAGGTTCGGCCATGACCATAAATTAGGGAAATAAATTTCTCACGATCTTATTCTTCTAGATGATGAAAATAGAAATGATTATAAGATCATAGCAATTGGTTTCATGTCAAAAGGATTTTTCTAGAATTAGTTATGAATTTTTGAATCTATCTCCATGAATTTGAAGTAAATGAAGAACATGTTGATCTAAGTCATGAATCTACAAAAGTTGTGAAGAGAAATGATTTAAATGACAAGAAAATAAGTTTCTACCTCTTGATGATTCAAGGAAAGCAAGATTTGGATGATGTTCTTCACAAATTTCTCATGGTGTTCTTGAGAACCTTAAGGAAGAAGATGAACATCGTTAGGGTTTAGAACAGTTTTAGTATTTTGGGTAGATCTCTCAACATACTTGTCCGTTTTGGATGATATTTATGTAGTTGGAAAGAAAAGAGAAAGATGAACAACTTTCATGTTGAAAGTTTTTCGAGATTCAGAATAGAAAATGGTAAGAATTGCTAGGCAAAATCTGACGAATTTTGAATGTTCTTGAAGTTCTTATGAGAAAAGCTAGGTTTTCAAGAAGAAGAACATGGAAATGAAAGATGAAGAAATGCTTAACGAAGAAGGAAAGAGTGAGCCGTGGGTTTTGGATAGGTTTGGTCAACTTTTCCAATGGCATTTGCTTGCAATTGTCATAAAAAGACAAGGGCAAAATGGTCATTTCATAGCAAAATTTCACTTTGTCATAAATGTGCCATTATGGCCATTATGACTCGGATAATCTCGTCATAAATGCTCGTCAAGTCGGTCAAATCCATCATCTCTGCTACGTTGCCGACTCCAGGTTTTCATCTGGCGCAAGCTTTTCCTAGAGATATCTCGACGTATACGCCCGCAACAAATATAATATTTTAATTTTTTTTTACCAAAATTTTCAAAACTTCCAGTATCGTAGTAAATACGATAAAAACATTTTTCATCTCGTTCACGAATTAAAATTAGGTCTTCTGAGCAGTAAACTTTTACTGTCAGTGAAAACACAGAAAGCGCAGACCGGTTTCCGTCTAAATTTTCAACCAAAAACTTCCCCGTAACCTTATGAAAATAAGTATAACAAGGAAATGACCTTAGTTTATCCAAAATCATTTTCTAAGTCTCGGATAAAAATATATATTTATATATTTATTACCGATATTACAAAGCAGCGAAAATCGAGGTGTTACATAAGGCACAATAACTTGGTTCAGCTTCAAGGATGGTGCTGTGAGGGGAGTTTTATGACGGTTTATGAGTTCCTACCCAACCAATGGGAGCCTCAACAAAATTCTGCATAAGAACTTCCATTCTGCAATTGTCCTGTCATGGAAGCAGAGAGTTAATAGAATTCTGGGGGTTGCTTCTGCTCTTACGTATCTTCACGAAGAATGCGAGAGACAAATCATTCACAGAGATGTGAAGACCTACAATATAATGCTTGATGCAGATTTCAATCGGGATTTTGGTGCTTTTCGTTTTCAAAATGACAAGTGGGGGAAATGACATTTTTAACAAAAACCTTGCAGCCAGCGAGATGAGCACCCTAACTGTTGTCATCTTTGCCACAGAGGCACTTGAAATGAATGCTTAGGCACTTCTCAGTCCACTCCACGCTCACAACTTCTCCTGCATCTCCTCCCGCATGACTTCGTCCCACCATTGCCTCATCTCTCTCAGACGATCCTTCATTCTTCTCAGCCTCTGCAAAAGTAGTACCAAAACAATAGAAAGAAACCCCATATTCCCAAGCCATGATAAACCCAAAGCAATTCAAGAAAACGTTTCATACCATTGAATTGGGAGTTTCTTCCTTGGTCAAATCCACTCCCATATCTTCCGAACTCGAGGAGCGAGAAAAGGTCTTGGCAGGTGAAGGTGTGGGATCGGACACACACAGTTTGAGACTCGGAGGCAGAGGAGGCAAATCAGATGCCGAGGCAGACTCGGGAGCGAAATGGTGGAGAACCCACGAAGGGTGAGATCTTCTTGTTCACAAAAAATGGTCTTCTTGGCTCTTGGTTCTTCAGAGTAAGATTCAGTGGCTGCGGTTGATGGGTCTTGAAGAGAGAAACAGGACGAGGGTGATCGTCGCTTCATGCCGGAACAACCGCAGGTGGTGCACGGTGGATGGTGGAGGAGGATAAATTGAAGCTGTTGAGGCGAAGCATGGAGAATTCGTTGGTTCCATTGAATCTTGGAGTTGCTCATCTGGGTTCTGTGCATCAATGGGTTCTCTGATAAAACTCCCCTCACAGCACCATCCTTGAAGCTGAACCAAGTTGTTGTGCCTTAAGCAACCCACCATTGTTGCAAACTCGATGGTGAAAGGATTGCGCAACCTGGAAACCGGTGGTCAAAGGTCGTCAACCATAGGAAGGACTAAAGTGTCCCGATAGTTACATTCTTAAGGATGAAATGGATAATTTATTTTGGATGGGGACTATTTCAGACCCGAGTGTTTTTCTCAGGGACCAAATTGGGGGTTTAGTCTAAAATAATATAATTATCGTAACGTCGATAAACGTACAATTTCTATATCATCATTGGTACCACTAGGCAGTCCCCAATGTGATATGGACATTATCCGTTACTCGCTTCGTGTAGGGGTTTAGGTCGCCCTACGCCATTATCGAATTAAATGCGACTACGCCTGTTTCCGACATTAAATGGTTTCTTTCCCCCACCGGAGAGTCAGGCTAAATGAAATGAGACGAAATGAAGAAATCCCCCAAGCTCTCGCTTCCGCCTCGCACAGTCTCGTGCCTCAGCCTCCGAAAAATCACCTAGATACCACATTACGAAGCGCATGTTACTAGGAGTTCATAATCGAAGATGGAATCGAATTCTGACAAACGAAACTAAAGATATTACGAGAAGCATAACGAAACGAGTTTCAAAACAAGGAGAGGTTGATTTTACCTTCAGTTTTTGAGGAAAAGAAGAAGAAAACAATGAAGGTATCATCCTCACGAACACAACCACGCAACCGGAATCACGACTGGACGTTCGGGCAAGCCACACTCACACTAGAACTCTTTTCTATCACTAAACTCTCTCTTTCTCTCTCTATATTCTCCTCTTTGTTTTCTCAGACTTCTGCTCTCTGCCTTCATTTTTCTTTTGATGAATTAAGTGAATTAAGTCACTTAATTCATCTTTTATTTTTGCTGAAATACACGCTAGTGCCCGAGCATTGGAAAAACAGCGTCCGAGCATTCCAACGCTTGAGTGTTAGTTTTCCATGCTCGAGCGTTGGGAGTGGGTGGAACACCGTGCCATGCAACCACTCCTGGAGTGCCATGTCAGCCCTGGTGACACGTGGCAGGTCAAAGCATGGCCCTTGTGTCTGTGACACTGGGCGCTTGAGTGCTGGTGTATCCACGCTCAAGCATTGACTTCTGACAAAAAGTCAACTCTTTGCGTTCAAGGTCCGTTCGACGTTCGATTGAGCTCAAATTTGAGATATAGGCTCATTAGGACCTAAAAAACAACCTAAAACCATCAAAAGGCCTAATATCATCTCTAACTCAAAAATTATTATTTCACAGTCAGACGTCTTAAAGACTGTAATCGCGAAACCCTAAATTTTGTTCCTACGTTCCAACTCACTCGATAAGGCTGCGTACGTGCCATGCAAAGGTCTCTAAACCTCAAACAACATCTCAGCTCTGTAATCCAAGTCCTAACCCTAATCCTCATACGTAAACTACACATGAAAAACCGGATGTTACATTCCTACCCCCTTAAAAGAAATTCCTTCCCCAGAATTTACATACCTGAAAACAAATGGGGGTACTGCTACTGAATGTCTGCCTCACGCTCCCAAGTAGCATCTCCGGTAACACTATTCCATATGACCTTGACCAGGGGAATCTGATTACCACGGAGTTCTTTAATCCTTCTATCTGCAATCTTAATTAGTAAAGCCTCATATTCTAGATTATCTCGGAGTTGTATGGACTCAGGCTCAATGACATGAGAAGGATCAGGATAATATTTTCTCAACTGGGATACATAGAAGACATTATGGAGGTTGGAAAGGTAAGGGGGTAAGGCTATCTGGTAAGCTACTGGAATAATTCGTCGAAGAATCTGAAATGATCCAATGAAGCGGGGAGTGAGCTTTCTAGACTTTATAGCTCTGTCAATTTCGATCTTCGAAGTGACTCTCAAAAACACGTGATCACCTTCTTGGAACTCTAAGGATCTCCTCCTCTTATTACTGTATCTTCTATGACTATCTTGCACTTCCTTCATTTTCTTTTTGATTTTCTTGACTTGCTCCATTGTTTGTTGTACCATATCAGGACCCAACACTTGGCTCTTGCCCGTCTCATAGCAACACAACGGAGACCTACATTTTCTTCCATACACAGTCTCATATGGTGCTATCCCGATGCTGCCGTGGAAACTGTTATTGTAGGTGAACTCAATCAATGGTAGGAACGCATCCCAACTACCCACATGTTCCAACACACAAGCTCTTTAAAGATCCTCCAATGACTGAATTGTTCTCTCTGACTGTCCATCCGTCTGAGGATGATAAGCAGAACTCATCCTCAACCTTATTCCCAAAGCATTGTGTAACTGTCTCCAAAATCTAGATGTAAACCTCGGATCTCGGTCGGAGACAATACTCGACGGCACACCGTGCAACCTTACAACTTTCTTGATGTAGATCTAGGTCAACTTCTCAAGACTATTACTCTCACCAATAGGTAAGAAGTGAGCACTCTTCGTTAACCTATCAATGATAACCCAAATTGCATAAAACCTTTTCGAAGTTCGTGGTAATCTAACCACAAAGTCTATCGCTATACTATACCATTTCCATTCAGGGATATCCAAGGAATGCAACAAACCTGTTGGGTTCTGATGTTCTATCTTAGCTTTCTGACAAACACAACAGGATAGAACATACTCTGCCACTTCTTTCTTCATTTTTGGCCACCAAACATCTTCTTCAAATCTTGATACATCTTGGTGGCTCCTGGGTGAAAACTAAGCTTACTTTTATGTGCCTCCTCTAAGATCATCTTCCTAATCTCTAAGTCCTCCACTGCACATATCCTGTCTCTAATCCTCAACACACCATCGGATCCCCCCGAACTCAAAACCTTACGCTCATCTATGCCTCGACTTACCTCTTTGCAGATATTCATCCTGACCTTGCTTAACCTTAAGACCCTCATAAACTCATTGCTGATGGTGATCATACCTAAGCATATTCTATCTTCTGTCAAATCCATACCTAGGTTCATATCTCTAAACTTTTCAAGTAACTCCATCTCTTTCACCATCATTGAGGATACATGCAAAGATTTCCGGCTTAGTGCATCCGCCACAACATTAGCCTTCCCTGGATGGTATTGAAGATCAAACTCATAATCCTCAATGAATTCCATCCATCTACGCTGCCTCATGTTCAGCTCCTTCTGATCAAACAAATACTTAAGACTCTTGTGATCGCTGAACACATTAAACTTAGCTCCATAGAGATAGTGTCGCCATATCTTCAATACGAACACTATGGCTGCTAACTCCAGATCATGGGTCGGGTAATTTCTTTCATGAACCCTCAACTGTAGGGAAGCATAAGCCATAACTCTTCCCTCTTGCATCAAAACACAACCCAATTCTTGATATGACACATCATAGTACACGTCAAACTGTCCTAATGGATCTGGAAATGTCAGCACTGGAGATGTAGTCAACTTCTCCTTTAACCTCTGAAAGCTCTCCTCACACTTTTCCGTCCAAACAAACGTGGTACCCTTTCTCCTTAACTGTGTC